>CM045742.1:16017500-16045000 GCA_024760905.1 Plotosus lineatus
CAATGTTCAAACTCCTCAAATGGTTATCACAGCTACTTTGACATGAAGTGCATTGGTAAAGACAAAACTGGTATAATTGAAGAGCGCAAACGCCACTAAGACTTCTTGGCAGACTTGATCAGCTGCTGAGAAGAAAGATGACCTCATATAAGCCAGACTGACCCCACATCCTGTTTGAGACTAAAATTCAAACACGGAGAGGGTTCACGCTGTCAAACCGATTGGTCATAAAAGCTCTATAGCCTCCAGCTAGTCTTCAGAAGACGATAAAAGCGCAAGTGGAACCTAGCCTGTGGGTAATTTATATTTAGGAGGTGTGCTGTTATAATTGTTTTCTTGAATGAAGGTTGTTTTTGAGTGAAGACCTTTCTCAAGAGTACGAAAGTTAATAAGTATGAGTTTAATTCTTTGCCCAGCATGATTAGTGAAAGGTACTACTATAAGAGTGCTTGTGCATCGACTTGTTTAAACCATTTAACCAATCAAATGTCTGAATATGATTTGATTGACACTAATTAATCTTTTCCGTCTATCTAGGTGTTTTTCTTGAATGGTTAAAAACATGTTACTTTTTTCATTAAATTTGCCAAACCAATTAACTATTACGGTTGTCAGGAGGCTGGGGCCTATCTCAGCCATCACTAAGTGAAGGTTCAGTTCAGTTCATTTTCTGTAAATGCTTAATCCTAATTAGGGTCGTAGGGAGGCTGGCGCCCATCCCAGCCGACTCCAGGTGAGGGAACAGTACACCCTGGACAGCTCGCCAGGCCATCGCAGGGCGGAAAAACGTTGACGGCTATGCAGCTACTCTTGTCTGTCAGAGGTCAGCAATAGTTCTTTTACAGCCTCACACCATAGACAGTGAGAGACATGGCCGACCGTTGATAACCCAGTTCGCTGCACTGGGGGGACAGTGACAACCTTGTGGAGAGTAGAACTCGAACCCCCAACCTTAGGATCAGCGATCCAGCACCCTTTACCACCAGGCCACCACAGCCCTCTAAGCAAAGGTGTGGTACTTATATAGTTTGCCAGACCATTGCAGGGCCAACACACACACACACACACACACACACACACACACACACACACACACACACACACACACATACACACACACACACACACACACACACACACACACACACACACACACACACACACACACACACACACTTATAGGCAACTTGAAACATACGATTTGCTTATGTGCATGTCTTTGGCCTGTCAGATTAAACTGGAGTACCTGAAGAATCCCACACAGGCATGGGAAGTACAGTAAAACCTCCGCTGACGAACGCTTAAGCTCACGAACTTTTCGCCTCAAGAACATTAAATTTGCGAGCATATAGTCTCTGCTGACGAACTAGTTTTCGGCGGACGAATCAAACCACGCGGTCGAACAGCGCCACGGTGGCGGCCACGAGAAGCTGACGCACGCTCATGGCGTCACAGTTCGTCACCCCCTTTCTTTGAGTGCGGAAGTGGTTTGTGTTTGATAGACATTTTGGACCATATTGAGTGTACTTTTGCTATTATGGGACCGAAAAAGACCCCACCACAGGCGGAGATCATTGAAAAACACGAACGAGGTGTGCGTTTGTGTGACTTAGCGTCCCAGTACCAGTACGCTAAGTCTACCATTGCTCCCATCCTTAAGAACAAGGAAGCTATTAAGGGTGCGTGTGTGGCTAAGGGTGTTTCCAAACAGTAGGCGTTTCCATACTCTCCTTCCAAACAGTAAGTCCATCCATCCCTCCTCCTCCCACTCCATTCCATCAAGCCATCAACTACCATCACAAAGGTAAATAAAACGACTTTATTATACAGTACAGTTTATTTCTTTAATTACAATACAATAGACATTTATTATACATAAAATAAGGTATATTTTTGTGTAGTTTTAAGGCTTATTTAGTAGAAAATTATGTTTTATGGGGACCTGGGAACGGATTATTCTCATTTTAATGGTTTCTTATGGGAAATAAATGTTCGGAAGACGAACTTTTCGCCTTACACACACTTTCTGGGAACCAATTATGTTCGTGAGCAGAGGTATCACTGTACATGCAAACTACACAGAGAAAAACCTGAACCTTGGACTTGAACCCAAGCCCTTCTTGGTGAGAGGTAGACATGTTAACCATTACACTCCCATGCCGCCTGCTTCACATTATTAAATCTGAATTTGGAGAGATGACTAAATTTCAAAGGCTGACTGGAAGTTTTTAAAAAAGTTTTTATTTTTCCTCTTTGAATTAATTGAAGCATTGATTTCAAATTCAGTTCCCGGGGAGTTTGTTTGTATTTATTACAACCTCTTTCTGTTACAGCAGGTTTCAGACAAGTCGAGATGATTCTTTGAGACGCAGGGGAGCCTTTTAGAACTCCAGCTGAGCTTAAATGAGAACAAACAAACTATTGAACAGAAGTGTTGCACGAGCTTCTTTTGATAGAAACAATCAGAAACTGTCTTGTCGTCCACATCATCTGTAAGAATGCCAGTATTCACCTTTTATACTTTACAGTAATTGCTCAGACTGCTTTGAAAGCAAACTGTTTGCACTTCACATTGAGTAAATCCTACTTCCGCTGCATGCACAATACCTGGATCTGTCATCAAAAGAGAGCATAATAACTGGCATTGAGGAGGAAGAAAACAGTGCATTTCCAAGCCCGTGCAATTGAGAGGTCAAAACACTCATGCAAGAGTTGTGGGAAGGCCCACACAGTGCTAGGCACGCACAGACCTAGCTCCTTTTCTTATGGTAAAAGTTTCATTGACATGCCCCTATACTGAGGTGCAATGAGGAAGTCTGATTTATGGCATGGTAAAACAGCATTGTCCTTTGGAGAAGTGAAAATAAAAGGGTGGGGGAAGGGGGTGTAACCCTAAGATTTTGGTTATGACATGCAACCCTGAGCCACACTTGGTTCCTATACGCTATGCATACTTCTTTTGACGTGGGGGCTTATATAATAGGGCCACAGTCTTCTGATCGCAGCAGGACAACTATTCAATAGAAAGACACTGGGGTCCCTGCATAGCTATGTTAGTTTACTATAAGATATAGTCAGAATACAGCCCTTTCCTTATCATGTTTTAGAGGCAATGATACTGGTGGTACTTTATGTAAATCAATGTATTTTATTTAAAGTTATAGAAGCCTTGAACAGCCTAAAATGACTGGAAGATGTACACAGGCATCCCTTGTTACTTCGCGCTTCGATTCATGCGGCTTCAGTGCATCGCATTTCTTAAAAAATATTCATCGAATTAAAAAATAAGGAAATTGAGGAAGGATAGGGGGATAAGTGAAGGAAAATGCCGCAAAACAAGGCCAATTATGCAAACAAACAAACAAACAAAAAAAACCCCTCAAACAAACAAAAACAAAAAACAACCCAAAACCCCCTATCAAAACTACTTACATTTTTATGTGAGGTGCGCATCTGTGTGGTTATTTATATTTTATTTACATCTTATGCATTATTTTTGAATGTTTAATTGTTATTATGAGCATTTATAGCATTGAATATGTATTTATTGATATTATATACAGACAGTCGTCGACTTACGACCGCTTTTGGTTCCGGCAGACCGGTCGTAAATCGATCTGGTCGTATGTCGACTTTCCATCCAAACACACTCACGGCAAACAAAAACAGATGAATAAATCTCGCGTATTTAAATCTATACATCTTTTTTCAATTCACGTCACTGTGACGCGCAACGGAGAGCCAATCCTTTCTGTACTCCACTGTGTGGGCGGGTCCGATAGCTTCAAACTCTAATTTTATTGGATTGTAACAACAGCCACAGACTGCGCGTGTTGTTTTTGAGTAAAGAGGTAAATTTCTGGGGCAGTGATGGTCTAGTGGTATAGGGCGCCGGATCGCAGATCCAAAGGTTGGGGGTTCGAGTCCCACTCTCCACAAGGTTGTCACTGTCCCCCCCAGTGTAGCTAACTGGGTTCTCAAAAGCCGGCCATGTCTCTCACTGTCTATGGTGTGAGGCATGTAAAAGAACCATTGCTGACTTTCGACAAGAGTAGGCTGCATATCCGTCAGCGTGTTTCCGCCCTGCGATGGCCTGGCGGGCTGTCCAGGGTGTACTCTGCCCTCGCCCTGAGTTGGCTGGGATGGGCGCCAGCCTCCCCGCGACCCTAATTAGGATGAAGCGGTTACAGAAAATGAACTGATGATGAGGCAAATTTCCCTCGTTCTGATCGGCTCATTTCCATGAAACCAAGCACAGATGGCAAGCAAACACAAATGGACAGACATGGCAAAACTTCAACCCGCAGACCAGCTGATTGGCAAAACTTGGGACGTGCTTCCTGTCACATAAACACTGCAGCGTGCAATGACGTTTTCTTCCACGTCATTGGCAGCGTGTGAGTCCAATAAAATTAGTTTCAAGGTATCGGACCCGCCCACACACAGAAAGGATTGGCTCTCCTTTTCGCGCCATAGTGACGTGGGATTGAAAGTAGATGAATCGATTTGCTCTGAGCTCTGAGCTGTTAGAAAGTGAAGCTGCATCATCTCCTGCTTGGCCTTTTAAGATGCTGGCACTGCCGGCAGCGCAAACAACTGTCGTACACAACACTCGCACTGCACTGCCATGAATCATGCTTCACCACTTTTGCGGTCGTAAAGTCGATCAGACGTAACTCGCATAGGTCGTAAGTCGACGACTCACTGTACACATATACATGTATGTATACGTCGGTTTGAGGGGTTATCCGACTTCACGCAATTCAGCGATTGCAGCAGGGTGATCTTGGTCCCAATTAACTGTGGAAAGTGAGGGATGTGTATGTGTATGTGTGTGTATATATATATACACACACATACACATACACATACACACATATGTGTATATGTGTGTGTATATATATATATATGGGGGGGGGGGTGATGATATAGCGGTATGCGGTTTGCCTCATAGCAAAAAGGTCCTGGGTCGTGGCTCGGGCATTTCTGTTGGAAGTTTAGATGTTCTCTCCATGGTTTCCTCTGGGTACTTCCGTTTCCTCCTCCAGTACATAGACATCAGATTAAAAAAAGACATTAGGCATCAATTGCTCATAGTGATGGCATGAATATTACAGTATGAGTTATTTTCATTCCCCAGGATTAGGTCTTATGCTGAGTGATGTATTTTATTTCGACTGAGGATGCCATTAATGATATTGAGAGTAATAAACAGGGTCAGACATTAAGCCCTTTAACTGTATATCCGGCCCTCCACTTAACAAATTAATGTGCACATTCTGCCTCATGTTTTCTCCAGCGATGGTCATCATTGAGACAAAGCACAATAAAACTCTGCTTAAACAGTCCAATTATTTTACACTGCCCCTCAAGGCCTAATTTCGGAAGTCTGATTTTACATCTAAATGCTGTTGAATTTTTCAAATTTGATTGGACAGGTTTGCAGCAATGTGCTTGTTCTGTCATTTTTCGGTTTCTAAAGTAATAACTAACTCAAATGGCACTCGTGTATTGCAGACATTCACATAGTGGAAGAGTTTATTAGAACACTGTACTATTACTGTGTAGAGCCTCCGTTTGCTCTTAGAACAGCCTTGATTGTTTATTTCATTGATTTCACATCATGGAAACATTTCTTTGAGTAAAATTGCAATTTTTTTAGAGATGCTTCAGCTGAACCGTCACGCTACGAGTCTCCCATTCTACCACATTCCAATGGTGTCCTGCTGGATTTAGATCCAGGGATTAGAAAAACCTCTGAAAAACATTTGACTTATTGACGTGCTCATGAAATCATTCATTCATTCATTTATTTACGAAACTGCTTTACCCTACTGCTTTACCCTACTACAAGTAGGCTGGAGCCTATCATCACCAACATTGGGTGAAGACACAGCCTGAACGGCTTGCCGGTCCCTCGCAGTGTCAATGCACACAACTATTCACACGCACACACACACACACACACACACACACACACACACACACACACACACACACACACACACACACACAGCTACACCCAGGGGCGATTGATCGCCTAATGTGCAAGTCTTTGTACTATGGGAGGAAACCAGAGTACCCAGAGGAGGCCCACACAAGCATCGCGGGGGGAGGGGGAGCATGCGAACTCTACATAAAAATACTCTTGCCAAATCCTGGACTTGAACTCAGGGCTTCAATGACATGCTATAACCAGTACACGACAGTGCTCTCCCTTATGAAACCAGTTTCTCAGGTTTTTTTGGTGACATGTTGGAATTAGAAATGAGAAGATGCACTGATACACTGTGGTATTCATGCATGAATGACTGGTATTAATGAGCCTGGAGTGTACCAAGAAAAGATTCTTAGAAAATTAGAACAACTTCACCAGCCTGGACTATTGACAAAAGCAAGGTGCTGTCCATGGGTTCTGTGTACTTCAGTAGAAACAAACGACGATAATACCTGGCCACATTTTTCAGACTTGAACTGTCGAATTTTGGTGAGTCGGTTTTCCAAGCAGCTCCAGGCTTACATTTTCACCAAAAAAAAAAGAAAAAAAGCCTAACATGGTCTTTTGCTGGGTTTCCATGGTTTTCGCCGAGGTGGTGTTTTTCACCTAGATGGTTTTCGCCTCTAACCCTCACCCTAACCCTCACCCTAACCCTCACCCTAACCCTTACCCCTAACCACCTGGGCGAAAACCAGCAGCACCCTTTTGCTGTTGTAGCTGATCCACCTCACTGTGAAATGCATTGTGAATGCTGATATTTTTCTCTTCTGAACATAATTGGACCTAGCAGTTCCTGACGTACTCAAGTATTTTTTCCAACTCTAAGCATTATGGTAATTCTCCATTGATCTTTCTTATCAACAAATCATTGAATTCGTGTTTTTTCTTTCGCGCTCCTTTCTGAGAAATATCTAGATGTCATTGTGTGTGGAAATCCCGGAAGGTCAGTAGTTAGAGACACACTTTAACCAGACTTCCTTGAACTAATAATCATGCCACAGTCAAAAATTACTGATATATTTTCCCCCTTCAAAAGAACGATGCGAACATTCCCTGAAGCTCTTTAATGTATTTGCATAATTTTATGAACTGCATTGCTACATGATGAGCTGATAATTGCATAAATTAATTGATGTTTCATGGTCTGTGTGTGCGTGCGCGCATGTGTGTGTGTGTGTGTGTGTGTGTGTGCGTGTGTGTGTGTGTGTGTGTGTGTGTGTGTGTGTGTGTGTGTGTGTGTAACATTTATGGTAGTTTGCTGTCAGACATAATGCTGCTCCACTTTGTACTGGAATTTCCATGTGGAGTACTATACTCATAGAATATAGGTTTCCCCATGATTGTCTTGTGTCTGTGTGTGCCCCCCACAGAAAAAAAACAATAAGGGTGCCATGTTGCTGAATCGATGCAAATTGGCTGTTATGTATCACCGACTCTCTAGAATCTAGAAATGTAAATGATCTTAGAATCTAAATGATGGGAAACAGAATAAAAAACACAAAGTAGCTCAGGTAGGCTGACAGACTTGCAGGTAAATAAATGTTTATGAAGCCAATACTGATATTAGTGGCTTCAGGCAGCATGACGTCGTTAAACAGATAATTACACTCACAATTGAGGTGATACAAATGTAAGTGGAAATTAGATAACGTGACAGAAGGCAGTTAAAAGCGAACCAAGGCATTGGACACCAGAGGTTAGAGCTATCGAGAGCTCAGCTTTTTGTGCTGTGCCTAAATCTTTATATTACATTGCTGGAAATTCTTCAATAAAGATGACTTTGTGGTTTAGTTCTTATTTAACTTCAAAAAGAAGATGAAAAAAGTCACATTGAGAGTTTCTGGAAGGTTAAATTGAAAAATTTACGAGAATTTTTCTCTTCCCTATAACTCTAATAACTATATCACCAACATACATATTAGAAAATCAACTAAGGATTTGTATACACTTAATAGACACAGAAGTTGAATTGCACAAAAGATGAAGTCATTATGCTTGTACTGTATTTCATTTATCATATTGGTTAGCACGTATGCCTCACAGCAAGAAGGTGCTGGGTTCAAGTCCTGTGCTCGGGCATTTCTGTGTGGAGTTTTCATGTTCTCCCTGTGTATATATGGGTTTCGTCTGGCGCTATAGTTTCCTCCATTCCATAGTCCAAAGACATGCATATTATACAAATACAGTAGGCCTTTGACCATTCACGGTTTTGTGCTCGCACCCCTACATACTCACAGATTGCCGACAAACCTGGAAGTAACTGGCACATGATTCAAATTTAGTCAATGGCTGAGAACTTTTGTTTCTCCCTCCTGCTGATTGGGTGAGATAATGTATACGGCCCTTTTTTCTCATTCGTGCACAAGTTGTCAACGTGCATATTTTGTGTGTTTTTAATTAGCAGTTAAGCTCTGTGATGCCACCCAAACGCTGTGCATCTTCTCAGGCTTCTGGTAAGGAGCCTAAGCGCCAGAAAAAGGTAATGACGCTGCATGAAAAAGTAGAACTGCTTGATATGATACAGGAAGGAAAAATTTATGGTTCAGTAGGGTGCCATCATGCAGTGAATGAATACAGTCAGCCCCCTACTTACGAAGCCCCCTGTGTACGAAATCCCCGGGTTACGAAGAACATTTTCCTAAGTTTACGTCCCCAGGAAACGAAAACAACCCCCTCTTACGAAAAGAAATTCAAAATTCAAACTCGCCAATCAAAATTTCACACGATGCTCGAGTTGCTCTCTCATTAGCTGTCTCTCAACATCCCGCCCCGGTGGCCTCCCATTGGCTAGGAGGGATACGCAGAACCAGAAGGAGACCTTAAAGCGGAAATACAGTGAGCACCTCTGATCTTTCAAACAGGTACTGTAATTCCGCTTTAAATAAAATATCCCGCCCATGTGTGTGTGTGTGTGTGTGTGTGTGTGTGTGTGTGTGTGTGTGTGTGTGTGTGTGTGTGTGTGCGTGTGTGCGTGCGTGTGTGTGTGTGTGTGATAGAGAGAGAGAGCGAGAGAGAATGTGTGTGGTTGCGCGCGCATGAGAGAGAGAGAGAGAGAGAGAGAGAGCGAGGAGAGAGAGAGAGCGAGAGAGAGAGAGAGAGAGAGAGATAGAGAGAAGGAAGCTTAACTCTTTAGATTTTAGTTTAGTTTTTAAGTTGTTTACTTCAGTAAATGTTTAATAAATGTGTGCGCATTTAAGCTCATCTGGAATTCCGATCCCTCAAGGAATCAAGTTAAAGTTGAGTTCGGACCTTCGATCTGGCAAGCAGGGATTGCCTTGTGGGCAAGGCTCGCAACGCTAGAATAAACATGTGTATTGTATACATTGTAATGCGTCTGTGTGTGTGTGTGTGTGTGTGTGTGTGTGTGTGTGTGTGAGAGAGAGAGAGAGAGAGAGAGAGAGAGAGAGAGAGATAGAGGTGTGTGTGTGTGTGTGTGTGTGTGTGTGTGTGTGGGTGTGTGTGTGTGTGGATAAAAATGTTTAATAATGGTTTAATTAATAAATATGTTAATAAAATGGTTTAATATGTTAATAAAATGTTTAAATGGTTTAATAAATAATTTTCTTTTACTTTTAACACATGTTTCATACAAAATTCGTGTACTTTTATCATTTATAAAGGGTTTATGGGGTTTATCCAGTCCAAAAACTGGAGCCCTGTAACGAATCAGGCGTTTAACATGTAAAATGTGACCCTTAGAATTTCGTGATCCGCGGAAGGGCTGGAATCGAACCTCAGCGAAAAATGGGGGCCTACTGTAGGCTTTCCCAAATTGCCCATATGTGTGGATGTTATTGTGAATGGTTGTGTGTGTGTGTGTGTGTGTGTGTGTTGCCTGGTGATGTTATGGTGAGTGCCATCAGCCAGTGTCAGCTGAGATGAGCTCCAGCCTCCCTGCAGGACTCGTAAAAGTAGCAAACGGTTCAGCAAGTGAGTAAGTGTATTTCGTATACCACAGCCAATAAATTTGAAGGTTTTCACATAAAGACTGGAACATCCATCCTGACACTAAGCCTGTGCTTCTCAATTATTTTCTGTGGTGCCCCCTCCAAGAAGAAAAAAAAATTCACGGTCCCCCCATCGCCCCGTGAGCAACTACAAATAGTATTATTTGTCAAAAAAATTGTTATTAGTACACCTCTGCATAACAGTGTATCTTTATTAACATTAAAACCAAAAAAGGAAGGAAACATAGTTCAACTTGCAAAAAAAACTTCTTTAACATTGTTTTTTAATCTGTAACAGAAAAGATTTAAAGTATACTAATGTGCCTGAAATTAAAAAAATACATCCTTATTTAGACTCATTTGTCTTATTTATGTCTTAATATCTCTGTCTCCCTCCACCTTTCTCTTCATTCCTGTGAGAACGTTTTTCGTGTTGTTTACTGCACTTCATATCGTTTGCTTGTGCGATAAATCGCTAAACCATAACGCGCCAATGAGAGCGCCACTGCCAACTACTAGAGTGGAGGTGCAATTACACTTAATTCTCATAGACTATACCAGAAAAGCATGTTCCCCAGGGTCATAATCCCCCCCCAGGGGCGCCCGCCACCACTTGAGAAGCACTGCACAAAACCCATGAAAAACTACAACAAAAGGCTACACATCATCAAAGTCAAATAATAAAGTTGGTGTCAAAGCTACAGGAAAACACTGTGTGTGTGTGTGTGTGTGTGTGTGTGTGTGTGTGTGTGTGTGTGTGTGTGTGTGTGTGTGTGTGTGTGTGTATACATCAGGTGGAAGTCTGTAAAAAGTTCATACTTCAGTGATATTAAGTATCATTTAAGTATCAGCATGCAATGGTGATCTCGTATCAAGCAATTTATTGAAACAAAAGCCAACAACAGTGGTGGGTGTATTGCAACATCATTTTTTCGAATGTCTCAATAACTTGTTATGTGCCCATGAGCATTCATTACAGCCTGAGACGTATCATGCCGTTCACAAGTCGAGTTATCGTCTCTTGAGGCATGGCATCCCACTCCTCTTTAAGGATGACCCTTAAAGGTTATTGAGGTTCTGGGGTACAGAGTCACGTGTCTCTACACAGTGGCTCAGCTGTTCCCAATGGTTTTCTATGAGATTCAGGTCTGCAGAAAATGCAGGCCAGTCCATTTGCACGAGTCCAGTCTCCAGAAACTGTTCCGTAATGATGCAAGCTTGATGAGCTGAAGCATTGTCATCCATGAAGGTGGACTTAGGCTTGTGTGGTTTATGTAGGGGCATATTGACTGGATTAATGTTATTCAGATAGTGTAGGGCAGTTCTGTATTTACTTGACAAACCTGCCCAAAGGCTTGTTTGGTCACAATAGTGACTGATGCATAGTGCTCTCCTTGACATTTCCAGTATCATTGGTGTCCATCATTTCTGCTCAACGTGAATTGACTTTCCTCATTTAATAGCACTGAGGTACACTGGTCCCCCGTCTGGCATAAATGCTCCCTGGCTCATGCAAGATGATGACACTTGTGCCTGGTGGTATTGCCAGGTACCCTTTCAGGTCATCTATCATGCAGTCCACGCTGCTGTAAATGTCTGACGTGACAATCGGGTGTCTCTCACCACCCATAAATCTGCCTGAAGTTGAGTGCCATTCGTCATCCGGGTCCGCAGGGCACTGTTCACAATGAAGTGGTTATTAGTGTAGGATGTGCTACAGAACATCCACTTCTATGCCTTTCAGTGGTTCTTCCAGGCTCTCTATCTATATATATCTGTTGCAACCTGATGATTACGCTCTGGGACACTCTAAACTCAGTGGCCACTTCCCATTGAGATTACCCTGTTTGAAACCCTGCAATGGTGAGGTACTGTTGATCTGTTAGATATCGTTTTGGTTTCATGATGCCTAAATGTAAACATCATGATCAAGAGGACTGTTTACATACACAATTCTAATTGAACCTGGACATTTATTGGTCGATTTATGGGTCAAAAACCTGTTGTGAGTTTTGCTGTTCAGCTCGTTGTAAGACAACCAAAAGTTGGGCAGGAAGTACTGAAACACTGAGCAGGTGAACGTCATCATTCATTCATCGTCTTCCGCTTCTTCCGGGGTCGGGTCGCGGGAGCAGCAACCTGAGCAAAGAGGTCCAGACATCCCTCTCCCCAGCCACTTCCTCCAGCTCCTCCGGGGGGACAACGAGGCGTTCCCAGACAAGCTGAGAGACATAGTCCCTCCATAGTGTTTTAGGTCGACCCCGGGGTCTCTTCCCGGTTGGACATGCCCGAAACACCACATCAGGGAGGCGCTCGGGTGGCATTCTAACCAGATGCCCGAGCCACCTCAACTGGCCCCTCTCAATGCGGAGGAGCAGCGGAACTACTCCGAGCTCTCCCCGGATGGTAGAGCTTCTCACCTTATCTCTAAGGGAGAGCCACGTCACTCGGCGAAGGAAGTTCATTTCAGCCGCTTGTATCCGCGATCTTGTTCTTTCGGTCACTACCCAAAGCTCGTGACCATAGGTGAACGTGTGCTTTCAAAGGTTTAAAGAAGTTCAAATTTCAAATTTATGAATTCACCTCTAAAAGTCATAGTACATTTTATATTCTTTCTGAAATTTCACATGAAAGTATAATTTTAACTACTTTTTGCGAGTACAGTCAACTTCGATGGCCGGCCTTTGATAACCCAGTTAGCTGCACTGGGGAGGGGGACAGTGACAACCTTGTGGCGATATGGGCCTATCAGAAAGTGATGACAAGTATTTTTCATCCGATTCTCTTGCTCACTAACTTCATAAATTTACAGACGTTCCTGGCCATGTGCTTTGGTTTATGTTGATTGGTTCAACTTGCCATATGCTAAAGTTGACATTTGTGTTGATTGGCTCAATGTTACTTTTGGGAAAATGTTTAAAGGAACAGCACTGGGAGGGAAAAGTAAGGGATCTTTTTTTAATTTATTCAGTTTTCTGTTTATTTTCAGCTTTCATGTAAGTAGTTTGGTTGATACCATAAAATGAATAATACAAATACCAGTAAAACTCTTTTATTTTCTGTTATTATTCATGTTTTCCACCTCGATGATAATAAGCACTTACTATCCCACTCTGCTGGTAACATTTTAATAAACGCCCACCCACACCAATTTTTAAAGCACCCTGTGTGCTTGTTACGTGGAATACGGTGTGTATATATATATATATATATGTGTGTGTGTATATATATATATATATATATATATATATATATATATATATATATATATATATATATATATATATATATATATATATAAAACTTGGTCATCAAAGGCCGGCCATGTCTTTCATTGTCTATGGTGAGAGAAATGTAAAAGAACCGTTGCTGACTTTGGTAAAGAGTAGGCTGCATAGCTGTCAGCGTGTTTCTGTCCCTTGCTAAAAGAGTTGTGTCAGGAAGGACATCCGACATAAAAATGTATCCAAATCAAACATGCTAGGATTTGCTGTGGCGACCCCTGATAAAGGGAACAGCCGAAAGGAAAAGAAGAAGCTCTGACTCCAACTTAAAGTTAGAGTCAATAAGAGCAAATATCCTTATGCGCATTATTGTCTATTGTTACATTTTTTTCGGTTTTACACATTTCACATCAATAGAGTAAAAAAATGGCTTTTGGCCTTCTGTTGTTCTTATAGTCTCTTGCTCACAACATTAAAGAGAGAGAGACATATTTCACTGTCAGCAGCCACAGCATGCTTCCTTAAGCCTAAAATCAAAGCTTTTCTTCAACTATAACCTGAACCTTTGTCAACATATTAGATTAACAGCACCATTACACTTTGGCTAAAAGTTACTTCATAGCTATGATTTCTGAAGAAAGATGGAAAAGGAAAATGAATGCCAGCATGTGCACTTTCATTTATTTCTTTTAGTATTAAACTCACTCACGGGGTATACAGTGTATGAAGCCGAAGTCATTAAAAGGCTCTTTAATAAAGCATTTTCTTTTAATAGTCTATTTCAAATTGATTCAAATAAATGGTATTAATTTTAAATTGCATTATTTCACCAGATTATTCACCTGATAAAGACGCTCATAACTTAAAAGTAAGCAAATAGTTTTGCTGTGATATTTTTCATATTATGAGTAGGAGCTCTGATTTTAAGCATCAGAGTACAATATATCAATATGAGTTATCATTCAAATTTATGCAAAAAGAGCAGCCTTCATTTCCCCCCCACTCATAATAACAGATGAGCCATTTGATATGTCGATCTGGAATGACCATCATCCTCTCAGATATGATTAATATTCATTACATTATTAACTGAGCCCAGAAATCTCATCTTCATCATCTAACTTTATTGCCTTGATTTTGTCCACCTAAAAGGCGTGTCTATGGTTTCTGTCCAGACAATTTTTAAAATTCAGTCTAGTATTATCATTTGAGAGTCAAATAATCATTTACTGCGATGGTCTGGCGATCCCCCAGCGATCAGCGAGATCAGTGCCAGCCTCCCTGCAACATTAATTTGGATTAAGAGGTTCAGAAATGAATGTAATGAATGGAAATATTAGGGCTGTAACATAAAAATATCAGCAAAAATAGTCAAAAGGGTCACTCTTCTGGGAAAAGAGAATTGAAACTGAATAAATAGGCCCACAATGAGCTGTTAAATTAATCTTTTACACATACTTATGATATTACTGATAATCAGAAAGTGATTTAAAACACTGTTTGAATATGTTTTTTAAGTTAGCATGTCTGCCTCACAGTAAAAAGGTCCTGAGTTTGAATCCTGGTCTCAGTGATTGTGTTTCTATGTGGACGTCCTCCAGATACTTCGGTTTCCTCCCATAGTCCAAATACATGCACTAATGTGCCAGCCAGGACTAGCTGACTGTTTCAGATTGACCCTAGGTGGGAGAGTGAGTGCGACTGGTTTTGTGTGTGTGTGTGTGTGTGTGGGTGGGTGTGTGGGGGTGTGTGTGTGTGTGTGTGTGTGTGTGTGTGTGTGTGTGTGTGTGTGTGTGTGTGTTTTGCTTCCTGCCTTCACCCAATGTTGCTTGAGAACGGCTGCAGCTTACGCAGGGACTCCAAATTAAGATTAAGTAGCTCTGCAGATGAGTGAATGAGCGAGTGAGCGAGTGAAATGCCTTTTTAAGTGAGGTTCAGAGATCCCTCGCTACTTTGCACTTCAATTAATGTGACTCCAGTGTAGTCTGTTTTTTTTATATTCATTGAATTAAAAAATAAGGAAATTAAGGAAGAATAGGGGGAAAAGTTAAGGGAAATGCCACAAAACAAGGGCAGTTATGCAAAAAAAAGCCCCAAAAAACCAACCAAACAAACAAACAAAACAAAAAAACAACCCAAAACCTCCTTACATTTTTATGTGAGGTGCACATCTGTGTGTGCATGCGCATCTGTATGTGTATGTATTTATCTTTTATTTTTGAATGTGTAATTGTTATTATAAGCATTCATAGCGTTGAATATGTTGCAGGACATGTATGAGAGATGTAAGACAGTGGTGAGGTGTGCTGTCGGTGTGACAGAAGAGTTCAAGGTGGAGGTGGGACTGTATCAAGGGTCAGCTCTCAGCCCCTTCTTGTTTGCGATGGTGATAGACAGGCTGACAGACGAGGTTAGACAAGAATCTCCATGGACTATGATGTTTGCAGATGACATTGTGATCTGTAGTGAGAGCAGAGAACAAGTGCAGGAAAATCTAGAGAGGTGGAGGTATGCCCTGGAAAGGAGGGGGATCAAGGTTAGTCTCAGTAAGACAGAATACATGTGTGTGAACGACAAGGACCAAAGAGGAACGGTGAGGTTACAGGGAGCAGAGATAAGGAAGGTGGAGGATTTTAAGTACTTAGACTCAACAATCCAGAGCAATGGAGCGTGTGGAAAAGAGGTGAAGAAGTGTGTGCAGGCAGGTTGGAATGGTTGGAGAAAAGTGTCCGGTGTGATGTGTGATAGGAAGGTATCAGCAAGAACGAAGGGAAAAGTGTAAAAGATGGTGATGAGGTCAGCGATGTTGTATGGTTTAGAAACAGTTGCGCTGAGGAAAAGACAGGAGGCAGAGTTGGAGGTAGCAGAAATGAAAATGTTGAGGTTCTCTTTGGCAGTAACGAGGATGGATAGGATCAGGAATGAGCACATCAGAGGGACAACACATGTAAGACGTTTTGGAGACAAAGTCAGAGAGGCTAGATTGAGATGGTTTGGACATGTACAGAGGAGGGATAGTGAGTATATTGGTAGTAGGATGCTGAGGTTGGAACTACCAGGCAGAAGGCCGAAAGGAAGACCAAAGAGATGATTCATGGATGTGGTGAAGGAGGACATGAAGGTAGTTGGAGTAAGAGTAGAAGATGCAGTAGATAAGGTGAGATGGAGGCAGATCATTTGCTGTGGTGACCCCTGGAAGGAAAAGCCGAAAGGAAAAGAAGAAGAAGAGGAAGAGCGTTGAATATGTATTTATTGATATTATATACACATATACATGTACGTATACGTCAGCCGGGGGTTGGGGGGGTGGGGGTGTCCCTACTTCGTGGATTTTGGTCAATAAGGATTCCTCTATTGCACATTTACGTATAATGTTTTATGATTTATTTATTTTAAAATTTTTATTTAACATGCCATCTATTGGTTAAAATCATCCTGAACCTTGAAGGATGATGCTGAAATACAGTCAAGTCTTTGGGACAGCATGGCCTTTTTTTTTTTTTTTTTTTTTTTTTTTTAAATAAATAAATAAATAATGCAACAGACTTCCAGTTTGGGGCACATGAGGCAGATGGCAGTTCTTTCTGTTTATAGATACTGCTCCCAGGTCTCTCACTCTGTTTACCATCTCTCGTCTATCTGCAAGCAGACACACAGATTGCATAAATAAGGCCACTAAGTAGACATTGGTAGATTTATTCACTTACCTGCTGACTTTACCTGACTCCTCTCCATCTGACCTCACTACCACATATGTTAGTATGCAACACCCAGTATGTATTTTATAGTCAGAAGTTGATGCCATAGTAAATGCATAGTATGCCAAACTCCGCCTGTGCATACAGCATGGGATCCCATAATTCAGCTGGAGCCTCAAAATAACCAAGGAGGAATATCTCTGGAGGCAAATGCAAATAAAAAAGACAAATTTGGTTTTATGATCAAACCAAACTTAATTTGTAAGTATCATATTTTTGTATTATAAGGAGCCTAAGGTAAGGTAAGCTTTTGTTCGCTACAGCCTAGCCTAAATTAATGTTAATGTTAATGGTAACATGTGGACAGGTACAGAGGAGGGATAGTGAGTATATTGGCAGTAGGATGCTGAGGTTGGAACTACCAGGCAGAAGGCCTCGAGGAAGACCGAAGAAGAGATTTATGGATGTGGTGAAGGAAGACATGAAGGTCGTTGGAGTCAGAAAAGAAGATGCGGAAGACAGGGTGAGGTGGAGGCGGATGATTTGCTGTGGCGACCCCTGAAGGGAGCAGCCGAAAGTAAAAGAAGAAGAAGAAGATTATGTGTTATGTTTTGCCTCATAGTCATTAAATACTAATAGACCATCCTGAAAGGATGAGCTGAAAGTATGTACTAAACCCACATTAGTTCAAACTGAGTATTCAGATACAGCTGGGTCCACCTCTGACTTCTTTTCGGTCAAGACCGGAGTGAGGCAGGGGTGTGTTCTGGCCCCCACTCTCTTCAGTACTGCAATGGACTGGATCATGGCGGCGGTATCGGGTGGATCGGCCTGCGGTGGATCGTCCGTTGAGATTCGGATTACTGATCTGTACTTTGTCGATGACGCAGTGATCTTCGTGGAGATGGTGGATGTCCTGACGGAGCATCTGTTCGCTGGGTGAGGAGGTGGACCCACTTGGTTTGCGAATCTCCTGGATCAAAACCAAGATCCAGGCTTTTGGCGACCTCTTGGATGCTGCTGTTGACTCGATCGCTGTGGGTCATGAAAGAGTAGAGACCGTGGAGTCTTTCACTTACCTTGGCAGCGTGGTTCATCGTTCCACTGATTGCAAGGCTGAGATCAATCGTCGACTTGACCTAGCCTATGGGGCGATGAACTCGTTGGACAGGACCGTGTGGCGGTCGAAGGTATCTGAGCAGGCAGACAAAAGCCCGAGTCTTTCACTCCCTTGTGCTCCCTGTCTTGCTCTACTCGAGCGAGACATGGACGCTCACGGTTGAGCTTGAACGACGACTGGACTCCTTCGTTATGACTTCCCTTCGCCGCATCTTCGGATACCGCTGGTGGGACTTTGTTACCAACCGGAAGGTGCTCGGAGAAGTGGGGATGGTAAGAGTAACCTGCTTGACCACGACCGTCAACTGCACTACTACGGGCACTTGGCGCATTTCCCGCCTTCGGACTCAGCACACCGGATTTTGTAAGTTCGGGATCCTAGGGGCTGGAGCCGATCGTAGTGACGGCCATGTGTGACGTGGTTGTCGCAGCTGAGGGCTGCCCTGCCGGGAATATGGGCCCTGCGCAGGCCTGGTCAATCGCCAGGAGACGGCCGGATGAGTGGAGGCGGCTGGTGGACGCAGCGAAGTGCCTTCCCGGCGCATACCGTCATACCTGACCTGACCTGACCTGGGTCTTAGACACATCCCTACACCCTTGCCAACCTACTTCTCAACCCCCCCCCCCCCCTTCCCCTCCACACACAAACATGAGACCCCTTTAAAAATTTCACACACTTTTTATATTATTTCCCACAGTGGTTCTCATATATTTACAGGGATCCCTCACTTTCCGTGGTTAATTGGGACCGAGATACCCCCGCGACTGCCGAATTCCGCGAAGTAGGATCAAAACCCCCCCCCCCCCCCGACTGACGTATACGTACATGTATATGTGTATATAATATCAATAAATACATATTCAACGCTATTAATGCTTATAATTGTAAACATTCAAAAATAATGAGTAAGATGCAAATAATATATATATACAGTGATACCTCAGCTCACGAACATAATTGGTTCCCAGAAAGTGTGTGTGAGGCGAAAGGTTCGTCTTCCGAACATTTATTTCCCATAAGAAACCATTAAAATGAGAATAATCCGTTCCCAGGTCCCCATAAAACATAATTTTCTACTAAATAAGCCTTAAAACTACACAAAAATATACCTTATTTTATGTATAATAAATGTGCTATTGTATTGTAATTAAAGAAATAAACTGTACTGTATAATAAAGTCGTTTTATTTACCTTTGTGATGGTAGTTGATGGCTTGATGGATGGAGTGGGAGGAGGAGGGAGGGAGGGACTTACTGTTTGGAAGGAGAGTCACCTTCCATAAGGACTGTAGGTAACTCAACCTCCGCTGTGGCTTCTCTTCTTTGCTTCTTAGAAGGAGACTCTTTATCCTTTTTGCTGACTAAAAACCTCTTAATTGACACCTGTTGCTTTCTGAGTTGTAAGGTCTTACGAAACTGAGGCATCACATTATTTCTCATAGCCACAGTCTTTTCTGAATGGTACTGTTCGATAAAAGCCTGCACATCACTCCACTTAGCTAACATGGTCTTGATGAAACACTAACACTAGCCTGTGGTGGGGTCTTTTTCGGTCCCATAATAGCAAAAGTACACTCAATATGGTCCAAAATGTCTATCAAACACAAACCACGTCTGCACTCAAAGAAAGGGGGTGACGAACTGGGACGCCGTGAGCGTGCGTCAGCTTCTCGTGGCCGCCACCGTGGCGCTGTTCGACCGCGTGGTTTGGTTCGTCCGCCGAAAACTAGTTCGTCAGCAGAGACTATATGCTCGCAAATTTAATGTTCTTGAGGCGAAAAGTTCGTGAGCTTAAGCGTTCGTCAGCGGAGGTTTTACTGTACACACACATAGAGACACGCGTGCACACACTCAGATGCGCACCTCACATCAGAATGTAACTAGTTTTCATGGGAGGTTTTTGGTTGTTTTTTGTTTTTTTAGGTTTTTTTTTTTTTTTTTTTTTTTTTTTTTGCAGAATTGGCCTTAATTTTGTGGCATTTTCCTTAACTTCCCCCCTATTCTTCCTTAATTTCCTTATTTTTTAATTCGATTAATGTTTTTAAAAAACCATGATGCATTGAAGCCGCATGAATTGAAGCGCGAAGTAGCGAGTTCTGAGCTCAGTTTTGAGCGGTAAACTTCCGCTCCCATTGATCTCAAGAGTTTGCCCTTTTCTATTCTGCTCAAACTGACATCAGACAGACTCCAGCGCTAATCTCAGGCTTATTTGAAGCCTCTTGATGTAGAAGCTTTGAAATGCTCATAGGTAGCTGTGGCAGAGAGTAGTGGGTTGGGGTGTTCGGTAAAGGTCTAGACTGTGGGAGAATGTGCAGGTTTGATCAAAGGGAGGTACAACCTAAACCTAAACCCCATTCATACAGTCATTTCAGTCACCTCTTATGTAAAGGAAGGGAGTAATAATTGACTGCTGTGGGTAAGAACAAGGATGCATTTATAGGGATTCACAATTCACAGGACTGAACGCTCACGGAGTTCAAATTAAAAATTGGCTACCGTATTACTGTAGTATACTGTTCGTAAAAGTTGCTGCACGTTTTCATTACATTAATTTCCAATCTCAGTCCAGTTTTTTAACATGACATATATTAGTCAAGTTTTCTTTTTGCTATAGGAGCAGTTCATGCCAGGATTTAAGCCTATAATGAAATGAATGAAGGAAATAAATGAATGAATGAAATGAATGAAATTAAGTACAGACTGAGTGACAGTAAGGTGGATAAAAAATAGAAGGCTGAGATTTCTTTATATAGACTAAGCAGACAAGATTTTGTAGTTTGTAGTTTATTATGTGTAATTTTAAAATAGGGGACTTATTTAATACAGTTCAGGCTCTGATACTTGCGGCACAACGCCACCTCTGATTCACTGGCGAATTTACCAGAGAGAGCGATATACAGGGACGCAATCAAGAAGTGGATTTAAGCACTGTCCGACGTCGCAGATGTGTGGAGCATTACACCTTGCAGTGTCCATCACGGCATCAGTCTTGGTTTTCTTTGTTGTGTTCTATTTTTTGGTTTTTAGTATACAGGGATCCCTCGCTACTTCACGCTTCAATTCATGCGGCTTCAGTGCATCACGCTTTTTGTTTTTTAATTATTCATCCAATTAAAAAATAAGGAAATTAAGGAAGAATAGGAGAAAAGTTAAGGAAAATGCCACAAAAAACAAGGCCAATTCTGCAAAAAAACCCCCAAAACAAAACAAAAAAAAACCCTAAAAAAGGACACAACAAAAAACAACCCAAAACCTCCCATCAAAACTACTTACATTTTCGTGAGGTGCGCATCTGAGTGCGCGCACGCACATCTGCATGCGAGCGTGCATGCGTCTGTATGTGTGTTTATTTATATTTTATTTACATCTTATGCATTATTTTGTAATGTTGAATTGTTATTATAAGAATTTATAGCATTGAATATGTATTGATATTATATACACATATACATGTACGTATACATCAGTGGGAGGGGGGTTGTTATGGGGTGATCCTACTTTGCGGATTTCGGTGGTCATGGCGGGGATCTCGGTCCCAATTAACCACGGAAAGTGAGCGATCCCTATAATCCAAATTCTGGGTGTTTTCTTAGCATTATGCTTCTTTGTTTTTGTTACTCGGCTACATGATATTCCTTCCTTGCTTAAGTTTGGGATTTATTCCTCCTGGGTTGCCAGTTGAAAATAAACTGCTCATACAGACTATGCATCTTGCCTCAACGTGCATTTATAACAGGTAGTTTTTTGGTTTCTGTCTTCTTGTGGAAGCTGCTAAAGATTATAGTGTAGAGTGTCGCTAGCGAATGGCTAAGTTGCAGGGAGACACAACGGTGCAAGGCGACGGACTTGCGATGGACTGTCGTTCATTTTTTTCCACGAAGGCCACTCAAAATGCTTTTTTTCAATCCCTTGCCATCTTAAGACTAGGCTATTACAACTCACTCCTGGCAGGTCTACCTTTGAGTGCTATTCAACCTCTGCAACTGATCCAGATATGCAGCTTCATGGCTTGTTTTACACCTTCCTAATTTTCAGGCTACGATCTCTCCACTGGCTTCCTGTCACTGCTCACATTTGATTTAAAACACTGCCTACAAAGCCAAATTTGGACCGGCACCTTCCTACCTCAAAGCACTTGTCATACCTTGCACTGCAATGTGTTCTCTCATCTTCATCTGCTAGACTGGATCCTCCTTCTATCAAGGCACTATGGAAAAAAAGGCATCAATACTCTTGTCGTCTGGCTCCAAGGTGGTGTAATGAGCTTCCTCTGGATGTCTGGACAGCTGACTCACTGGGTATCTTCAAACCACAGCTGAAAACCTTCCTTTTTTGGCAAAATTTTGATTAGCGCTATGCTTTACACATACACACACACACACACACACACACACACACACACCTTCTTCATTTATCCCTTAACATCTGGGGATGTCGTTGGGGCACCTTCATGGCGAAACTTGGGCTGATTTGGCCTGGCTGCGCCCATCCCTCTCCAGGTCGTAGAAACACGCTGACGGCTTTGCAGCCTACTCTTTACGAAAGTCAGCAATGGTTCTTTTACATGCCTCTCACCATAGACAGTGAGAGACATGGCCTGCCTTTGATAACCCAGTTAGCTGCACTGGGGGGGGGGGCAGTGACAACCCTGTGTGGACTCAAAACCCCAACTTGAGGATCAGCGATCCTGCGCCCTGACCACTAGACCATCACTGCCTCCACACACACACATACACACACAATAAAAAAAGCACACAACACCTACCTACTTTGACTGACGGTATAACGGGATCCCTCGCTACTTCGCGATTCAATTCATGCGGCTTCAGTGCATCGCGTTTTTTTTTTAAGTTAAATATTAATCGAATTTAAAAATAAGGAAATTAAGGAAGAATAGGGGAAAAAGTTAAGGAAAATGCTACAAAAGCAAGGCCAATTATGCAAAAAAAAAAAAACCCTAAATATATACTGTATATATTTTACATGCCTCACACCATAGACAATGAGAGACATGGTCGGCCTTTGATAACCCAGTGAGCAGCACTGGGGGGACAAGGTTGTCACTGGGTTCATTTACCGTTAGTTAAAGTCACCAGCCATATTATTACATACATGGGTTGATGATTTTCTAATTCGGGTTTTTTTATGTATCTAAAATGCACAATACCTCACTACCTCGTGCCTCAATTCATGCAGCATCAGTGCATCGCCGTTTTTTTTTTTTTTTTAATATTCATCGAATTAAAAAAAGAAGGAAATTAAGGAAGAATAATGGAAAAAGTTAAGGAAAATGCCACAAAACAAGGCCAATTATACAAAAAAAACCAACCAAAAAAAAAACCCAACCCAAAACCCCCCATCAAAACTACTTACATTTTTATGTGAGGTGCGCATCTGAGAGAGCGTGCGTCTGTATGTGTGTGTATAGTTCATCATCATCAGTTCATTTTCTGTAACCGCTTAATCCTAATTAGGGTCGCGGGGAGGCTGGCGCCCATCCCAGCCAGCCAACTTCGGGCGAGGGCAGAGTACACCCTGGACAGCTCGCCAGGCCATCGCAGGGCGGAAACACGCCGATGGCTTTGCAGCGACTCTTGTCGAAAGTCAGCAATGGTTCTTTTACATGCCTCACACCATAGACAGTGAGAGACATGGCCAGCCTTTGATAACCCAGTTAGCTGCACTGGGGAGGACAGTGACAACCTTGTGGAGAGTGGGAATCGAACCCCCAACCTTTGGATCAGCGATCCAGCGCCCTATACCACTAGACCACCACTGCCCCTATGTGTGTGTATTTATATTTTATTTACATCTTATGCGTTATTTTTGAACGTTTAAACGTTAAACGTTATTATAAGCATTTCTAGCGTTGAATATGTATTTATTGATATTATATACACATGTACGTATACGTCAGTCGGGGGGGGGGGGGTGATTCTAATTCGCAGAATTCTGCGGTTGCGGGGGGATCTCGGTCCCAATTAACCGCAGAAAGTGACGGATCCCTTTATTCTGTTTATGCCAAAGCAAAGGGACTGTAAGACCTGCACATTTAAATTCTCTTTAGTCATATAATACTGATAAACACCGAGCTTGTGTGAGCCTTTTGACACTGGAAGCTTGTTGATTCCTCTCATGTGTGTTCATAGAAGCACTTACGCAAATAACTAGCATTCCGTTTCCCCCATATCACAGTGAAGTGCATATCATCTGCATGAAATACGTGTGAGGAATCAACTACCTGACTGGAAAGGTGTTGACAGCTTCACTTAGTCCACTTGGAGGATTGAACCCGCGCGTGACTCTAAAGGAGCTACATGGTAACGCTAAGCTAGCAACAGCTAAATCCCTCCTAACTGATCACTCAGTTTACCTATAGGCCATAGTGATGCTGAACACTTCCCAGTGGCCCCGCCTTTGCTAAGCCAAGGGACCCTCTATGACAGATGAAACTTAATTCAGCACCATTCAGTTTGACATAGTATCGTAAGGTACACACTATAAGAAACTCTCTTCAGGTTCAACTTCATGGAATCTGCTGAGGTCAGTTGCTGCAAATTCGAGTGATATGACCTTGGGAGACAACCCTGAGTTTAAGTGTGGTGAGTGCCAGATAACAAAAGTAGGAGGCCAATGATATTAAAGGAATCTGACCTTGAAAAGCTGTAATTGAACGTGAGGCAAGAAGACCGAAATAGTAGCTGTATGACAACATTGTTTATTTTAAATATTGGGCCGTGTGGGCCCTGCTTTGTGCTTTTTTCAGAAGAGCTTTGTGTGCAACATGCAAAATGAGGTGATAGTCATCTCCGTCGGAGTTAAACAAAGTAAAGTAGAACTTACATCTTTACTTTATAGATCCTTTTGTCTGCCACTGAAAAACATTCAGGCAACGCTGACCTCACTGCTTGTCTTTGCTCTCACTGTAATCTTAAAGTACACTACAACTCATTGCATTATTCAGTACACCTAACCACCGAGTGTCCACGCCAATTATTTTAAATTCCCATTTCCTATCAAAACATATTTCCTACAGCACACATCATTTTTATTTTTATCTTATTACTCTTATTCTTTCTGGGCCCGTAGACAAGAAGCAGTGAAAAGGAAAGCCAGAACAAGATATGTACTGTGTATTACATCAGCCCTGGTCCTAAATATTCATTCCTACCCACTCCAGCACATCCAGAGGAGTATAAGCAACAGACGTGCCTTTTTAAAAAATCGACGTTCAGGATATATTTCACTTAATTTCAGACCATTTATTCATTCATTCATTCATTTTCTGAACCGCCTAATCCTAATTAGGGTTGCGGGGAGGCTGGTGCCCATCTCAGCCGGCTCTGGGTGAGGGCAGAGTACACCCTTGACAGCTTTTCAGGCCATTGCAGGGTGGAAACACACTGACGGCTATGCAGCTACTCTTGACAAAAGTCAGCAATGGTTGTTTTTCTTGAACCTCTCACCATAGATACATGGGATGAGATACATGGCCGGCCTTTGATAACCCAGTTAGCTACATTGGGAGGATGCAGTGTATGGGGTCCTTGGGATCAGTAATCCAGCACCCGACTACTGGGTCAGCACTGCCCCATTTGAAACCATGTTTTGTACTGTATTATTATTATTATTATTATTATTATTATTATTATTATTGTTATTATTATTAACTAGGTTGCAACGAGACCTTTTCTATCTTTGTTTACTGTCCTTAGATGTCATCCTTGGCTCAGAGGTGTGTTGCCAAGCAGGCTGCCGGGGAAATAGTTGGTATGACAGCTAAACTCTTGACCTGGTTGTAGAATCTGAAGCAAAGAGTCTCATACTGATGAATGTGTGGGCTGATATGCCAGTGTGTACTGTGTTTCCACCAACGCAGTAAAATATAGTAATGGGATGCATCATGTGGATTAAATTTACATGTCGATACTATTACCAGTGATTTTATTTGACTGCCTGTGTATGTGGGTACACAGTAAGTCATGTTCTAGTGCATTACTGTCATGGGGTGGGGGTGCAAAAAACAGTTTTATGTAGCAGTCCCAGAGCAGTTTCAGTCTCCCCTCATTTTATTTGTTTGATTATTCCACCTGCAAAAGTGGACGTTTATGGCTGGAGACGTTAATAAGGCTATTAGAATTTTTCAAGGGCATATCACTGATCAGAGTCCCTTGAGGTTCCCTAACTTGAAGTTTTTAAAGTGCACAACCAAAAGGCATTTGGAATTCATTACGTACTTACACTGATATTGCATGGTTTCGGGCGAGGCTTATGACAGGATTTAGATTAGAGCCTGTAAGACAGGCTGTATGGATTGGGACCAAGGACACAGACTGAGGCAAAAAATCAGACGGCGATGACGACTTGGATTAAAGCTTAGAACAAACACAGAGGAAGGAAGTGGGACGGATGCAGAGATAGGAGAAGGTCAAGATAAAGATAGAGATGGACAAAAGACAGAGACTGACAGTGGACTAAACAGAGGCCAACGTTAGAGCGAACTAACAGCACAACTCCGTGTGTGAATGGACGCAAGTTCTTGAATGAATCACAGAATTAGAGTTGTAGGGTGAGACTTCATAACAGAAGCAGAGGAAGTCCATAACAGTCACAGGCATTTGCAAAAAAAAAAAAAAAAAAAAAAAAAGGGGCGCGTCCTGGTTGATAGCACGCGCTTGGTACTTGGGTACTTGGTTGGTACTTCTGGGGACTTGAAGGCCAGCAAGTTAAAAAAAAAAAGCTTGAACATAAGTGGGTCTGAAGCCTCTACCATGTTTGCCTTGTCTTTTAAAACTCAATTTTCAAGAAGCATACAGCAGATATTATACGTCGGCTTAGTTCGGGTCGGTGCTTTACTGTCTGGAGAAAGACACAGGATCATTCCTGTACCTGAAAGTTACAAGGAAAGGAAACAAGCTGTGGTTGCCCTGTGGAATTTTGTAACATGCAGGTACAGGAAGAAGTGTATATTTAGGATTACTAGAAGAATCTTAATCCATGGCTTCAAGTAGGAAAACTCTGGGTTATTAAGGGCATAGCAACAATGATCAGAATCTGGAGAGACATTCCTGTCAAAACTAGATAAAAAGCATAGTAACTAGTCCAGACATTTAGTAAGTTGAAAAAGAATAATGAAAACTCAAGCAAATATTTGCATGTGGTTTTTCCATACATAATGAGCTGTTGGGTTTTTTTTTTTTTGGTTAGGCAAGATTCATGGTTTTCCTCTAGAGCAGTGGTCCCAACCTTTTTATCAGCACGGACCAGTCAACGCTTCACAATTTCACCGCGGATCGGGGGGCATAGATTGTTAATTTATTATTATTATCATTATTATTATTATTATTATTATTATTATTATTATTATTATTGTACGGGGCAGTGGTGGTCTAGTGGTATAGGGCAGTGGATCGCTGATCCAAAGGTTGGGGGTTCGAGTCCCACTCTCCACAAGGTTGTCACTGTCCTCCCCAGTGCAGCTAACTGAGTTATCAAAGGCGGGCCATGTCTCTCA
>CM045742.1:16047500-16212500 GCA_024760905.1 Plotosus lineatus
CTTCATACAGGTTATATTCTCTGCTGTAAATAAAAACATTCATTGCACAGCCATTTTTGCTACACCAACAAAATCTGAGCCACAGTTTTTAATCCATCGATGTTACCGTGATAATTCCCTGGTGGATGTACAGTACAGTACATAGAGAAATTCAGAATTAACATTGTGCGCAATGTGCGTGGTTTGGGTGATTGTGAAATGAGCAGGATGTTCCTGGTTCATCGTCACCAGATCTCCAGCTTGTCCCACACACTAGTGATATTCGACATTGATGGTGTGTAACTGGGTCATTAATGATTCAGAGTCTCCACTTGATGACATTTTGTTCTCTCTTTGCTGCTGCCATGGTAATGATGTGTTTAGCGGATAGAAACCGCTCAGTATGAATGAACTTTGATTTATAAATGTATTGCAGCTGCAAAATCATTCATTCATTCATTTTCTGTAAGCACTTAATTCTAATTAGGGTCACGCGAAGGCTGGGGCCCATCCAGCCGACTACGGGCGAGGGCAGAGTACACCCTGGACTGCTCTGCCAGGCCATCAAAGGCGGAAACACACTGACAGCTTTGTAGCTACTCTTGTCGAAAGTCAGCAATGGTTCTTTTACAGCCTCTCACCACAGACAGTGAGAGACATGGCCGGCCTTTGATAACCTTGTTAGCGGCACTGGGGGGACAGTGACAACTCGTTGAGAGTGGGGCTTGAACCCCCCCTCACCTTAGGATCAGTGATCCAGCACCTTTTACCACCAGGCCACCACCCTCCCATTTCAATCATTTTAATCCTAATTAGGGTCGTTTGTAGGCTGCAAATCACATGATTTTAAATTTAATATAAGGGATGTGTGAGTAGAGCGGTTTTCCTGCCTGAAATGATCCATACTGTAATAGGCAGGATGACATAAGCATTTTTATTAATCATACTGTAATTGAATCCACAAAATGTTTCATGGCAGTCTTTGTGGGGACAGGACCACAATAGCAAAAACTCAGTGAGAGTTTTGAGCAATTTGTCAAATGATGTGAGTTACATAGAGTCTGTGGATGGATACAGCTGTTTTTCTAATCAGCTGATCACCATGATTTATATAAATAACCCTGTCTGGAGCTGCTGTTTGTCTTGATTGTTGATTGTCATTATTCTGACTAATGCTGCTTCTCCAGTGCTTTTGCTCCTCTCGAAGGCCTCCTGGCTCGTCTCAATGTGCCCACAGTTGTCTCTGTTTGTTTGTACACAGCTTGTCCATGGTGAGCCTTATTAAATCATGCTCCTGTCAGACGCGTCTTTCAGGGGCTGAGGAGAATTGTGCCATGTGTTTGACCCTTCACGTAAATCCAATAAAGATCATTCTGCTTGTACTAATCTTTGTCATTCAATTCGTGTGCACGCATAAATGAGCGGTGCGTGCCTTGTGAAACAGAGAAAACAACTTTATTTCAAAAAGCTTAGGCTGGCTGAAGGACTATACTAGTATATATATGTGTATGTGTATATATATATATATATATATATATATGTGTGTGTGTGTGTGTGTGTGTGTGTGTGTGTGTGTGTGTGTATATATATATATATATATATATATATATATATATATATGTGTAAACAAAAATAAAAGGACAGGACAAAGACTTTCTATTGAAACTCCATTTATCACTGCAGATCTGTTTCGAGAGGTGGTGAAACCATCCTCTCTTCAGGTGATTATAGTTTCTAGATTATAGATTCTTCTATAATCACCTGAAGAGATAGGATGGTTTCACCACCCCTCGAAACAGATCTGCAGTGATAAATGGAGTTTCAATAGAAAGTCTTTGTCCTGTCCTTTTATATTTGTTATTTGCTCTACCAAAAAGTATTGAGCACTCTCCTACGGAAGGATCTACTCAGAAAATCATATATATATATGTGTATATATACATATATATATGAATATATATATGTATATATATATATATATATATATATATATATATATATATATATATATATATATGTGTGTGTGTGTGTGTGTGTGTGTGTGTGTGTGTGTGTGTATGTATATATATTCTAGACTTCTTTTGATTCAAGGAAATAATAAATTCACACTTTCAGAACAGCTTTTCGAAGGGTATTACAATCAAGTTTTACATATTTTATATTTTCTCAAGGTTGAATTAAAAAAAAAAAATCCTGATTTCGTAACAGCACCTGCACTCACTCATAAATCGTCAATGCATCATTCATTCATTCATTCATTTTTTGTAACCGCTTAATCCCAATTAGGGTCGCGAGGAGGCTGACGCCCATCCCAGCCAACTCCAGGCAAGGGCAGAGTACACCCTGGACAGCTCGCCAGGCCCTCGCAGGTTAGAAGCACACTGACGACTATGGGTAATTAGGGCTATAGCAAATTAGCAAATTATAATAAACATCTGCAGTTGTAGGCAGATTTTTTTTCCCCCCGGTTGATCAATGCACTTATACCATGACACTATAATCCATTTGAGCCTGGCAGAGATACCTTGCAAAGTCTGAGTCCTCCTCAAGTTTTTTAAGGTTTCCAGGCTAGAAACAGAATTGCACTGACAAGTAAAATCATTTAAGCACCTGGAGCTTTTGCTCTCATAATGCTAATGAGATGAAGAGCCTGCAAATGAAATGGAGTCAAATGAAGATGAGATCTGAAATGCTGCACAACGAGCTGAATATTTTAAAACCATAAAAAAAGCATTTGTGTAGTCGTTTCCCACACGGTATGTTGTTGTAGGCAATATTTTGTCCTGTTTTTCCAGTTATGCCTTTAGCACGTAAATTAGCAAAGAATAAGATTCTCCATCTACAGCAGCGATGGATCAAAGAGCATGACTTAGGCCCTGAAGAGGCTCCTCATGCCATTGAAATGTCCCATTGCATTACCATCTGAATACACGTCGGACATTTTCTGGAATGGCACCAAGTTTCTGTGGCATTGGGCTGTTTGTAAACCACATGAAAGGCCTTGCAACTTACTTACTGATGTGCTGATCTATATATATATATATATATATATATATATATATATATATATATATATATACAGTATGATGTTGCAGATCCGGCTACAACGTGTGAATATTCTCCGATCCTAACCAACGAGTTAACCAATAGGAAATCCCGCGTTTGAGTGTTGTAACATGTCGTACAGCTGTTAAAAGAAAACAAGAAAAAGATTTGATATATTTAACACATCCCTTGGGTTTTGGTGTAATATAATATGGATTGTCTTTAGGTCTTAACCTGATGAAAGGTTCTGCTGTGAGTTGAAAAGCAAAGATAAACACTGCAAGGACATTCAGTATGTGGTAAAACTACTCTCTCTCTCTCTCTCTCTCTCTCTCTCTCTCTCTCTCTCTCTCTCTCATTTAAATCCTCAGCTCTGGTAAATGACCCCGCTCATAGCCATGGAAACCAGTATGACCCATTCTTCTTCTTTTTCTTTGTGTGTGTGTGTGTGTGTATGTCTCTAACATCTGTGTGTGTTGGTGAAGCAAAGAGGAAAAGCGGGTGTGTAAAATCTAGTGTTTACATTTAAAAGGCAAACGGAGCTCCGATGACCTCCCTGTCCTTCCTTTGAGATTTTGGTAGTAATTCCTTTAAAATGTCTTTACCAATCATCTCATTTGCGTGTACTAGGTGGTCTGACAAGAGATGTAATATAAAATGTGCCGGTATTCCCGCTGAGCCCAGAACTGCTCCAGTTTATTGTAATATATTCAAACTAGAATTATTATGACGGGGGAACATTGATATTATCTCCCCAAATCCCCTTTAAATTAACCTACATTACGCAGCTTACAGCCAGTTTGTATTGCCAAATTGTCAGAGCATTCGTATTAAATACTGACTTGGGATCAGAAATACTGGTACTGGAGTAAAATGCTTCAAATGTGCACTAAATGGGCGTTAAAAGGTGTGGCCTGTAGATATGTGTACAGTATTTCAGTAATTATTGAAAGATTTGAATTGATACTTAGGAAAAGCGTACTGAGTATGAGCAGTTGGCGGAGTGATTTGCATATCTGCCTCAGAACAGGAAGGTCCTGGGTTCGAGTCCTGGGCTGTGTGGAGTTTGCACGTTCTCCCTGTGCTTCGGTGGTGTTCTTCTTGGTACTCTGGTTTCCTCCCACAGTCCAAAGACAAGCATGTTAAGCTAATTGCGTTGCTGTTCTAAATTGACCCCGGGTTTGAGTGTGAATCATTGTGCGTGTTGGACCTGCGATGGTCTGGTATACTGTTCAGGGTGCTAGTTTCCTGGCTCTCCATTATTCTAGTTAAGTGCGTGTGAGTGAATATTTACTTATATTAATCATTACAGTGGCAGTGCAGGTGAGCTCTGAATGATGTAAAACTAAGGGTATCTTTTGAGTGTAATCATTCAGTGTTTAGCATATTCAGTACTAAATACAGTGGTATTTGATGAAATAAATGAAAAATTTAGGTTACGAAACGCATTTTCCTAAAATTTTTGTCTTTGTATACGAAACAAGTTCACGTTACAAAAGCGGAATCTTAAAAATTTAAACGCGCCATTGAAACATTAAAACGCGCCATTCAAACATTTAAACAATGCACGAGCTGCTCTCCCATCAATGACGTTCAAACATCCCGCCCCGCTGGCCTCCCACTGGCTAACAACTGAGCTGTCGTTCATGTCGCCTTCACTCGAGCGCCATCTTGGACAGGTCCACCTGACGTCATTTTGGACACTGATCCCGTTGGCTAGGAGGGATGACGCATCTACCTCCCATTGCCTATTATAGAGCTGAATTCACCATGATGCTTTTCGTGTAAAGGACAGAGTTACTGTTGTTTTATGCTTTATTTCTTGACTCAGGCTTTTAAATTTCCATAAACATTTGTAAGATTATAACTCTGCTAAGAAGACATGATCCACACACACACACACACACACACACACACACACACACACACACACACACACACACACACGGTGTGTGTGATTTCCGGTGCGAGTGAGAAGAAGAAACGGGCTCGAGTGATGTCATCAAGGAATATGGCCAAACCCGTCTACCATCGGTATGATATCGAAGCAGAAGGTCTTAAAAGGTATGCTTTTCTAATTTTTAATGGGTTTAGGGGGTAGTATTGGGAGCCTTGGAACGAATCACGCGTTTTCCATGTAAAATGCGGTTCAATTTACGAAAAATGCAGGTTACGAAAAATGCTCTGGAACGGATTAATTTCGTAAAGGGAGGTACCACTGTACTCCATAAAGGTCTCGGCTCAACAAATAAGCGAGTGAGTGACAGATTGTGTATTTTAGTAGATATTGGTCATGTTTGCATACTCTCTGGGTTGTTTTTATGCTGTGACAAACAGGAGAAAACACACACACACACACACACACACACACACACACACACACACACACACAGACACACACCAAACTGTGGTGTTGTGACCACAGCCACTTTTTTTTAAAGGCTGGGAGTAAAGCTTGTGAGAGAAATGCCTCCTCCATAAGCCACTCCAGCACACTTGAGAGCATTCAGACTCTTGTTGTGTCGCTCAGCCAATCGACAGCGAGCTCTATTTATAATGCTGAATAGGGAGCCACTATTAGAGCAGCACCTCTGAACTGGAAAAAAAAAGTAAAATACTTACACACACAGAGACTCACATGCACACACACAAGCACACACACACTGTAAGTGCCTGTCATACAGCCTTGTGTCAGTTCTCAGTACAGTATGTGTCACAGGAGGAGGAATGAACCTCCACAAATCTTTGTAAATCTGCAATAATGACGGAGTTCAGGCTTGCTCAATCACCGCAGCCCACCCCAAACATCCATGCACGCACTTTTCAATACCACATCCGTACCTCACACATTATCAATCATGTCACCACGATGGTTGTCAGAAATGCCAGAAACATCAGAGGCACTTTTACCGTGTTATTGTTTAGCAAATACAAAGCAGCACTGAGGTTTAATGAGGCATCAGCGAAAGGCCCGGGCGGGATCGTTATTGGCCGATTTAATCTGCTTTATTTGTTTGTTTAGTGTGGATAATTGTGTGTAGTATTTGCTAAACTGGTTTTGTATAACTGAACTGCAATCTGATAAATGTAATAAGTGGACCATAATTAGACAAACACAGCTGCTCAGCTTTGCTTTCATTGTGATGTGATTGGGTGTCTGTACACCTGCAAAAAAGTATGAAGGTATGCAGTTTCATGGTATTTGTTGGTGTCTGTGCTGCGCTGGAATCAGGTTTTATTAAAGAGATTTACAGATTAATAATACAGTCTGAGTAAGGCAATGCCACTGTGAACATTCAGAAACTTTGGTGCAACCATTCCAGACCTGAGATGCACAACAAAAGCTAAAAAAGATAAAACAACAAAAGAGCCTTACAAGATCTGGTTATTTAGAGCTCTGCTCTTTGTGCTTAGCCAAGTACACTGAGCTTTGAACAGGATTATATTTCAGGTTTGTGTGCATTTGTAAAGGGTAGTATTGTCCTTGGCCAGGCGGGAAGAATAGAGACACTTTCAAAGGGAAATCATCTACTATTGTTGCTCCGTGCAACCATAGCTGAAGGACGTCAAAAGCCTTTTTAGACTCAGTCCCCTTAACGGCAGCAATAATACTGTAAGCGAATCAGCCTTCCATTACCATAAAGCCTTCCCAGCCATTTAAGCCAGGATTCCCCAAAATATCTGTTTTGTGCTCAGATATGGGCTGATTCTGCTTGTGGTGGCGAGTGGCAATCACAGTGGAAAAGGAAGTCTGGTTTCTAGCCTAAGGCATTTCTTCTCACATTAACAGAATGCGTCCTGTTAGTGATTTTCTCTGGCTTGTTATGGGGATGCCTGGTTGGGTGTTTTGAATGAATGTAGGGATATTTGCAGTGGGTACATTTGCATTCAAATAGACTAAATGCAATGCTTCAGCTACCTGACTAAATTTTTGTAAAGAAAACCATTCATTCATTCATTTGCCAAACCGTTGTACACCCCGAGCAGCTCACCAGTCCATCGCATGGCTATCAAAAACAAACTATTCACAGCCTCACTTAGAGGCCATTTGGAAAAGCCAGTCTCCCCAATGTCTTTGGCTTGTGGTAGGAAACCGCAGTACCCAGAGGAAACCCAAACAGATATGGGCTCAAACTAAGACCTTCTTGCTGCGAGAAGACCACCATGCCACCCTGATGAAAACTGGGCCAATATATATATATATATATATATATATATATATATATATATATATATATATATATATATATATATATACCTCAGCTCACGAACATAATTGGTTCCCAGAAAGTGTGTGTAAGGCGAAAAGTTCGTCTTCCGAACATTTATTTCCCATAAGAAACCATTAAAATGAGAATAATCCGTTCCCAGGTCCCCATAAAACATAATTTTCTACTAAATAAGCCTTAAAACTGCACAAAAATATACCTTATATTATGTATAATAAATGTGCTATTGTATTGTAATTAAAGAAATAAACTGTACTGTATAATAAAGTCGTTTTATTTACCTTTGTGATGGTCGTTGATGGCTTGATGGAATGGAGTGGGAGGAGGAGGGAGGGAGGGACTTACTGTTTGGAAGGAGTGTTTGGAAACACCTACTGTTTGGAAACACCCTTAGCCACACACGCACCCTTAATAGCTTCCTTGTTCTTAAGGATGGTAGCAATGGTAGACTTAGCGTACTGGTACTGGGACGCTAAGTCACACAAACGCACACCTTGTTCGTGTTTTTCAAAGATCTCCGCCTGTGGTGGGTCTTTTTCGGTCCCATAATAGCAAAAGTACACTCAATATGGTCCAAAATGTTTATCAAACACAAACCACTTCCACACTCAAAGAAAGGGGGTGACGAACTGTGACGCCGTGAGCGTGCGTCAGCTTCTCGTGGCCGCCACCGTGGCGCTGTTCGACCGCGTGGTTTGGTTCGTCCGCCGAAAACTAGTTCGTCAGCAGAGACTATATGCTCGCAAATTTAATGTTCTTGAGGCGAAAAGTTCGTGAGCTTAAGCGTTCGTCAGCGGAGGTTTTACTGTGTATATATATATATATATATATATACATACAGTGATCCCTAGCTACTTTGTGCTTCAATTCATGCGGGTTCAGTGCATCGCGTTTTTTTTTTAAATATTCATCGAATCAAAAAATAAAGTTCAGGAAGACTAGGGGAAAAAGTTAAGGAAAATAACGCAAAAACAAGGCCAATTATGCAACAAAAAAAAAAAAAACCCAAACAAAAAACAACCCAAAACCTCCCGTTAAAATGAGTTACATTTATGTGAGGTGCACATCTCAGTGCTTAACATCAGTGCAGGCTGAGTATTAAACAAGTATTCAACGGCGCCCTTGCTCACTTGAAAGACCGGAAGTCCGTATAACCCACGCTTTGTCACCAGCACAAGCAAGTGAACTACAGTACTTTTGGTGGAGCGCCTCACATATTGTAAGCGTTGATTGGCTGTTTTAAGCTTCATGTAAAGTGACTCGGCTCAGCTTCATGTAAAGTGACCATCCATCGGAACCATTTACATGAAAGATCGCATCACAGAGCATGTTAAAGGTTATATTTGATACTGTGTTTGATATTTGATGAGTGAATTTGATTAAAATTTATCTATTTGAAATTATTTTGCTTGAATTTAATTTATTTGAAATTAGTGTTGATATTATTTGATATATTTGATATTATTTTACATTCTTATGTTTATAATAATTGATTTAGGGGTGGCGGGCAGTGGTGGCCTAGTGGTATAGGGCGCTGGATCGCTGATTCAAAGGTTGGGGGTTCGAGTCCCACTCTCCACAAGGTTGTCACTGTCCTCCCCAGTGCAGCTAACTGGGTTATCAAAGGCGGGCCATGTCTCTCACTGTCTATGGTGTGAGGCATGTAAAAGAACCATTGCTGACTTTCGTAAAGAGTAGGCTGCAAAGCCGTCAGCGTGTTTCCGCCCTGTGATGGTCTGGCGAGCTGTCCAGGGTGTACTCTGCCCTCGCCCGAAGTTGGCTGGGATGGGCACCAGCCTCCCCGCGACCCAAGTTAGGATTAATCGGGTACAGAAAATGATGATGATGATGATTTAGGGGTATTTTATGAGATACGGTAATGGTATTTATGGATGTATAGTGCAGTATGGACGTCATACGTCACTGGAACATACTGGAACTTACGTTTTTTTTTTTCACCTTACGTTCGGCCTACTACTACTATTACAACAATTGCAACAACAACTTTTGTAGAGTGAGCTTATGGTTATTATGCATAGAAGTAAACAATCATGACAATAATACATAGATTGAGTCATAGCCTAAAAGTATAGCTTCTAAAAGAAGTCTCTATTGATAGGCATTTATGGCTGGTGTTATAAGAGTCATGCAGTTCCTTTAAGGACACTTAACTTCGGCTCTGAAGAAAATAAAGAAATGACATTTATATATATCTCTTGCACTTTTCCCAACTACAGTCTGGAACTAAGGCAATTTTTATGACCTGTCTTGTTTGTTTAATGATCCGTTTAATAGGTTGATGTTCCGTGTTCATGTTTGGTGGTGTTTTCTTTGGTGAAATTTGTCTGCCTGAGTTAAATTTAATTTTTTTTATTTTCCGTGAGTGTGTGGGGTCAAATTAGACATGAACCCAAGTATTAAAAGGCACGCTCCATACCTCTGGGGTCTGTTCAGGAGCTCTCCAATAATATTACTGCATCTGGCTCTACCACACAGAGAGAGCATCACGGTAACAGGAAAAAGAAATAATTACGTGTAGCCTGACAATCATATGAATCTAGTAATGTCTGTTAATGTTAGTGTTTCCAGTAGTCTGTCTTCCTTTCGGCTTTTCCCCTTTTACTCGGGAGTCGCCACAGCGAATCATCTGATTCGCACGTTTGATTTGGCAGAGGTTTTTACGTCGGATGCCCTTCCTGTCACAACCCTTTTAGCAAGGGACAGAAACACGCTGACGACTTTGCAGCTACTCTTTACGAAAGTCAGCAATGGTTCTTTTACATGAACCTCTCACCATAGACAGTGAGAGACATGGCCCGCCTTTGATAACCCAGTTAGCCGCACTGGGGGGACAGTCACAACCTTGTGAAGAGTGGGACTCGAACCCCCAACCTTTGGATCAGCGATCCAGCGCCATATACCACTAGACCACCACTGCCCCTAATAATAATAATAATAATAATAATAATAATAATAATAATAATAATAATAATAATAATAATAATAATAATAGGGCAGTGGTGGCCTGGTGGTATAGGTGCTGGATCACTGATCCTAAGGTTGAGGGTTTAAGTCCCACTCTCCACAGGTTGTCACTGTCCCCCCAGTGCAGCTAACTGCGCTAACTGGGTAGACTTGGCTGACTTTCAACAAGGATAGCTGCATAGCCGTTAGCGTGTTTCTGCCCTGCGATGACCTGGCAAGCTGTCCAGGGTGTACTCTGCCCTCGCCCACAGTCAGCTGGGATGGGCACCAGCCTCCCCGCGCCCTAATTAGGATTAAGTGGTTACAGAAAATGATAATAATAATAATAATAATAATAATAATAATAATAATAATACCCCCAGTGCAGCTAACAATGATAATAACTAAATAACAACAACAATAATAATAATAATAATAATAATAATAATAATAGTAGTAATAATAATAATAATAATAATAGTAGTAATAATAATAATAATAATAATAATAATAATAATAATAATAGTAATAATAATAATAATAATAATAATATAGTCATGGTCATTTAGCACGCTAACTCACAATGCTGTGATTTCAATGAATGTGTTCATTTAAATAAATTAAATTATGGATTTATTCAGAGTGGACTGTTTAATGATAATGTAGAACTGATGTCGGACGTAGTAGGATTTAGTAAAAATGGGAGGGTCGTGGATGGCGCCCAGTTAAATATGTGTGTGTGTGTTTGTGTGTGTGTGTGTGTGTGTGTGTGTGTGAGAGAGAGAGAGAGCGAGGTGTGTGTGTGTGTGTGTGTGTGTGTGTGTGTGTGTGTGTGTGTGATCGAGAGAGAGAGAGAGAGAGAGAGGTGTGTGTGTGATTGAGAGAGAGAGAGAGAGAGAGAGAGAAAGAGAGAGGTGTGTGTGTGTGTGTGTGTGTGTGTGTGTGTGAGAGAGAGAGAGAGAGAGAGAGAGAGAGAGCGAGGTGTGTGTGTGTGTATGATCGAGAGAGAGAGAGAGAGAGAGAGAGAGAGACTCACACGCACAGAGGACAGGGCAGAGCAGGACGCGGTTCTGAACTCTTGGATTAATTATGCGCACAGTCCCGGCGTCACCGAAATAAAGGTAAGAACTCCGCCATGTGCTTTAGTTGCTCATATTTCGCTTGATCCTGATGTAGAAATAGAGCTGTAAAGATTCTCCGCGCAGTTTTGGATAGTTTGTCCAGCCGCAGAGCTTCTGGCACCGCTTTAAACAAACTTGTGAGCGCTTTAAAAAAACCCGCAACGCTATCATTGGATCTGCGCACGCTGGGTTTATTATGGTGTCTTATAATAAACTTGCTAATAATCGAATTGTGATCTGTATGGGATGCTGATGCAAATGTAACGATGTATATCATTCACTTCCTCATTTGCTGAACTTCTTAATGCTACCAAGTGTGCAGGAACCTATCTCAGCCACTCTGGGTGACCATGGGGGTACACCCTGACCATTTCAGGGAAACACACATTCACGCACGCACACTCACACCTAGATGCAACTTGAAACAGCTAATCAGCCCAATGTGTCTTTTGGACTGTCAGAGGAAGCCGCAGTGAGAGGAGAAAACCCATGCAGGCATGAGGAGGGGATGCAAACTCCACAGAGAAACACCATTGCTTATCCTGGGACTCAAACCCAGGACCTTCTAGCTGTGAAGCGGATGTGCTGACCGCTGTGTCACTATGCTGCCCTCTGATTCAGCAATTCATATAATTGACCGTTCTCCTCAGTCTACATTTTTTCCCTTTTTTTCTCCCAACTTTTCCCACTTCTGTGAATCAGTGTGAATAAGTTGAGCCAATAGATTTAAGGGCCTTATCTAAGAGCCCAACAGTAACAGCTTGGCAGTGCTGGGGCTTGAATCCGCAACCGTCTGATAAGTAAGCCTTTAACCCGTGGAGCCATCCCTGCACCTGATGGTCTACGTCTTTACAATGACAAATGGCAGCGCAGTGAGAAAGTTACTCCTCTATCTACTTACCCACCTTCGTTCTATTCAGTTCAGTTGAATTCCTTTTTGTTTGCATGGGACTTTTAACAATAGAAGTTTTCACAAGCAGCTTTACAGATATCTGTTTGTAGTTATATATTAGATTCCTTTGGAGCGAGCCAAAAGTTGCATCAACAAGGACAAACTCGCTGAACCAACACGAGGAGGAAACTCAACTCCGAAGAGATCACATCTTATTTCAGGAGACACCACATAAGTGGATTCTAATTAAATCATTAATCTTCTACAGTGGTACAATTTAAAACAAACCAGTAATAACCGGGGCCGTTTCTCAATATTAAGGAGCCCTAAGCAACAACTTGCTCAGCAACCCCTCGCCATGCCAGTGATATTATAACCCCAGAAAGGGCATATAAAATAAATCTGTCTTCTCATAATAATTTTTTGAAACTGTGAATGTGGCACTTCTTTTTTTTTTGGCTTTTTTTAATATTGAAATGAGGTGCTGTCAAAGCTGAAAGCTTTTAAAGCTAAATGTAGGTAAAGTGACCTAAGCTATACAATCCACATGATCCACCCTAGATGACCAGTCTTTAACATGTACATGTCTATTTAACATGTACAGACAGTTGTCAACTTCCGACCGCTTTTGGCTCTGACAGACCAATCGTAAAGCGATCTTGTCGTATGTCGACTTTCCATCCAAATACACTCACGCCAAACAAAAACAGATGAATAAATCTCGCACATTTAAATCTATACATCTATTTTCAATTCCACGTCACTGTGGCGCGCAGCGGAGAGCCAATCTTTTCTGTACTCCAGTGTGTGGGCTGGTCCGATACCTTCAAAGTCTAATTTTATTGGCTTATAACAACAGCCACAGACTGCGCGTGTTGTTTTTGAGTAAAGAGAAAAATTTCCCTCGTTTTGATCGGCTCATTTCCACGAACACAAATGGACAGATATGGAAAAACTTCAACCCGCAGAGCAGCTGATTGCCAAAACTTGGGACGCGCTTCCTGTCACATAAACACTGCAGCGTGTGAGTCCAATAAAATTAGAGTTTCAAGGTATCGGACCCACCCACACAGAAAGGATTGGCTCTCCGCTTCGCGCCACAGTGACGTGGCATTGAAAGTAGATGAATAGATTTGCTCTGAGCTCTGAGCAGTTAGAAAGTGAGGCTGCATCATCTCCTGCTTGGCCTTTTAAGATGCTGGCGCTGCCGGCAGCTCAAACAACTGTCGTACGCAATACTCGCACTGCACTACCATGAATCTTGCTTCACGACAATTGCGGTCGTAAAGTCGATCAGACGTAACTCGCATAGGTCGTAAGTCGATGACTGTCTGTATTAAACTCTGAACAACTGTCTACAGAACAGCAGCCATAGAGTTCCAAAATTCACCCAATAAACCAATCTTCACAGCCACAGCATCTAACAAGGAATCGTGATCTGAGTTGTTCTTACGTTGTCCGAGGCGTTTTCAAAGGTTTTGAGCATTTTTTTTTTTAAAGAGAGACAAAAACATGAGAAACATCTAACATCGAAAGCAATGTTTTTATAAAGCCGAAGGAGGTTAGTGGGGCCGGTGGTGTAGTGGTTAGAGTGCTGGGCTCATGATCAGGTGGTTGTGTTCGAATCCTAGTTAGACCCCCACTGTGCTAAGACCCCTGGGCAAGGTCCTAACCACAAGTGTGCCTCTGTTCACCCAGCAGTATAAATGGGTACCAGTAAAAATATACTGGGAAGGTAACCTGCGATGGACTAGCGTCCCATCCAGGAGGAGTGAACTCCTAGTCGCGTCACGCTACGGAAACCGGCGATAAGGACCGGCCTGATGAGCCACTAAGGCTCAGGTATTAAAAGCCCAACAGACCTTTTACCTAAGGAGGTTATGTTTTTTCCATGGTTGAGTGTTTGTTTGTTTGTTTGTTTGTTTGTTAGCTGGATTTTGCAAAAAGCTCTGTGTGGAGTTTCATAAAATTTCTACCAGAGATGGAGATTTGGATGAAGGGCAATCTAACCCAAACTTAATAAGAGCTTTCATTCATAGTTTATGTCGTACTTGTCAAAACACACCATGCTTAATAAAAAGATTCTTTGTGGGAAACATAAAAACAAGTAATCAATCTTTACACAGAGGCGGTGCGATGTTACGGTGAAAAGTTGAACATGACTCACTTAAAAGCAATGTTAAACCCAGAAGTGTTGTGCATTGACTGCACTGAGCTTTATACCATGTGTTGATATGTAAATATCATGTAGTAGAATATTCAGATGTGACTCGACTTGCTATATTTAGCAGTTCACTGGTTTACATCAGATTTGTTAGATGTGTGTATATTGTTATTTTTTCGGTTATCTTGCCGAATTGGAACTGACTCGACCACAATCCTATTATCTCAAAGTCGAATTCTTTCTAGAGTGAAGTGGACTTCAAATGGAAGCCTTTTCAAACCGGATAGTGCAAACTACCTTTCTGGGTTTTTGCAGATTCCAACTTTGAAAATGTAAGTAAAAATACCTACCTGATGATGAAAATACACATACCGTATTCGACATGATAAGCGCCCAGGGCGCTTAAAAAATTGGAGTGGGTGGGTGCTTATTAAAATGTTACCAGCGGAGTGAAATGGTAAGTGCTTATTACCATCGAGGTGGAAAACATGAATAATAACAGAACAATGAAAGAGTTTTACTGATATTTATGTTATTCATTTTGTGGTATCAACCAAATTACTTACATGAAATCTGAAAATAAACAGAAAACAGCATGAATTAAAAAAAGACCCCTTACTTTTCCCTCCCGGTGCTGTTCCTTTAAACATTTTCCAGGAACTAAAATCGAGGCAATGTGGTGATGGCGGACATGAAGGTCGTTGGAGTAAGAGTAGAAGATGCAGAGGATAGGGTGAGATGGAGGCAGATAATTTGCTGTGGCGACCCCTGAAGGGAACAGCCGAAAGGAAAAGAAGAAGACAATTCGCCTCAACTGTTTTTTTTTTTTTTTTTTCCACAGTTAGGATTTATTCCTGCCAGACACTAATATGAGATTCATGCGCAACATCTGATACCACTTATAGGAAGATATTGTAAAATATTCAGATGAAGATACTGTTAATTGGAGTCACTGGATGAACGTGGCGCAGTTATTATGATTATAGCAGCCATCAGGGTTGTAGCATCCAGCCAAGATTGTGAATATAGGAGTGCTAAGAGTTGGACATAAACTGGTTTTGGGATGTGGATGTGTGTGAAAAGTGTGTCAGGATTAAGCACTAACATCACATCAGACGGAGAGAGAGCAGATACTCTTGTCTGAGACTGGTTTCCCGCGAGGCCTCTTGTCTGCTTCATCTTGTTTCTCTTTATCTGTTACGGGAATTAGACAGGACGCCTTAATCTTTCTCGTTGCTCTGGGTGTTTCAAGCTGAGGCACAGTTCACACATTTTCATAATGGATAGTTGAGTGAGCGATAGCATGGAGCGAATCCTCTCTACTGCTGTTCATCCAGTTAATCACACTGTCTTTAACCCTGATCTCTGTCACAGAGCTCATGATTACTATACTTCAGTTCAAACAAGTTTGTCACACATTCCAATATTTCAAAATGCATTTTTCTCTCATTTCAGGTGTAGGATTCGAGCTCGGATACAGAGGAGAAGACAGAGGTGAAGAAGAGCGAGGTGAGTTCTTTCACATTGTGCCACACCCATTGACCATGGTGTTCACTCATGTCATAGATGATGTGTGATATGGTCTTTTTGGAATGTCTGTTGGTTATTTGGCATTAAGAGATCTTGTCATTTCATCCCTGGCACAAATTCTTTCCAGGTCCTGACTCAATGCAGGAAAAAAAAAGAACATGGCAGGATCCATACTATGCAGTATAACCCAATTTCAGGATGTTTGGACCCTTTATATAATGCAAATAAATAAAGAATGCAATGATTTGCCAATCTCACAAACCCATATGTTATTCACAATAGAACATAAAATATGTATAAAATATTAAAAGGTGTAGCGCAGCAGACAGTGTTCACAGACAGTAATTTCTGAAAGCCTTCCTGAACCCATGCTATGATTTCCATGATAGCATCATATCGGTTTTTAGTGCAGTTACCACCTAATAGCCCGACAATCACAGACATCCAGTAGGATTTGTGGCCTTGTCAGGAGTTTACCCAGTTTCTCATAATTTTCCAATGTACTGTATCTTCTTCTTTTCCTTTTGGCTGTGTTCCCTTCAGGGGTTGCCACAGCGAATGATCTGCCTCCATCTCACCCTATCCTCTGCATCTTCTTCTCTTACACCAACTACCTTCAGGTCCTCCTTCACCACATCCATAAATCTTCTCTTTGGTCTTCCTCTAGGCCTTCTGCCTGGTAGTTCCAACCTCAGCATCCTACGACCAATATACTCACTATCCCTCCTCTGTACATGTCCAAACCATCTCAAGCTAGACTCTCTGACTTTGTCTCCAAAACCTCTTACATGTGCTGTCCCTCTGATGTGCTCATTCCTGATCCTATCCATCTTCGTTACTCCCAAAGAGAACCTCAACATTTTCATCTCTGCTACCTCCAACTCTGCCTCTTGTCTTTTCTTCAGGGCCACTGTTTCTAAACCATACAACATCGCTGGCCTCAACACCGTCTTGTACACTTTTTCATTTACAAGGAATAATAAAATTAGTTGAACTAACCTACCTGGGCCAGCCTAATGCTCCCATGGTGGCCCAGTCTCCTCAAAGGCAGACACGGACTCATAGGGATTCTGGTCCTCGTCAGCCACCGACCAGGCCGGATTACTTCTATGAACATGGGTTTCGGCGACTTCCGGTGGTACCCCCCGGCCTGGCGCCGCCAGCAGCTATTGCCACCAGACCAGATAATCCCTGTTCTTCTGATGGATTTTCAGTCCTCTGCCTTTCTTAGAACTTCTTGCATACAACACACTGTTCATTGGTTGCCTTCTGTAACAAAGTTCCCAGATCCACCTGGCTGCCGTCATCAACTGTGGTATTGCTCCTGGATGACAGCTGCCGCCGACTTATCCAGTTTGCGTTGTGGGTCTGGAATCCTCTTGAAGCAGCAAACACAATTTCATTCTTGCCGATTTTCAATGTACTATACAGCACAGGCTGGAGCATACAGTACCATAGCTGACTGCTAACAAACTGTACACCCTGAACAGCTGCCCTCATGTCTTTGGTCTGTGTGGAAGTATCCAGAGCACCCTGAAAAAACCCAAACAAGCACTGGGAGCAACTGTAAACTCCACACAGAAATGTTCTCGCCAAGCCCTGGGCTGGCCAATCCCAGGAGCTTTTTGCTGTGAGGCGGATCATTGTTAACCATGTTAACCACATCGCCACCATGTCGCCCACATGGAGGAACATAACACTGAAATTATTCTGTCTTGCAAGTATCCTTGTTTTACCTAATCATGTTACTGATCTTAGTTAATTGTAAAAACTAGTTGAAAAATATTCTTCCGTAGTGGCACAGTGATGCAGCATATCTTCATCAGTGCAGGTTCTGGTTTCGATTTCTGGGTTCCGGTGTTTCTGTGTGGAGTTTGCATGTTCTGTCTGTGCATGTGTGGATTTCCTCTGGGTACTCCGGTTTCGAGTAGGTGTGAGTGGCATTGGTTTTGTGTGTGTTGGCCCTGCGATTGACTGCTGAGCTGTCCAGGATGTAACCCGCCCTTGCCCAGAGTCGGACGAAATGGATGCCAGCTTCCCAGCTACCCTAAATAGAATTAATTGGCTAAGAAAATGAATTAATGAATGAATGTTCCTCCAGCTGTCCCTTTTAAGTACTGCTTACTTTTCCAGTCTTTTGTTTTCCCTGTCTCAACTTTTTTTGGGAAGTGTTGCTGTTATCAAAGATGAGCTAATTTTCTTTCGTCAAATAATAAAATGTTGCACTTACAACATTTGATTTTTTTTTTAAATGTTCTGTCGTAAGTGAAATATGGACTTGGGAGGCTTGCGAATTTACGTTTTATACAGCGTTCCGGCTGTTTTGTAATTTGGTGAGATGTGTTACTTAGTCACATAGTATATACACGGATCCTTCACTACTTCGTGCTTCAATTCATGCGGTTTCAGTGCATCGTGTTTTTTTTTTTTAAATATTCATTGCATTAAAAAATAAGGAAATTAAGAAAGAATAGGAGGAGAAGTTAAGGAAAATGGCACTAAAACAAGGCCAATTATGCAAAAAAAAAAAAGCCAAAAACCCCCAAAACAAACATAAACAAAAAACAACCCAAAACTTCCCATCAAAACTACTGACATTTTTATGTGAGTAGTGCGCATCTTAGTGCGTGCACATGCATCTGTATGTGTGTGTATTTATATATTTTTTTACATTTTATGAATTATTTTTTAATGTTTAATTGTTATCATAAGCATTTATAGCATTGAATATGTTCAATTCATTTTCTGTACCGCTTAATCATAATTAGGGTTGCGGGGAGGCTGGCGCCCATCCCAGCCAACTTTGGGCGAGAGCAGAGTACAACCTGGATAGCTCGCCAGTCCATTGCGGGGCGGAAACACGCTGACGGCTTTGCAGCCTACTCTTGTTGAAAGTCAGCAATGGTTCTTTTACATGAACCTCACACCATAGACAGTGAGAGACATAGCTGGCCTTTGATAACCCAGTTTGCTTCACTGGTGGGGACAGTGACAACCTTGTGGAGAGTGGGACTCGAACCCCCAACCATTGGATCAGCGATCCCGTGCCCTATACCACTAGACCACCACTGCTTCACGTTGAATATGTATTCATTAATATATGAGGCGTTCCACCGAATGTAGGCGCTTGTCACACGGACTACTTTCGAGAAAATGATCAAAAAAGTAAAAATGGTCATTTTTTATCGAAATTCAGATTTTTGCATAAACCATTAAAACAATTATTCACCGAGTTCGGTACAAGACACACTATAATCCATACACCAGAAGAACGGTCTTGAAGTCGTCTCTCCATTTTGGATACTGTTTTAATATTAAAATGTCGTTTCAGGGAATAAAATAAAGAAATAAAGACGATATGCATGTAAACAATGCAGGCTAGATGCTAAGGAAGATCTGAAACGAGTACACTGATTGGTGAACTCGGGCTTGCACATGCGCAGTGCCCATCACACGTTAACTTCTGGTTTACTTGCCTGACTCTAGTATACCATATGTGGAACTTATCTACGACTTTCTCTTCAATAACAGTAAGTAAGTTTATGTATAAGATTGTGAATACACATAATTTATGGAAAAGGAGAGTGAAATGTCATCTGTGATGTCTAGCAACATTAGTATAAATGTTAAATTCGATGCTAGAATTCAGGTTTGAAGAAGATTATTTCTCCATCTCTCTCTCGCTCTCTCTCTCTCTCTCTCTGTCGCTGCCTCTCTGTCTCACACACACACACACACACACACACACACACACACACACACACACACACACACACACACACACACACATACATAGTGTGCAAACAGTTAAATTAGTAGCATCCAGATGAACTAGTGCAATTTGAATGGAAGAAAATACAGTATATGAAGGGAGTGGGGCAAATGAGTGCAAATGGTGCGATAGATGCACAAATGAGCAGTCACCCACTGCTTACAGTCTCTCTGTGTGTGTGTGTGTGTGTGTGTGTGTGTGTGTGTGTGTGTGTGTGTGTGTATGATACCTCAGGTCTGCTGGAATATTAAGAAAAAGACATGATTCCATTGCAATTCAGTCCAAGAAAATCCCATATGCTCAGTATTATGTACTTTAGAAACTTAATATGAGTATTGTATGTGTATTGGTATTTTTCTCTGCATGCAAAATTCGATTATGGAATTTTTTTGATCATTTGATTTGTGTGTAATCTTGTATGGGCTGGACATGCTGGATCGTGGGTTGTGTAGTTTTGTCCGAAAATTGGTCAAGACCTGAAAAATACTTCAATGTTTCATACCTTTTACATATAAACAAACCGATGATGATGATGATGATGATGATGATGATGATGATGATGATGATGATGCCTGCTGTGTTGATGAAGATTTTGATTTTGATGTTGATGAAGAAGAGGCATTTGTTAATAAAAGTGTAATGACTGGTGTTTGTAAAGATGTGATTTTATCTGCTGAGCAGGATATAGAATAAGATGATAATGATGAGGGCGGAGTTGATGAAGCTTACTTGTATAAAGAGATCAGAGAATTTTGTTATATGGTTTTCTTATATATTTTTTTCTTAATTTCAGTGTGATTGTTTGTACCTGACAATGCTTTTATCAATCAGTATCATTTGAAGACATTTGAACCTTTATATAACGGTCAAAAAGATACATACTGATCTTACTGGAATAAACAGAAATAAAAAAAAAAATAGTCGGTTTTTGTTAATTTTTGGGGCTTACTACGGTGACTGATGGGTTTAAAAAGGGCGTGTCAGATTAAAATGAGGATGATTTCTCTTATCATCTCTTCCTAAAACTCTTCCTAGACATGTTTTCTAAAAGTTTATATGGCTGAAGTGCATAAAAATGTTTGGTTGCTAAGGACTAATGTTCTTGGAAGAAGTGCAATCTTTGTGCTCATTTTTCTCTAAAACGTCTTTTGAAATTTCTCGTTGAATGCTCACACAAGAAATGGCACAGCTCGGTCAGTTTTTCAAGGTATTGACAAACTTTTTGCTGCATTTTGCAGCTTTGGACCTCCTCTATCTGACTGTGTAAAAATCTTATTTTTCATTTTTGGACCCAAGAGCCTACTTTCAGTGGAGTGGCTCACATATTATATACACCTATACATGTACGTACAGAAGCTTCCTGACTTACGTTTTCAATTGGTCCTGGATGGTCGAACGTAAGTTGTTACAGTGATGTATGACGTGTGTTGTTTGATGTATGACGCTTATACTGTACTATACATCCATAAATATCATTACTGTATCTCAAAAAAACATATTATTATAAACATAACATTGTAAAATAATATCAACTATATCAAATAATATCAACATTAATTTCAAATAAGTCACTTATTTATACCGAATCACTTTACGTGAAGCTTAAAACAGCCAATCAAGCTTACAATATATGAAGCGCTCAATACCAAAAGTAGTGTACTTGCGAAAGTAGTGTACTTGCTGTGGGTTACATGGACTTCCGGTCGTTCAAGTGCGCAAGGGTGCCATTGAACTCGTTGAGAACACAGCCTGCACTAATGTGGAGCCAGCAGAGTGGAGAGCTCTTTCCTGGATTCGGATTTTCATTCATTATACAACTCTCTGCTTAAACTGAGTATGCATGGTAGATTGTGCCGCTCCGAGCACATAGTTAATTCATCTCTGTGTATGAGACTTGCACCCATGCTAGTAGGCTTATGCTTCTGACCAACCATATTTGCTTAGGGTTACAAAAGTCCACAAAACAGTGTAAACACAAAGATCACAGAGACGACGTCTTAACACAAGGGTAACAATGCTATATAGCTGATATATATATATAAAACTGAACTGGGAAGGAGGGGCACTCAGTCTGTGTTTTGTAAACAATGGACCCAGTGTCATTGTGTCATTATCATTACGTCAGTAGTATCATTACGTAGGTACGTCTAAACTCAAAATTTGACTTTTTTGTGGGGGAGAAAACCGGAAAATCGAAAAAAAAAAAAAAAAAAAAAAAACGTAAAGCGGATGAACGTAAGTCGGGGAGCATCTGTATATGTCAGTCAGGGGTAGGGTTGATCCTTCTTCGCGGAATTCGGCAGTTGCAGGGGGATCTCGGCGGTCGCAGGGGGCTCTCGGTCCCAATTAACCGCGTAGAGTGAAGGATCCCTGTAGTTGTATTGTACTGAATGTGCACTGAGGTATTGCACTTTTGCTAGCATTATTTGCTGTATAGAACTATTGATTAGCTGTTGTGTCTCCTGTGTCTTTCATCTGCTTTGTGACCTTGTCTTGCTCGGACTGTTTTTATGCATGATAGTCAATCATAATGCAGCATTCACTAAGTACTCAATTTATGCATCAGCAAAGTCAACATCAGTGAGAAGAGACAGAGAGTATTGCAAACATTCAGCTTCCTGCCCCTAGGCCCACTGGTTTTGTTCAGTCCAGCATTCAAAATAAGTTCTTCTGAAGTTACTATTTGTCTACTGTGTGTGTGTGTGTGTGTGTGTGTGGGGGGGGGGGGGGGGTTGTGTGTGTTTTTTGGGGGGGTGGGGGTGGTCATGGTGGTTAAGGATAAGAGACTACTGTTTACTCTGTTTTAGAATATACATTACACAACCTTTCATCATTTAAATCAATGATTGTTTTATTGAAGAGACTATGATGTGTCTATCATGTCTCTTAGAAGTCTCACAGTAGTAGCTGTAGGATGCTCAATGCCGCTGGCAAAAATTTCAGTGTGATGTGAAGTTCTGCATTCAAATCAGTAAAGCTTTTATACATTCTCTGCTTGATGTTATTCATGTGGCGCTGAACTGGTTGTGCTGGACGTGCATTGTTTTATATCAATCTGAAATGCATGCGGTTAATGTAGAAGATTCCCACAGGCCTGCCTCTGTGCTGCAGTCCCCGTGTCTGTGATGGAAATGCATGTTATAAATAAAGAAAAGTTATCTTGGACAGCAGAGTGACGTAATGAATAGCACGTCCACCACACTATTCGAGCCCCGTGCCCGGCATGGGCGTATCGGTGTAGAGGTTTCAGGTTCTTTGAGTGCTTGTGTGGGTTTCTTCAGGGTGTTCTAGTTTCAATCCACAGGCCAAAGACAGATCAGTACAGGCATGCGATTTGACCATCACCAAAATATCTGAAAATCAGCCAGGGGTCTGGGGGGGGGGGTTTAAGCATTTCAGAAGGGGAAAAGGTTATTTCATGACACTGAAAGAGCTCTAGAAAGTTTAATTTCTCATCTCCATATGCACACTGTACCTCAACTTGTGGGTTTATCATGTGGGATTCCAACACTAATCAACGTGTCACAATCACAAATCAAATAGTCCCTCTCATAGAAATGTCCTGCCTCACAACGCTATTATCATCAACAGTCATTGTCTTTCAACACAATCTGGAAACAAACTGTACACATGACATGCTCTACATGACATAAGTTTTTTGAATTAATGTTTCTTTATCTTTAGTGCTTTAGCATGGCACTTTCTTTCTTCCTTTTGTGCAGCCTGAACGGTCCTTCTGGAGGCCGCCTTAGAAAGTTGTTTGTCCTTCTGGATGCTGAGGCGTTTCATTTAAGGCTCAGATTCATAGTTTTACATTTCCAATATTAATGAGCTACTTACACGAGCACACACTCCCGCTGCTGTTTAGAAACACTGAATAACAATGCCTATTTACATCAGTTAATTACGAAAAACTGGCGAGTTAATGCGGCAATAATTTATTTATTCTAAACAGCAGAAAAATGGTTCAGTGGCCAGAGAGTCGGCTCATCTGATTCAGTTCATGGAATAAAAACATGAACGTCCTACGCCTAAACATGCATGCATTCACAATCATTTGAAAAATATAATCGGAAACAAGACAAGAAAATTCTCAAACATACCTCAAAATTAACTACTCGATCAGCGACAGGAACTGGTTATTTCACCGATTCTTTTCTTTGCACGGAAGTTTCTGGTCGAATGGCAAACAAAGTGTTAAGTCCGTAGGGCTCTGGAGTCTTCGCTTGAACACCAAATGTTCTGGCAATTGAACGCTACGGTTCCCTTTTCCATTCATTCCCACCTAAACTTGTTTTTCACGATTTTGTTAATTTCTTTGATTTGAGCAGAACCTTTTCTCTGGATCACCGACATGCTTTCGATAGCTGAACAGATCGGACGTGGCGCGAATGTCTACGTACATGGTTCAACATCAGTAATTGGCTATTAGAAAACCATCAGCCAATCAGCAGTAACGTTTCAAGAGAGGTCATTTTATGCAAAACTCGGAACGGAATAAAAGTGGAAAAGGTTATTTTGACATATTCGGCGTGAAAAAAATCTAATTTTTTTTTTTTAACTGGGCCAATGGAAAAAAATCGGAATTCCGTGAATTCGTGAAAAAATCACCTGCCTGTCATTAGTATAATTGGATGTGCGTAATTGCTCCTTGGTGTGTATGTGAGTGTACGTGTTTGAGTGTGATGGCACTGCGATGGTCTGATCAGAGTACTGTATATGCTTCCTTCGTCCAGAATTGGCTGAGATGGGCTCCAAGCCTCCCACAATCCTCATAAAGGGTAAAGCAGTTTCAGAAAAGGAAATGAATGAAAATGTATCTTTAAATGGAACAGTAATTCTTCATTTTCTCCTTCAAATGCAGGATAAATGTGAGGAGGCAGATCAGTCGCTGTAGGTGGAAAGTCAATATGATTAACCTGCGGTATTGAAATCAGCAATAAGAACTAAGTCTGAGGAGCTGAGTGACAGAAGAGAGGAATCAGGAGCCAGTGGGATACTGCGTAGCGTTACTACGTCTCAGTGTTAAATAGGTTTAAAAGTGTTAAATAGGGTTATAAGGGGAGAAACCCTGAGCTCTCGTCGGTAGGAAAGCAGACAGAACCGGGGAGACAAATATAGAAAGAGTTTCTACTTCATTGTATTTAATTTTTTTCCCTGTCTGTACACTGTAGTCTTCAATAAGACTTCAATAATAGTCTTCTATAAGGCCGAGATTGAGATATTCATGATAGTGTTCATCCATTCATTTAGTGTAACCGCTTAATCCTATTTAGGGTCACGCGGAGGCTGGTACCCATCCCAGCCGACTCCGGGTGAGGGTAGAGTACACCCTGGACAGCTTGCTAGACCATCACAGGGCGGAAACACGTTGACGGCTATGCAGCTACTCTTGACGAAAGTCAGCAATGGTTCTTTTACATTAACCTCACACCATAGACAGTGAGAGACATGGCCGGCCTTTGATAACCCAGTTAGCTGCACTGGGGGGGTGTTCATAATATTGTAGTAAAATTAAAAATTAATAAACAAACACAAAAGACATTTAACATTGCTACAGTTTTTCTTGTTATAAGTGTAAAGTAACTGGAAACTGTTAAGTCATTTAAATTGAAGATAAGACAATCTTTACAGCTAAAGAAACCACAGCGTTTCCCTTTAATAACGAGCATACACACACACACAAACACACACACATGTAAAACGTGAATACACACACACACACACACAGACACACACACACACACACACACACACACACACACGCGCACACACACACACACATACACACGCGCACACACACACATAAACAGTGAATATACACACACACACACACACACACACACACGTAAACAGTGAATACACACACACACACACACACACCAGCACACCCACACACACACACACACACACACACACACACACACACACACACACACACACGTAAACTGTGAATACACTCACACACACACACACACACACACACACACACACACACACACACACACACACACACACACACATGTAAACAGTGAATACACTCACACACACACACACACATACACACACACACACACACACAGGTAAACAGTGAATATATACACACACACACACACACAGGTAAACAGTGAATACACACACACACACACACACACACACACACACACACACACACACACACACACACACACACACATGTTAACAGTGAATACACTCACACTCACAAACACACACACACACACACACACACACACACACACACACACACTCTCACTCAGAACAGTGACAGTGGGCTTCCACAAGTATTGGGTCACCCGGACAGGCATGCTTAAATATTGTTTTAATAAGCAGCTGAGCTATTTCTCAAGTTTTTCCTTCTCTCATTCTACCACAGAGGGTGAAAACTGTCACATCTTTTCTCTCATCCAACCGCATCCTTTCACCTGTTCATGTAGTGTCTTGGTGCTGTGTGACACTCCCCCCATTTATTCCACATGCACAAGCTCTCTTGATTGGTGTTTTTTTTATAGGTATATGGGCCGCAGATGCTTGTGGTACTATTAGGTTAGAAGAGGAGAAGGTTTCGACAAGCCTTTGAATAGTTGCTGTCATACTGGTTCCTGGTATTTCTGGTAATAAGAGTCCATGTTATATCAGCTGATAGTGGCAGTGGTGGCCTAGTGGTAAAGGTGCTGGATCACTGATCCTAAGGTTGGGGGTTCAAGTCCCACTCTCCACAAGATTGTCACTGCCCTCCCAGTGCAGCTAATTGGGTTATCAAAGGCTGGCCATGTCTCTCGCTGTCTATGGTGAGAGGTTCATGTAAAAGAACCATTGCTGACTTTCGTAGGTTGCATAGCCGTCAGTGTGTTTCTGCCCCTTGCTCAGGGTGGTGTCAGGAAGGGCATCCGACGTAAAAACCTATGCCAAATCAAGCATGCGAATCATTCATATGACTTCCATTAACGATGAAGGCTGATGATTCGCTGTGGCGACCCCTGAAGGGAACAGTCGAAAGGATAAGAAGAGTTACATCAGCTGATAGTAGTGAAGGAGTACTTAGTAATAGAGGAGCCAATCAGAGCATGCAGTTTTTCATATTCAGTGGTTGTACATATAATAATTACATTTAGTATATAGTATATGGGGATGGTGAGATCGGATTATCTTGCTATCTTGAGATCATAGACAATATTGTTCATTCAAAATATTTTCTCTTTTCTGATTGGTGGAAAGCCAGTAGCTAATCCTTGTTATTTTTGTACGAGCTGAATCCATCACTGACATCGGATAAGTTGAAAAGGCCCCGACTTACGCGTTCATCTGTTTTATGTTTTTTTGATTTTACGCAATATATATATATATATATATATATATATATATATATATATATATATATATATATATATATATAAAACGTGTTACCCTTGTGTTAATATGTTGTCTCCGTGATCTGTGTTTACACTGTTTTGTGGACTTTTGTAACCCTAAGCAAATATGGTTGGTCAGAAGCATAAGCCTACTAGCATGGGTGCAAGTCTCATACACAGAGTTGAATTAACTATCTGCTCGGATCGGCGCAATCTACCATGCATACTCAGTTTAAGCAAAGAGAGTTGTAATATGAATGAAAATCCGAATCCAGGAACGAGCTCTCCGCTCTGCTGGCTCCACATTAGTGCAGGCTGTGTTCTCAACGAGTTCAATGGCACCCTTGCGCACTTGAACGACCGGAAGTCCATATAACCCAAAGTACACTACTTTCGCAAGTACACTACTTTCGGTATTGAGCGCTTCACATATTGTAAGTGTTGATTGGCTGTTTTAAGCTTCACGTAAAGTGATTCGGTATAAATAAGTGACTTATATGAAATTAATGTTGATGTTATTTGATATATTTGATATTATTTTACAATGTTATGTTTATAATAATTGATTTAGGGGTGTTTTTTGAGATACAGTAATGGTATTTATGGATGTATAGTACAGTATGAGCGTCATACGTCACACATCATACATCACTGTAACAACTTACGTTCACTTTCAACTTATGTTCGACCGTCCGGAACCAATTAAAAACATAAGTCGGGGAGCGTCTGTAATAATCGCACAAATGAGATTCACCAAAGTACCTCCTTATATCATATAACATAGATTGACTGATCAATGGGGATTTCACTCAGTTGGTAGTGCGTCCACTTTATCCTCCAGAAGGTCGGAGTTTCAATCCAGCCGTGTCATACCATGAGACGTTAAAATTTGGGAGTTGTTGCTTCCTGCTTGGCGCTCAGCATCAAAAGGATAGAACAACACAACAACTGGTGCTGTATGGTGGCAACAGGTGCCCAGGGAGCACTGGGGTCTCATGTCTCATTGTGGAGGAAGGGAAAAGAGGGGCAGGTGCCACTCACTACACCAAACATTTTTTATGCTGGTATGGGAATCAAATCAGAAACATTTTGGTCCCGACGCCTTTTATTTAACCATTAGGCCACAACTGTCCCTGCCTAACTATCTTATTTGCTTTCTGGGTTCTTCCTCCAGCTATCCGCCCAAAGAAAGCAATCAAGAAAATGTCCACCCGTTCTCAAGACTAAAGACATTACACAGAAAGAAAAAATATTTTCCAAAAGATTGCCAGACTTGTGAGTTCAATCTTACTTTGAGCAAATCTTTTTGTAATAAATTGACAAACAAGAAATGATTGCAAAACTAGTTCCTACAAAAGTCAAAGTTATATCTGATAACAGAATGTTTTTGTACATCCGAAGGCGGGAAGTATTTCATCTAACAGCATCCAAACTGCCAGATTCCAGAAAAAAAAGACTAGCGCAATGACCTTCACCATTAGCCAGTAAAGTCACATTTGGTTGGGGAAAAAGTCTTAATCTTAAAAATGAAAAAAAAAATCCCTTCCTACAAAATACTTTAATTCCTTCTTTTGTTCCATATAGTTATGGAATTTGTTTAGAATAACATTTGATTCTATTCTAGAAACAACACCAGCGGCTAGCATGCTAACCACATAGAGCCCACTGATGCTAACTAGCGAGATAACAATGTAGTAATGTGACAGTCTACTTTATAAATATTTTGAAATAATAATACAAGAATTCTGGAATTCAGCTTTTGTATGCTGTAAAGAATTATTTAGTCTCAAAGCTTGTTATCCTCCAAATATATATTTTTTAATATCATAGTATGCGCTATTCAATAATAACGTATCTGCCCCAGTAATTCAGGAGAATTATTGAATAAATTAAAAATGTAGAAACAAACCTCAAAATTCTTAATTGATTTGCTTTTCTTATTTTAATGTGTAGTATGTTGTAACAATTATTTGCTTCAGGCTCAGTAAATATCAGAACATAGTTCACCTTTGGCAAATAATTGTTACTTGTACACCTTAATGCATGAATCTGATTGGTCAGAAAGTGTATAACCTCATGAGATATGCTGATTACAGAAGGCTTGTATAAGTAGTAGTGGTTTTTTTGTTTTGTTTTGTTTTGTTTTTTAAGTTTCCAGAGAACATGGCTTAGACTTTTACATATTTTCTGCTTGTTTGTGACACCATCTGTACCACCACAATAATCCAGTAATCATTTGTTCTGATGCTCTGTCTCAGTATTTTGTCCACTATTATTTGGTTACATTTCTATTGTTGCACATCATTAATACTATGTGCAGGCAGTCTGTGAGTCACTGAGGAACATTTGCCCTTATCGAGTGTCAATCAATATCCTTTGGGTAATCCACAGCCATTGAAATGTCCATTAAGTGACATGGTTGAGTGGGCTGTTTACTGGCTGATAGACGCACATTAGAAAAAGGTCAGTCAACTGATCAGTGCATAAAAACAAAGTCTAATGATCAGCAGTCTGTTTGGCTTTTAACTTTAAACAGGGATCCCAGATCTCCGCTATTTAGTGGAATTCCGCTATTTTTTACTCACCAAAGTGATAATTATTTTTATTCTTGTATATTTCATTTCCTCCATTTATGAACCCATTTCCTTTATTTTTTTTAAACGTCGCTGGGACACCTGCTTTAAATTAGGAAGCTTGTATAGCCCGCACAGAAAAATCCCAAAGGGGACATAATTTGTGGATAGCATGCACGGAAAGCAGCTTCATGCAACTCAAACATGTTTATTCAGTGCATTGATCAATAAGGATTGCTGTTCTCTTAAGGTTGTGTGGAAATGTTTTGCATGTTACTGGCTATGTGTCACTGATTTTGCTGCAGTCGATAGGAAGTGTGATATGTGGAGCATAATTAGATTTGATGATGCCTAGAAATAATAAATCGCTGCAGCCTCTGCAGTTAAAACGACCCTATACCGGTCCGTCGTGGTGAAGAAGGAGGTGAGCCGCAAGGCGAAGCTCTCAATTTACCAGTCGATCGACATTCCAACCCTCACCTATGGTCACGAATTTAGGGTAGTGACCTAAAGAACAAGATTGCGGATACAAGCGGTTGAAATGAACTTCCTTCGCCTGGTGGCGGGGCTCTCCCTTAGAGATAAGGGGAGACGCTCTACCAGTCGGGGGTGGGGGTGGGGGGTCGGAGTAGATCCGCTTACTCCTCCGCATTAAGAGGGGCCAGTTGAGGTGGCTCGGGCATCTGGTAAGAATGCCTCCCGGACGCCTCCCTGGTGTGATGTTTTGGGCATGTCCAGCCGTGAAGAGACCCCGGGGACGACCTAGAACACGCTGGAGGGACTGTGTCTTTCGGATTGTCTGGGACCGCCTCGGTGTCCCCCTGGAAGAGTTGGAGGAAGTGGCCTGGGAGAGGGACGTCTGGACCTCTTTACTTAGATTGCTGACCCCCGCGACCGGACCTCGGACTAAGCGGAAGAAGAAGAAGAAGATGATGATGATGATGATGATGATGATGATGATGATGATGATGATGATAGAAATAAGAACAAATCAAGCATATACTCTTGGCATAAAGTGTTCCCCAAAGTCACCACAGTCAATTTCCAAAATAGTAATTATGGATACTAATTAGTTAAGGATTTGAGACAAATGAGATCTTAGTCTGCTTAACCTTGTTGGATTCAAAGTCATTTATACAATTGCAAATTTCATTATCATTACACAATGATGTAATAATTGATAACTGGGAAAATGATTTGCCATTAATTGCATTGCTAGTCCTATGTGTTTGATTAGGTGTTGCCTCTATGTGGTCGGCTGATTCTCCTTCACACTCCGGGCTACAGAAAGCACTGATTTGATTTTTCTCACAGTTTGAAAGAGGTATTGTAGGCTTTTTATGAAAGCAATGAATGAAAATGGATTGTCATTCACCTGCTGGCATTGAATAAGAAAAGGAGTGGCCGGACTTGCCCTGTGCTCTGACCTTTTTGATTCCCGTCCCGAATATTGGATTATTCCATGGCAAACACAGTGACACCCCATGCACACAATGTGACTGATGTGATGTGTATGATGTGTACTTGTGGTTTTCTGTCTTTCTTTCTATGATAATTGCAATATCACGTAGGCATTGTGAAGCATATTTGCTGTAATGTTAAAAAAAAAAAAAAAAATCAAACTTTGAAAAAAGTACACATCCTTTTATACTCTCGCTTGCTGTAATGCACCTGTCTTTCACTCTTACTTTCGCTCATGGAGTTCTCACAGTCTTTTCTTCTCCTCTTCATCAGGGAGTCTGGTGTGTGCTAGTTGAGAGCACAATAGAGACAGGGATGAAATGGGGAGAAGCTAATGAGTGAACACCGCCTTCCACTGTTACATATAACTCTACCCTGTGTGTCTGAGAGCTCTCGCTGACAATGGAGGGGCTTCAGAGGTCTGCACTCCATTTGATTGCGTTTCCTAAAGCCGGGATATACTGTTCGACAGTTAAGTGGGAGTAAAGGATGTAGACCACCTCCAGTGCCACCTTTCTAAAGAGCAGGTGGGAAAAGGGGGAAAAAAAAAAGGGAAAAAAAAATCATTATCAGTGGAATGAAGCTCCAGATGAATGACTGCACGTTGAAAAATTCAGCGTAGACTCTCATTCTCCGAACATGCGATTATATCCGAGTGACTTAGCACCAGAAAGGCATTTTCCATGTACATTCTGTTAGTTTTCATATTCTTGTTGCCATGGTTACTTGTACTTATGCCGATTGGTAAGAGGATCTTGTAAAGTGAGCAGGTGCAGCGGCTCCTGTATGACCGATTTGCACAGACTCCAGATAAATTATATACTTGTATGCAAACACCACCAGATGGTAAATTCACTTGCAATTTTTTTTTTTTTTTTTTTTTTTTTTTTTTTTGGATAAGTACACCTTCGCTAACGTAACACTAGTTTTTTTGAGTTTCGGTTTCCGTACAGAAACACCCTTTAAATCTATCACGTTGGACATGGGACTTAGGATTTTGCACATGCGACAGAATACTCATAGCATGACTGAACAAATTTCAATCTGCTCCACACTCCCAAAATGATGTGCTTTCCAAAAACCTTTGTGCAGTTTGGTCACCATTCATCGTAATTAATCATGATTAGGGTCGCGGAGAAGCTGGCTTCCATCTCAACTGACTCTGGGCAAAGGCAGAGTACACCCTGGACAGCTTGCCAGGCAATCGGAGGGTATAAACACACTGACGGCTATACTGCCTACTTTACAAAGGTCAGCGATGGTTCTTTAATATGTCTCTTACCATAGACAGTGAGAGACATGGCCGGCCTTTGTTGACGCAGTTAGCTGCACTGGAGGGGACAGTGATAACCTGTTGAGGGTGGGGCTTGAAACCCTGACCTTGGGATCAGTGATCCAGCACCTTACCACCAGGCCACCGCTGCCCCTGGACACCATGAAACTCACAAAAATCTTTGAGCACAATAAATCCTGCCAATTTCAATGTACACAAAGTTAGACCATAAAACTTGTGTATGATGTTGAGGGATGGTTTTGACTCCAATTGCAGGATTTAGATCCTGTTTTAGTTAACTTGAAAATTTTAGATCAAGTGTCCCAATTTGTGGTTCCATTAGAAAAGCCATACATATAAAAGATTTGTTGGATGAATATTCTGTCTTAATGCGATAGTCTGGCGAGCTGTCCAGGGTGTACCCTGGCCTCACCCAGAGTTGGCTGAGATGGGCGACAGCCTCCCTGCGACCCTAATTAGAATTAAGCGGTTCAGAAAATGAATATTCTGCATTAAATGATTACTTCAGACCCACAATTGAAGGATTTCACTGTGAAATGGGATACAGTGATCCCTCGCTACTTCGAGCTTCAGTTTCTGCGGCTTTGGTGCATCGCAGGTTTTTCAAAAATGTGAATTGAAAAATTAAAAAAAAGGAAATTAAGGACAGATAGGGTGAAAAGTTCAGGAAAATTACACAAAATAAGGCCAATTATGCAAAAACAAACCCAAAACAAACAAAACCAAAAAAAAAAAAAAACCAACCCAAAACCCCCCAACAAAACTATTTACATTTTTATGTGAGGTGCGCATCTGTGTGCGTGTGCGTCTGTATGTGTGTGTATTTATATTTTATTTACATCTTATGCATTATTTTTTGAATGTTTAATTGCTATGATAAGCATTTATAGCGTTGAATATGTATTTATTGATATAATATGCACATATACATGTACGTATACGTCAGTCAGGGGTGTCGATCCTACTTTTCAGTAATCAGTGGTCGCGGGGGGGGGGGGGGTCTCGGTCCCCATTAACCCTGGAAAGTGAGGGATCTCTGTATATCTCTTTTACCAAATTTGATAAAAACTGCAACCTTAATTATAAAAAAAATATTATGCATTGATAAAACATACTTAATTATAACTCCCCCCCCCAAAAAAAACCAAAGATAAATTACGCTTTTGAATAATAATATTCAACATGTCATGATGTAATAAATTATTATTGAATTACTGGCATTAATGTTGATTTCCTGTGAAACCCCTCAATTTATATAAGTTCTGTATAAGATTGTTTGAGCCGAGGCCTTTATTCGGGGATATGTAGAGAAGTAAGAACAGACAGGTAATTGCATTTCCCAACAATGAAGCATCAGCACTCCGAAAGCACTGGCAAAGCTTTTAGTCAGCAGATCCCTTAAGCTCAAGAGAAAAAAGGCCCATTGATTACGGATTGTGCTGGAATGACACGGGCCGTGCAGTGAATAGGTTCCTGAAAAAAGCCTGAGGTCACTGATTCACTGTATAACCCGCCAAACATACATTATCTCAAACATTAGCATTACAATCATTATTCTACATGTTGCAGAAATGAGTAGTTGTCTTTACTAGTATATTCAGCTGGACGATCTCATAAGATCAAACCATGACATGGTAAACGAAACAGACATAAAATATAACTGATTATAATCATGATACAGAGGAATCTCTGAGCACATGGCTAATGGACCTATCATTTTGTGTGTGTGTGTGTGTGTGTGTGTGTGTGTGTGTGTGTGTGTGTGTGTGTGTGTGTGTGTGTTCGAAGCTTTGTCTGTATCTTTATCGTAAACAGTTACATCACTGGGTGTGCTTTTTTTTTCTCATGAGCTTTCAGATGTGCTGAATAACAGCATTACCAGTGCTTTCAGCTTATTGACTCCATTGTGGAGAAATACACTTACCCCCCACTGTTTATTAGAAAAATTACATCTATCCATCCCTCCATTTGCCAAATAGCTTTATCCTGCTTTGGACCACAGGGAGGAGCTGGTGCCTGTCTCAACCAACTCTGGTATAAGGTGGGGTATACCCTGAACAGTTTATCAGACCATCACAGGGACAACACACACACACACACACACACACACACACACACACACACACACACACACACACACACACACACAACCATTTATGCTCACACCTAGGGGCAATTTAGAACAGCCAGGTGGCCTAATGTGCAAGTCTTTGGACTGTGGGAGAAAACCAGGATACCCTGAGGAAGCCCATACAAGCACAATGAGAAAATTTCAACTCAGAAATTCCAGAGCCTGGGAATTGAACCAAAAATTATATCTGATTCTTTTTTTTTTTAAAGAAAAAATATTTGAAAGGTTTCTATTTTTCAATCCGAGTTTCCTTCTGTTAGGTTTAGCACACAACAAACTCCGCTCCGAATAATATTTGTGAGGCTCTGTATGTTTATATTTTGAGTTAAACCTAAACAATCAGAATTCTAATATCTAAAGAGTTCTAATATGTTTGATTATTTATTTATACTCATTATATATGATACCTGTACTGCTGTAATCTTAATTCATATTTTTTTATCCATTATTTTCTCTCTAGCTCAGTTATCTTCCATTTCCCACCTCATTTCCCACTCAGCTTGCTGCCTGAACTAAGCACCTAATAACAATAAAGTACCAACTGTGGGGTGGTGGTGGTGGTGGTGCAGAATTCTTCGTCTCATATACCACAGGTTGCATGTTGATGTACTGTACTCATCAAAAATCTTTCCTTTTAATGATCTTCCCTCTTCTGAATCAGTGAACTAGGGTGGAGTGAAACACAGTTTTTCACAATCAATTCAGAATAGTGTAGAAAAGACGTAACAATACCAGTTATAAACATATGCAAGATATTAAAAATCTGTAAAAAAAAATAAAAAATTCTAGGTTCCCCCAACTCACTCAAAATAAGGTATGTCGAGCCGATTTTGAGAGCACCTGAGCACGCAATTGCCGACAAAGGGAATAACTCTAAATAATTAGAACATTCACAGTTCACAGATTTGGTATGAGTGGAAAGGTCAGGACTCAGTAGTTTAGTAGAGGAAACTATCACCAGGTGGCGACAGCATATGGCACAGCATATGGCATATTCGACAGATACCCATGCCACGTACAGGCTGTGGAGAGGTGCGTCAAGGTGGTGACTGAGGCATCACAGTCTGTATGTGGCAACAATCGACGAGACGGCGTCATCCGTACAAGACTGGAGTCGAGGGCAAAAATGCCAGAGACAAAACGAGACTTCAGTATGTGACAGTCATATCGACTCATCTGAATATGTGTTTTTTTTTTTTCTTGAGACAATAAATGTTAACACTGTGCCAAACTGTCTAAAATATATGTTTTTGATAATATAGAAGCAAATTGGATCACTATATCAGAATTAAACATTTTCAGTAAAAATGCCCAAATATGGTCATTTTCATCGCTCTTGGGGGAGCCTAAGATATCAACTTATCAAGATGAACTTTTAAAATCTTTTAGATGGCACCTCTCCACATCTTTTCATTGCTATTCCAAGTAAAAATAATTAAAATTTTAATTTTTCATAATTTTCACTCCACCCCAGTGTGAACTCACAGATGCCCATGATTGGCTGGTGTGGTGTTGGCAGGGCTGTATGTATATCATTCTCCCCACAGCCAGAGAGTTTTGCTCTCCCAGCTCATGGCCTGGTATTGGATTTGTCAGGATTTGAACTTGTTGAATCCTTAAATGATGGGAAACCTGCTTTTCTGTTGCAACCCTTTGGAGGCCGCCTGGAATAGCAATTAGTTTAGTGATGCTTGCTTCAAGGATCCCAAGTAGAAATTTACAGATGATGAAAACATTGTTTACAATTGAACTCGACATCCATGTCTGCTATTTATAAGGCACTGACATAAGATTTTTTTTTTTTTCTTTTTTGTTTCGATTTCTGAACCACTTTCTTCTTCTTCTTTTCCTTTCGGCTTTTCCCTTCAGGGGTCGCCACAGCGAATCATCTGCCTCCATCTCACCCAATCCTTTGCATCTTCTTCTCTTACACCAACGACCTTCATGTCCTCCTTCACCACATCCATGAATCGTCTCTTTGGTCTTCCTCTAGGCCTTTTGCCTGGTAGTTCCAGCCTCAGCATCCTATTACCAATATACTCACGATCCCTCCTCTGTACATGTCCAAACCATCTCAATCTAACCTCTCTGACTTTGTCTCCAAAACGTCTTACATGTGCTGTCCCTCTGATGTGCTCATTCCTAATCCTATCCATCCTCGTTACTCCCAGAGAGAACCTCAACATTTTCATCTCTGCTACCTCCAACTCTGCCTCCTGTCTTTTCCCTAGGGCCACTGTTTCTAACCCATACAACATCGTTGGCCTCAACACCGTCTTGTACACTTTTCCTTTCATTCTTGCCGATACCCTCCTATCACACATCACACCGGACACTTTTCTCCAACCATTCCAACCTGCCTGCACACGCTTCTTGACCTCTTTTCCACACTCTCCATTGCTCTGGATTGTTGAGCCTAAGTACTTAAAATCCTCCACCTTCCTTATCTCTGCTCCCTGTAATCTCACCGTTCCTCTTTGGTCCTTGTCATTCATGCACATGTATTCTGTCTTACTGAGGCAAATCTTCATTCCCCTCCTTTCCAGGGCATACCTCCACCTCTCTAGATTTTCCTGCACTTGTTCTCTGCTCTCACTACAGATCACAATGTCATCTGCAAACATCATAGTCCATGGGGAATCTTGTCTAACCTCGTCTGTCAGCCTGTCCATCACCATAGCAAACAAGAAGGGGCTGAGAGCTGACCCTTGATGCAGTCCCACCTCCACCTTGAACTCTTCTGTCACACCGACAGCACACCTCACCACTGTCTTACATCTCTCATACATGTCCTGCACCACTCTAACATACTTCTCTGCCACTCCAGACTTCCTCATGCAACACCACAGTTCTTCTCTCGGCACCCTGTCATATGCTTTCTCCAGATCCACAAAGGCACAATGCAGCTCCCCCTGACCTTCTCTGTTCTTCTCCATTAACATCCTCAAGGCAAACACTGAATCTGTGGTGCTCTTTCTTGGCATGAAACCAAACTGTTGTTCACAAATGCTGACTTCTGCCCTTAGTCTAGCTTCCACTATTCTTTCCCATAACTTCATCGTATGGCTCATCAACTTTATCCCTCTGTAGTTGCCACAACTCTGCACGTCTCCCTTGTTCTTAAAAATGGGCACCAGCACACTTCTCCTCCATTCCTCTGGCATCCTCTCACTCTCTAAGACCTTGTTGAATGTTCTTGTCAGAAAATCTACTGCTACCTCTCCTAGACACTTCCATACCTCCACCGGTATGTCATCAGGACCAACTGCCTTTCCATTCTTCATCCTCTTCAATGCCCTCCTCACTTCACCCTTACTAATCTTTGCTACTTCCTGGTCCTCAACAGTCACCTCTTCTACTCTTTTTTCTCTCTCATTTTCCTCATTCATCAGCTCTTCAAAGTACTCTTTCCATCATCCCAGCACACTTCTGTCATCAGTCAATACATTTCCCTCTCTGTCCTTTATCAATCTAACTTGCTGCACGTCCTTCCCATCTCTATTTCTCTCCTGTGCCAACCTATATAAATCATTTTCTCCCTCCTTACTTTCCAACCGAGCATACAAGTCATCAAACGCGCTCTGTTTGGCCTTTGACACTGCTACCTTTGCCTTACGCTGTGTCTCCCTGTACTCCTGTTTACTCTCTTCGGTTTTCTCAATGTCCCACTTCTTCATAGTTAATCTCTTCCTTTGTACACACTCCTGCACTTCCTCATTCCACCACCAAGTCTCCTTATCTACTTTCCTTCCAGATGACACACCAAGTATTCTCCTACCTGTCTCCCTGATCACATTAGCTGTAGTTGTCCAGTCATCTGGAAGCACTTCCTGACCACCCAAAGCCTGTTTCAACTCCTCTTTGAAGACAACCTGACACTCTTCCTTTTTCAACTTCCACCACTTTGTCTTCTGCTCTGCCTTTGCCTTCTTCACCTTCCTCACCATCAGCATCATCCTGCACACCACCATTCTATGCTGTTTGGCAACACTCTCACCCGCTACTACTTTGCAGTCACTGACTTCCTTTAAATTACATCGCCTGCACAAGATGTAGTCTACCTGTGTGCTCCTACCTCCACTTTTATAAGTCACCCTATGCTCCTCTCTCTTCTGGAAGAAAGTATTCACCACAGCCATTTCCATCCTTTTTGCAAAATCTACCAACATCTGTCCTTCTGCGTTCCTGTCCTGGATACCAAACCTACCCATCACTTCCTCGTCCCCTCTGTTTCCTGCACCAACATGTCCATTGAAGTCTGCCCCAATGACCACTCTTTCACCTCTGGGGGTACTCTGCATCACTTCATCTAACTCCCTCCAGAATCTCTCCTTCTCTTCTCGCTCACATCCTGTCTGTGGGGCATAAGTACTAACAACATTGATCATCACACCTTTAATTTCTAACTTGAGACTCACCACGCTGTCTGACACTCTTTTCACTTCTAGAACATTCCTGGCAAACTCCTCCTTCAAGATGACTCCGACTCCATTTCTCTTCCCATCCACACCGTGATAAAACAGCTTAAACCCTGCTCCTAAGCTTCTAGCCTTGCTACCTTTCCACCTGGTCTCCTGAACACACAGTATGTCCACCTTCCTCCTCTGCATCATGTCAGCCAGCTCTCTACCTTTTCCTGCCATAGTTCCAACATTCAAAGTCCCTACTTTCAGTCCTAGACTCATGCCTTTCCTCTTCTCTCTCTGGCAACGGACACGCCTCCCACCTCTCTTTCTTCGACGTCTTCGACCAACAGTAGTCCAATTTCCATCAGCACCCTGTTGGTTGACGGCACTGATGGCAGTCGTTGTTAACCCGGGCCTCGACCGATCCGGTATGTGATTCTTTCTTGTGATTCGCATAGTTTATTTGGCATTTGTTTTACGCCGGATGCCCTTCCTGACGCAACCCTCTGCATTTATCCGGGCTTGGGACCGGCGTGAGGGAGAGACACTGGTTTGTGCCCCCCCCCCTCACGGCTGCATTTACCACTTTATCCTTTATTAAAGTCACAGAGAGGCTGGAGCCCTTCCAGCTGACTCCAGGGGCGGGCAGCATGCATCCTGAACCACTCACCAGACCACCACAGGGCAGCATTTTCTTTGATCTACTAGGTCAAACTAGGTTTGGGCTATAGTGAAGGATGATATAAAGAAGAGTCATTATTCCATTTTATAAAGTAGGGGAGAGGATCTGTTGTGTTTCATACATTTCATTATGGACTCCTTGAAGTACTAGGAGATGTTAAATAAATTTCTGGTTCTGTCAACCATGTTGTGGTTGGAACTTTCAAAAAGTATCTACAAACTTACCCTGGCATGACAAATCCCTACAATAAACCTAAATAGATACACTGATAAATTGATCAGTAAATAGATATATCAATAGATTGATTGATTAATTATTTAATTGATTGATTGATTTTCTTGTTATCATGGATCCCTAATTTTCATGTACCCCGTAATCACTAACAACATTAAGATTTGATTCCACATGTGCGTATTTTAACATAACTGTGATTTTGAGTTTTAGAAAATATCTGAGCAAAGTCTAAACCAAAAGTATTAATTTATTTTCTGATCCGGTTGTTTACACATGCAAGAATCTAGAGTCTTATGATCTCCCCTTGAATATCCCTCCTGTTGACCCACAGCCTTGTGTTTATGTGTAACTTTGGCTCACGGATTATTTGAGAACACTGTTGTCCCATTGGCCAGAAAAAGTGCATAGAGCTCTCTGAGGTCACTTTCAGTGCTGAAGTTCTCTCTCAGCTCCCTGCCTGTCCTTGATCTCATTTTAATGACTTCTAAAATGATTTAGAAGCATAATCCTGCATTTGATGTTCTACTTTAAAGGTAAGGAGACACAGCAGTGATAGTGTTTCTACTTCCCTACTGTGGTAAAGCAAGCTATAATCAGCTTGTGGTTGTGCATAGAAGATATACAGGGATCCCTCGCTACTTCGTACTACAATTCATGTGGCTTCAGTGCATCACGTTTTTTTTTTAAGTATTCATCAAATTAAAAAAAAGAAGTAAATTAAGGAAGAATAGGGGAAAAATTAAGGAAAATGCCACAAAACAAGGCCAATTATGCAACACCCCCAACAAACAAAAACAAAAAAACCCCAACCCAAAACCCCCATCAAAACTACTTACATTTTAATGTGAGGTGCACATCTGTGTGTACGTCTGTATATGTGTGTGTGTGTGTGTGTGTGTGTGTGTGTGTGTGTGTGTGTGTGTGTGTGTGTATTTATATTTTATTTACATCTTATGCATTACTTTGAATGTTTTATTGTTATTATAAGCATTTATAGCATTGAATATGTATTTATTGATATTATATACACATATACATGCATGTATATGACAGTGTGTGTGTGTGTGTGTGTGTGTGTGTGTGTGTGTGTGTGTGTGTGTGTGTGTGTGTGTGTGTGTGTGTGTTTGTTGATCCTATTTCGCGGAATTCGGCGGTCATGGGAAGATCTCGGTCCCAATTAACAGTGGAAAGTGAGGGATACCTGTATCCTGTTTGTTTATGCTATAACTGAGGAGTTATTTCCCTTCATCTCTTTTAAGGCACCTGCACATGTCCCCCTGAAGCTCCACTTTCAGAACCGACTAACTCGTGTTATAAATTGTAGAAGAAGAAGAAGCAAAACTGTCAGATAATTTCTCTGCCTGTAAAAAAAGCTGACCAACATGACTTGGCAGGATTTGCAAGTGGATTCCACAATTGTAATCGGTATTGGAATCGCTGACATTTGAATAAGTTTGTCATTTTGTCTGTGATCAATATCCTGACCCGACACATACGTGGATGTTCACCAATCTTGGTGGAAGCACTGCCCTACCCGACATGATTCGACTTTGGAATGTCAAGGCCACTGAGAAAAGAAAAGAGGAACGTCGCACCATTTTTTGCAAGCACTTATGATGTTGACATGAGTGCTGATAGACATACTGTTACTATGGAGTGACATTGAAACCCCAACCGTCTGGTAAATTCTTTAAACAAGGGAATTTTATTGCCAATTTGGTCACATCCATGTAATATAGAACATATTGTAAGATTAGGACATTGGTAATTCTCGGCAGTATCCACATAGGGTCTCTTTGCTCTTTGAGTTTATCTGTAGTTATTTCTGTGTAGTATGTAATACTTTATTGGTTCCTCACGAGGTTGCAAAATTCCAGGAATATCCAATGTTGGAAACTTTCCATGGAAATTGAATTAAAAAACAAACTACAGCATATTCGTGGATAAAACAACCTGCACTATGCATTAACAAATAAAATAAATAAAGCAAAGTCAATATTAAAAATATCGTACGAAAAATGTTTACTCGTGTACTTGTTACAACAAAAAGATTATACAGTGGTACCTCGACTTACAAGTGACCCTAATAACGAATTTTCTATTATATGAGCTTCGATCCCACAAAGAATCTGCCCCGTCCAATGAACAAATTTTCGACTTATGAGCTCTGCTGGAGAAATGGCTTTTCGAGGTTGATTAGCCCTGTATTCTTCTTCCGCGTGTATCACTCCGCGCTCCGAAAGCGAATTATGCAGTGCTTCTCAATTATTTTCTGTTATGTCCCCTATAGGAAGAGAAAAATACCCCCCCCCCCCCCTTCCCCGCATGTGACTATAAAGAGTGTTTACTGGACTTCATATCGTTTGCTTGGTGCTTTTTTCCCCTACACCATAGAAACCACAGTGAGAGCACCACTGCCACCTGGTGTAGAGGATGCGCAATCACAATTATAAAGCTGGTCCACCAGTATGTTAAAAAAGCATGTTCCCCAGGACAGGCATGTTTCTCAGATGGGTCGTAAGAAGGTGGCTGATGTATTCAAGAGGAGAAAATCAATTTCTCTTGAAAAGAAGCTTGAAGTCATAGCTAAATATGAAAAAGGAGTCCGCATGGCCGGTCTGTGTAAGGAGTGTGAGAAGAATGCATCAACCATCTGTACAATTCTCAAACAGAAGGCTGTAGAGAAGAGTGTTAAACCAGCAAAGAATGTTACTATTTTATCTAAGAAAAGATCCGGACTCAGAGTTGAGATGAATGGAGAGGCTTCTCCTATTGTGGAACAAGTTGAAAGAGATCAACGGCCAAGCAGCTGAAGACTTCACTTCACTTATCCCTTAACATCCGGGGATGTCATTGGGGCACCTTCATGGCGAGACGGGCTGATTTGGCCTGGCGGAGCCCATCCCTCTCCAGGTCGGAAACACGTCGACGGCTTTGCAGCCTACTCTTTACGAAAGTCAGCATTGGTTCTTTTACATTCCTCTCACCATAGACAGTGAGAGACATGGCCTGCCTTTGATAACCCAGTTAGCCGCACTGGGGGGGGCAGTAACAACCCTGTGCGGACTCGAACCCCCAACCTTAGGATCAGCGATCCTGCACCCTATCCACTAGACCACCACTGTCCCCCCCAGCAGAAGACAAGTTAGCAAAATGAGTGTCGTGAAATAAAGCAGTTAAAAAATCTAAAAAATGAAATAAAAAAAAAATAAAAGGTAAAAAAATTAGCAGTGTAAGTTAATGTTAAGTGCCATTCTTAAGTTCAGACACACTTACTGTATTGTTTATTGATTTATTGTTTATTCTTGTTTTATTATTATTGATTGTTAATTACAGTATTATTAATGTTACTGTACATGTGTTTTTATTGTGAAATGTTTATTGTTACATGTTTATCTTAAATATATTACGTCAAAAATACATGTTTGTGTCAGGTTATATGAGTTTTGGAGGGGCTTGGAACGGATTAATTAGTTTTCTATTGTTTCTAATGGGAATTTTTGTTTCAGCTAACGAACGTTTCCACGGAACGGATTAATTTCGTAAGTTGAGGTACCACTGTATTTGTTCATATAATTTTTTTTAATACTTTGTAAATTCTTACTTTTACTGTGTAATTGTAAAAAAAAAAAAAAAATGCTCTACAAAAAAAACTGAATTGAATTAATAGTCTATGATGCAGTTTGTATAAATTACTCCAATTTTCCAGTTCTACCCCGTATACTCCTGGCGATTCTAATGGAAATTCCCATTCTCCTCCATACTTTGGATATTTCCAAAATTCCTCATGGTAAATTTCCATGGAAAGTTGGAACATTTGCCACATTTTCCATGATTTTGCAGCACTACTTCCGCAAATGTAGAGCGTTGTTGTATCAGTGGAGCTGATTGTGCTATGAAGGAGCATAATGTAAGTCTCAGATCTTCTCATGAGGGTAAAAACTGTGTATTGGTGTGATTTGTCTGATTAGTCAGCATGTGCACAGAGCCCTGATGCGGATTAATATTTTAGCTTTGCATGCTAACAAGTCTCTTTGTTCATACAGTTTTATCAAATAGGATTTTAACACACAGCAAGCTGCTGTTGTGAACAGAGCAGCGAGAAGGTCTGGGGAATATCAATAAGATTAAAAGAATAATAAATAAACCCAGTGCGATAACATTTATTTAAAAAAAATGTGATTTTATTCCCTTCAGGCCTTTCAGGAGCTGCTGCTGTTTTATACTTTATGTTTTATTTGATTTTTTGGGGGACTGTGACTTGTGAAGCAATGGATATAAATGGCACATTATGATGAATGTTGAATCATAAACACTGTTTCATGTAAATAAGCTGTGATGGGTATCATGTTTTTATTGAACCCATGTGACCTGCAATGAGTTACAAAACTGCTGGGAAAACACCACCAATAACAACAATGCCAAGCACTTACTATTATTAATTTGTATAAAGTGGATTTTGTTGTTGTTGTGTTTACGAACGTGAGACCAGCTTGTTTTTATTCAAGTGCATTCCATGTACCATAGGATCTCAATTCATATGTTAAGCATCTTGCTTATTTGCATACGCACTCTGCAATTATAAAATCGCATGGGAGGCTTTTGAGGGATGTATATACGGCAGGTGCTTGCTGGAATGCTTTTGTGCAGCCATTTTCATAAAGAAGTAGGAGATCAGGTTGCAGTTTTTCAACCAATAATTAGTTAGATATACCTGCCATTGGAAGCTAATGGTAGATAATACCTTGTTAATTATCGGTTGACGAATTATAGAATCTTCAAACAGACTTTCTGTTTGAAAAAATCCGAAAAAATCCGAATGTGCTTGATTTCGTAATTTAGGAATTTCGATTCATGAAACATTTTGAATAATAATAGCAAAAAAAGTTATAATATGCAGGCTTATTTAATCTGAAAAACATCTGTCTGATTTTCATGGAAATTAAAATACAATGATCCCTCACTACTTCGTGCTTCAGTTTCTGCGGCTTCAGTGCATCGCGGGTTTTTAAAAAATATTCATTGAAAAATGAAAAAAAAAAAGGAAATTAAGACAAACTAGGCAAAATGTTAAAGAAAATGCCACAAAACAAGGCCAATTATGCAAAAAAAACACAAAACTTCTTACATTGAGGTGCACATCTGTGTGTGCTCGCGTGCTTTTGTATGTGCGGGTATTTATATTTCATTTACATCTTATGCATTATTTTTGAATGTTGATTTGTTATTATAAGCATTTACAGTGAGGCCAGTAGCATAGTGGTTAGGGTGCTGGGCTCTTGATCAGGAGGTTGTGTGTTCAAATCCCACTTAGACCCCCACTGTGACAAGACCCCCTGGGCAAGGTCTGAACCACAAGTGTGCCTCTGTTCACCCAGCAGTATAAATGGATACCAGTAAAAATATACTGGGAAGGTAACCTGCGATGGACTCGTGTCCCATCCAGGAGAAGTTGAACTCCTGGTAGCTTAACGCTATGGAAACCAGGAATAAGCACCGGTCTGATGAGCCACTAGGCTCGGGTGTAAAAAGCCCACATTACCTTACCTTATAGCATATATAGCGTTGAATATGTATTTATTGATACTATATACACATATATACATGTACGTATACATCAATTAGAGGGGTTGATCCTCCTTCGCGGAAATCGGTGTTAGCTGGGGGGGGTCTCGGTCCCAATTAACCACAGAAAGTGAGGGATCCCTGTAATATATATACACACAGCGCTATACAATGCTGTTATTATTATACAGCAACTAAAAAATAGTTTTAATAAATTCATTATTGGTGGTACGATGGTGTAGTGGTTAGCCGAGCTGCCTCGCAGCAAGAAGGTCCTGGGTTTGCTTCCCAACCCAGACGTTTCTGTGCTTGTGTGGGTTTCCTCCAGGTACTTCAGTTTCCTCCCACAGTCCAAAAACATGGACTGTAGGTTCATTGGCTGTTTCAAGTCACCTCTAATGGGCGTGAGTATGAATGTTTGTGTGAGTGTTGGCCCTGCAATGGCCTGACGAGCTGTCCGTAGTGTACCCTGCTCTCGCCCACAGCTGGCTGAGATGGGCGCCAGCCTCCTCGCGACCCTGATTAGGATTAAGTGGTTGAGAAAATGAATCGATCCCAACACCCTCTTGCTGCAAGGCAGACGTGCAAACCACTACTGCATCGCCCCACCACTTAGGAAATTATAAACTATATAATATAATAACAATAATAATATACAGTAACCATCTACACATCCATCCACCCATCCATTTATTTATTTATTTTTATCTATACCACATATCTATTAGGGTTATGGAGGAATCTAGAACCAATTGCCAATTGCGATGGCAGCTCATGGGAGTAATTTAGAGTAGCCAGCTGAGCTTATGTGTTTGTCTTTGGAGTGCTGGAGAAAACCAGAGTACCTAGAAGAAACCAGTGAAGTTCAGGGAGAAAATGCAAGCTCCACACATAAAACCCTTTAGGTATTAATGTTTTTCTGTAAGATATACTAAAAACACCATCATGTCAATAACCATACTCCTCCACAGTAACCTCAGAGCCTCGTTCACACAGGAAGTGACAAATGACCTCACAAAGTCAATAATCATGCCGAAAGGCGATAAAAATCAATTTCCTTGCATGAAATGAAGTAGGTGGAGCTCAGCTATGGGGGCTGGTGATCATTCAGCCACAAGAGCATTAGTGAGGTCAGGCACTAAGGTTCGATGAGAAGGCCCGGGGTGGAGTCAGCATTCGGGTTCGTGCTTAAGGTGTTCAGTGGTGTGTGTGTGTGTGTGTGTGTGTGTGTGTGTGTGTGTGTGTTTGATTGCAATTCTGATTAAACATGACCCCCTGCTGATTTCAGTACTACACAACTGTGCCCTAATGACTCCCTGCTTCAGTGAATGTGGCGAGCCATGTGTTTCTGACATTCATCAACAGATGCATGAATATCCCACCATACAGCCCATGTGAGGAAATGACAATGGGTTCATTATTTCAAGAGTACAGCAGCATTTTACAAGTACACAGAATGTCCATTTTTTTATAAAACATTGAAGTTGCTACTCTTTGATAGACATAAAGCAGATCAAGCGTATGACACGAAGCACAACGTAATCAATCTCTCGTCTTCTCATCAGCCTTTTTTCACATTTATGACAAAGCTGATCATAGTGATTTACCACAGCTTTTCCAAAGACCTCTCCTGGGAATTACTTATTGCAGTAATTGGATGGAAAAAGTGCTTTGTATCCCCCCCCTGTCTGTGCATCAGTCAATACACAAAGTCATTTCTATAATGAATTTTTTTTTTTTTTTTAATCTGAACAGGTTCCTATTTTCCTGCTGGTCAATAATTCAGTGATTCATTTTCATGGATAGATGGCTGCATATTAGACGCTCTGGACTGAAGTCATATTTGCATTATATAATTTGTTAATTTAACATTTGATTGCAGCAAAGAAAAGGCACACACTTGCAAATTTGTACATTGTGTCATTGCTGCACATTTTTTGAAATCTCTTTTCATAGTTATAAAGGCTACTGACAGCAGTGGGCTCTCATACAGCACATTCACAGCATATGTACAGCATACACTCTGTTTAATCCTTCAACGCTTACCGGGGTGGAATTCTCCTGGTGTTTTCGATCGAGATGGTTTTCTAACTCATACACTTGGCAGCATGGCTCCGGCTTGACATGCCCTGTAGCTTCAGTGTTTAGCTTGACTTGGTGGGTGTGTGGTTCAGCTGTCTCCATTAGTTTTTGCTCCCTGGTCCATTTCAGGAGAATTTCTCCCACAGTTACCATTTAGGTGTGTTGTGCAACCTGGGTGTTTTTCACCTGGTGTTTCATATTTTTTTTATTATTTGTGAACCCTTATTCAAATATTTTTTTCTTTTTTCAACTGTTTTCAGTTAAGATATATTGAATATATGTGATCCATGGCAAAATTAAAATCTATATATACAGATGATGAGCTCGAGAAACTAATGAACACAACTGGTGCCTTATCAGAAATAGTTTCTGAAGGTGAATCTAAAAATGAAAAGTTAAGTTTTATTTTCAAAATAAATGTTTTTTGTTCATAAGCATATTTTTTTTTTTTTTCATTTTTAAATCTGGGTAAAATTAAGTTACCCTTTCACATGAGCAAAACAGGGGGTAACCATTCTAGGATTAATGGAATTGATATTGAATTCTGGCACTTGTTAGGGTTCAAAGTCAAGCAGGGCTATGGCTCCAATTGTTTATGCTTTCCTTCTGCTTCTGCTTTTTCTTCTGTAAAAACGAAACACTGCTGGTCTTTTGGAAGAGTCAAACAATTACACATATTATCCTACAGGGGGTGCTACCGTAAAACACAAACAAACAAATACACTTATTAACCCGGTATTCCTAAATCGTGGGGCAATGGTGGTCTAGTGGTATAGGGCGCTGGATCGCTGATCCAAAGGTTGGGGGTTCGAGTCCCACTCTCCACAGGGGTGTGACTGTCCCTCCCAGTGCAGCTAACTGGGTTATCAAAGGCGGGCCATGTCTCTCACTGTCTATGGTGAGAGGCATGTAAAAGAACCATTGCTGACTTTCGTAAAGAGTAGCTGCAAAGTCGTCAGTGTGTTTCTATCTCTTGCTAAAAATGGTTGTGACAGGAAGGGCATCCAACGTAAAAACCTCTGCCAAATCAAATGTGCGAATCAGATGATTCGCTGTGGCGACTCCCGAGTAAAAGGGAATAAGCCGAAAAGAAGACAGACAACCCGGTATTCCTAAATCGTGTTTTGCACATTTATAAACCTTAGTCACTCTTTTATTGATCTGAGCTGAAAACACACCCAATTCACCCAGTCTGTTAAGTCAGTTGTTTAGAATTCACCCATTACATTTAACTGAAGGAGCCGAATTTAAAGGTTAGGCAGAGAATACTTCCTTTTCCTCAAAAAACAAAAAATGGCACATGTGCATTACTACGTTGTGCTATAATCAAGGCACAGAAATGCATTTTGTCCCATACCTTCTGAACCAAAGGCACATTAAAAATTCTTGCATCTATACATTCCATAAATTCAGCTCAAGTGGCTGGAATCTGTTTCTTGAAAATTTCATGTAACATTGCAAGGTATCCTAAGTATACTTTTCCAAACTGCTGCATTTTTTTGCTTGACCTGCATGAAACTTTATTAATTGCATCGGAACAAGAAAATGAAAACAAAAAGTTATCAAAATCGTTCTCTACATTTACAAATGTACTAATTATGAGAAAACAAATTTCAGTAGTTATCATGCTAAATACAAACTGTTGCTTGTCTTACCCACAGTAAATACCGTATTTCTCAGACCATAAGGTGCAGTTAAAAACCTTTATTCTTTTAAAAAGCAGACAGTGCGCCTTATAATCCAGTGCGCCTTATGTATTTGCTGCGGCCTTGGCTCCATCTCACTGACACCATCAAAACCCAAGTGAAGCAAATTAATTCAGAGCTTACCATCATCCTGGTGGTTTAACCAAAGAACTTCATCCGCTAGATATTTGTGTCCAGGTCGTATTTTAGAGGGATCCGGGCTTCATGTCCAAATACGGGGCTAAAGCACTGCTACGGGTGTCCTCCTAAGACCTCGGATTAATCTTCTTGAATTTAAAGTTACATTGATACAGCTCCTTAAGAGTAATGATCTCCGTTCTGTAATGAACACAATATTAATGAGCTGTCGCTTTAAAGGTGCGTGATTGAGAGGCGGTCACGACCCAGGAAGACTTCTGATCTCCGTCTCTATTGATCTAACTCCATGTGAGAGGGAATAATAGATAATAAAATATAATAATACGATATAATAATAGGGCAGTGGTGGTCTAGTGGTAGAGGGCGCTGGATCACTGATCCAAAGGTTGGGGGTTCGAGTCCCACGCTCCACAAGGTTGTCACTGTCCCCCCCAGTGGAGCTAACTGGGTTATCAAAGGCCAGCCATGTCTCTCACTGTCTATGGTGTGAGGCATGTAAAAGAACCATTGCTGACTTTCGACAAGAGTAGGCTGCAAAGCCATCAGCGTGTTTCCACCCTGCGATGGCCTGGCGAGCTGTCCAGGGTGTACTCTGCCCTCGCCCGAAGTTGGCTGGGATGGGCACCAGCCTCCCCGCGACCCAAATTAGGATTAAGCGGGTACAGAAAATGAACTGATGAACTGAATATAATAATAAAAAATAATCCGGACTTTATGTCCAACTCACACAACTGTTAAACTCAGACACTGAAGAAGACGAATTTGATGGATTTGTGGAAGAGGAATGAACTGAAAAATTGGGCGGTGGTGGCCTGGTGGTAAAGGGTGCTGGATCGCTGATCCTAGGGTTCGGGGTTTGAGTCCCACTCTCCACAAGGTTGTCACTGTCTCCCCAGTGCAGCGAACTGGGTTATCAATCGGCCATGTCGCTCACTGTTTATGGTGAAAGGTTCATGTAAAAGAACCATTGCTGACTTTCGTCAAGAGTAGGTGCATAGCTGTCAGTGTATTTCTGCCCCTTGCTAAGGGTTGTGTCAGGAAGAGCATCCGACGTAAAAACCTCTGCCAAATCAAACATGTGATGATTCGCTGTGGCTACCTCTGAGAAAAAGGGAACAGCTGAAAGGAAAAGGAAGTAGAATGAAGTGAAAAAGTGAGTTTATTGTTTTCTACTGTTATAGCTGAACAGTGTTGAGAGTTATGGTGAAGTGTATTATTTTATATTTTATGTGTTACAACTGAGCAATGATGAGAATTATTGTGAGAGTTGAATCAAGTTCGACTTATCTGACTTTTGTTTCGCTTAATGCGCCTTATAATCCGGTGCCCCTTATGGCCGGGGAAATACGGTACTATTAACATGAAACTTTAGACTCTTGTCTCTAATGATATGCTGATGCTCTGAATCAAATTTGGCAGCCATTTACTGCTAGCAGTGCTACAAATGTGACAAGTCTATTTCTCAAGAGTGGTTCATCTGATTTATATTAAACTTGGCAGGTATAAACTAGAGCCACTCCTACAGACACTCCTATAGTCTTGTCTTGATTGCTCAAGTTGAGCCATGGCCTGTTATGCTAACAGTTACAGTATTTAGAATTTACCAGTTAGATCAACCTGAATAAAGTCAACTTTAGCGGGACAATGCTTCATAACCACAGATAGCCACAAATACCAAAATGGCAGAAGTGCAATATTGAGCCAATGAGATGCACTTGTGCAAAAGGGCTTGGATCCCATGCATAACTAATTAAAGTTTTAGTTTTCAATAACTCCTGCATATTTTTCATATTAATGACTTCAGCTCTGGGTTTGTTTTTAGGATTTTTCCTACTGTCAGATTGCTTGCGAGAATTATCTTCTTGTGAATGCCCATCTCTAATTCAGTGCCTGATGCAATCAGAATCTCCATATAGTTAGTCTATGTCTCGAGCTACATCCCAGTTTTCTTGCAGTGTTAGTGCAAAATTAGCCAGCACCAGCAAATACATAAAGTACCTGAGGACACAATGAACCCAGTCCTTCTCCTGCAAAACTGCAAAATGTATCATGCCCTGGAGATGAAGTCTTGGAGTAACCATAAATAAGTGTCCGTCCTTCTCTTCTCATATCACTAATCTTTCTCAATCATGTCGATTTCTTCTCTTTAATATCTGATGGATTCATCCATTTCTTTCCAGGAAGGCCACTCAGATACCTGTTCAATCTATTGTAATCTCAAACTTGCAACTCACTCCTGGCAGGTCTCCCTTTAAGCGCTATTCGACCTCTGCAAATGATCTAGAATGCAGCTGCACAGCTTGCTTTCAACCTTCCCAAATTTTACCATATTACATCACTCTACAGTCTCTCCACTGGCTTCCTGTAGCTGCTCGCATTCTGTAAAACACTAATTCTTGCCTACAAAGCCAAAAATGGACCTGCACCTTCCTACCTCAAAGCACTTATCACACCTAGCACTGCAGCACGTTCTCTCAGGTCCTCTAGCATTGCGAGATTGACCCCTCCCTCTACCAAAAAAACAAGAGAAAAATTCATCTAGACTCTTTTCTGCTCTGGCTCCATGGTGGTGGTGGACTGAACTTCCTCTGGACATCCGGACACCTGAGTCACTGGGTATCTTCAAATAATGGCTGAAAACTTACCTTTTTATGCAATACTTAGATTAAGCACTATGCTGTGTACAAACATACACACACACACACACACACACACACACACACACACACACACACACACACACACACACACACACACACAACACGTACCGTCTGAGTTTGACTGATGTATACTTAGTCTGTGTTCTAACAAACCAGTACAATAATTCATTCTGTTCATTCTGTTTAGCAGAAGGGTCTGCTTGTCTGCAGTGTAATTGTGTTCCAAATTATGGTAGTTATCCATTTGTGTTTAATATACAAATAAATGCGTCATTAAAAATTTGAATCTGATTAATTGGGAGGAAGAAATTAATTTCAAGATGCTCAGGGAAGCTGTTACTGCTGTATACATCCAGATGGCAGGGCAAATGCCAGCTCTTATACAGATTGATCTTCTTCAGGCATGAGATTTTTCCGCTTTTTGGCAGAAATCCACTTTTTCTGACCTCCAGAGGCTATTTTTTTATATTATTCCATATACATATATCATACAAAATTGGTGTACTTTTATCATTTTTAAAGGGTTTATGGGGTTTATCCAGTCCAAAGACTGGAGCCTTGGAACGAATTAGGCGTTTAACATGTAAAATGTGGCCCCTACTTACGAAATCCCCGCGTTACGGAAAAGGCTCTGGAACAGATTAATTTCGTAGGTAGGGGGCCGACTGTACTTTAACCTTTCAAACCCTCCAAAAGTTATGAAATTACTCATCTTTTGGAGAAATAATTATGATATATGTTAGATATGTCTAGGATACTTTTATTATTACTTTAATTATTGTAGAAATAATTAAGTATTAACTTCATTTGAACACTGAAATTGTGTAAAAGTACAAGAATAAAGAATACACGTTTAAAATATCATTATATCAGTGGGTACTTACAACTCAAGATATTTTTATGTGATTTATTCTAAAAAAAAGTGATTTATTCAATGACATTATGAATGTTCCAAAGCTTATTTTTAAATGCGTGTAATACACCCCCCTGCTTTTTTCATCCATGGCCAATCTGATACCTGCTTCTTGTAAAGGTAGCAGTAAATATGTGGTCTGTGGACATTTGCCCGCCAGTAATCTGTAGGAGAGATAACGCCGAATAGGGCATAAGGTGGAAATAAGTTGGGGAAAGGTATCAAAGGAATGAGTGATCTAGCCAGTCACACCAGCTAAGCAAGGTGAGCAGGACTAGCTGTTAAGATAATTGTGATCCATTATTGATAGCCCAAGGCTGCAAGTCTTTGGTAGTCTTGGCGTAGGCACGGTTTGCCTTTGCATTTTAGTTGGATAGCGACGGGTCTTCAAGGTCAATACAGTATTTTTGTCACGTTACTTCAGTTGTCTATTCTGTGTGTGCACTGAAAGAAATCCAATATTATACAAAGCTCTGATAACGCAAATGCACAACAAACATTGGAACTGGGAGTGAGCCGCACAATACTATTCCAGCTAGTCAGCAGCAGGGGCTCTTTATGCACATACACAGGATGGGGAGGGGTATTATGGATGGGTGCATCATTATTAGTGTCCTTGCCTCTGCTATCTATTTTCATCAAGGAAATTGGGAGGCAGAGCTACTGAACAGCATTGGATGGAGGTGTGAATTTGTTTGGCTGTTGAGTCCAAAATGTCAATAAGTTTTTTTCCCCCCTGAATCACTGAGTGCACCTTTAACTGGAAGGTGCACTCAGCATCAAGCTAAAATGAAGATAATAAATAACAGCACACTGAAACAGAAGTGAAGAGTGCTGTACACGTACCTATTAATCTCTACATATTTCTCTCTCTGGTCCTGTTTTGACATTTACACACACTGAATCCTCCAGACATTGTGAATGGACCATGTCAGGTGAGTTAGTGTGAATTTTGCCTGCCTTCTCTTGGCTAATGGAATAATGGGGCATTCAGTTTGCCTGGCAACAAGTGCAACTTCTTTACAGGCAGACACATGATTGGCAGCTGTATTCTACCCTCTATTTGACTTCGTAGAGCAAAGTTTTTCAAGCAGGAGAAAGGGGTTTGGAGTCCATGGTAACCAGGCACAACTGAGAGTCTATAATATTGGTTCATTTGACAAGCAATAACCTCACCCCAGCAACTGTGTCTAATGGTGTGCAGTAGCCTTGTGTGATATAATGATTTTATTGTCACTACTTGATACATTGCCACAATGTACATAGATGTTTATGCAGATTGCGTTGCGTTTTATTACCAAATGTGACATTCTTTGAGTATTTTGTGTAGGAGATTGTTGAATAGACCCAGCCACAGTGAAAGGAGGCATTACAATATGACTCATGGCAAAGTCACTCATGTGACATCCTGCTTTCTCATTTTTCCTTTTTCCAACACATCAAGCTCAACAACTGAATGTTCAACATTTATGGCCGATGCCTCCCGAATGAGATAATGAAAATTACTCATTTCACCATTGGCAGTCATAATCGTTTTAATGTTATGGCTCGTCACAGTATTCCGTGATAGTTTGACATTCGCGCAGAATCAAGTAAAAATACATCCAGAGATGGTTTTGAGATTTTTACAGTTGTTTACTGCACAGCTGATTACAGGGACCACTCGCTACTTCACGCTTCAATTCATGTGGATTCAGTGCATCGTGTTTTTTTTTTTTTTTTTTTTTTTTAATATTCATCAAATTAAAAAATAAGAAAATTAAGGAACAATACGGGAAAAGTTAAGGAAAATATCGCAAAACAAAGCCTATTATGCAAAAAAAAACAAAAACAAACACTAAACCAGCACAAAACAAAAAAGCAACCCAAAACCCCCCATCAAAACTACTTACATTTTTATATGAGGTGCGCATCTGAGTGTGTGCGTGTGCCTGTATGTGTGTGTATTTATATTTTATTTACGTCTTATGCATTATTTTTGAATGTTTAATTGTTATTATAAGCATTTATAGCATTGAATATGTATTTATTGATATTATATACACATATACATGTATGTATACATCAGACACAGGTGTCGATCCTACTTCGCAGAATTTGGCGGTCACGCGGGGCTCTCGGTCCCAGTTAACTGCGGAAAATGAGGGATCCCTGTATATTACTTCACACCCCAACACTTTTCTTATACTGTACTAGAGCATATTTGCCTGCCAGGTCAATGTGAAGTGCAAGCCAAGTTTCACCTTTTAGCTTTTTCAAAAGAATTCTTACCCCCGTGTTCTGGTTGAGGATAATAATGACTGTATGAACTGCTGTTTTTTTGTTTTCTTTGTTTTTTTTTTCAATAGAATGTGTCTACATAATAATGTGACAAAAAGTTAAAAAAATGTATTGTGCGCTTTCTCTCTAGTGTTGTGTTGTGACTTGGTAATTTAGAGAACTATTATACGTCTGTAATGGAAGAGAACCTAAATCCTACCAACACTCCTGATTTAAAGTAGATCGGTACATTACTGGTTGAATAATGATAATCCAGGAGAAACCTTAGAATGTAATTTGAAAATAGCTACAAACTGGACAATTCATTTGCTGTTGCTGTGTACATACTGTCATTGTTACAGATTGATTAAAAGTCTGAATGTTTAAGTTTAAACTGGTTTCCAGGCTATGCAAGCAGCACAGCTATGTAAATATTAAGCTCGTTCCATTAGTAGACTTGAAGTGTAGAGACCCCTTTAAAGTTGATGAAGACATGAACACAAGGGAGACTTAAAGTAAAGGGAGACTTCCTAACAAAAGATACTTATGGTTACAACAATTTTGTTTACGTACATAATTGAAGCCAAAATTGAATGCGTACAGTATCGAGGAAAAGTAAAAATAACACTTGGTTTTTGTTTGTTTGCTTGTTGACATTTTGCTCGTGCGAGGACACAATGCAGATGCAGCATTTATTAACAAACAAGGAAAATAAAATAATAAAATGTACTGGAGGAAAATGGAAAAAAGGCTCATGAACATCTGCTCAGGCTTGTAAATAAAACAAACAAATATGAACCAGAATAAGACAGACGGGCTTGTAGATAAAATCCATGGATCCAGCCTGAACACAGCAGCTGATAAAGCACAGAAACTCCAGTCCAACTTCGTGAGCCTGGTGTGGCCATGGCAAAACTAACTACAGAAGAACAGACAGATAACCATGACTGTAAATGGATAGGGATCTCCAGATCAGGCTGGCTTAAAGGTCCCCAGACACAGAAATTAATATGTCTCTATTATAAATAAATAAATAGCTGAACCTTGAGAAGACACTTGAACTGTGGGACATCAGCTCACAGGTTTTGTCTATTCACAGTCCACCTCATTGTCCCTGTTTCAAATTACATTTTCATTACCATTATAATTATGGACGACTTAACTAGCAGTACTAATGAAATGAAAAGACTGAAGATTTATCAATTTCTGAGGCAGATTCAGACTTGAAACAGATGAATCAAGTGTGGAGTACTGATGATATTAACACTGATATGAACCTAAGTACAGTGATACCTCTGCTCACGAACATAATTGGTTCCCAGAAAGTGTGTGTGAGGCGAAAAGTTCGTCTTCCGAACATTTATTTCCCATAAGAAACCATTAAAATGAGAATAATCCGTTCCCAGGTCCCCATAAAACATAATTTTCTACTAAATAAGCCTTAAAACTACACAAAAATATACCTTATTTTATGTATAATAAATGTGCTATTGTATTGTAATTAAAGAAATAAACTGTACTGTATAATAAAGTGGTTTTATTTACCTTTGTGATGGTAGTTGATGGCTTGATGGAATGGAGTGGGAGGAGGGAGGGGGGAGGGACTTACTGTTTGGAAGGAGAGTTTGGAAACGCCTACTGTTTGGAAACACCCTTAGCCACACACGCACCCTTAATAGCTTCCTTGTTCTTAAGGATGGTGGTAGACTTGGCGTACTGGTACTGGGACGCTGAGTCACACAAACGCACACCTCGTTCGTGTTTTTCAATGATCTCCGCCTGTGGTGGGGTCTTTTTCGGTCCCATAATAGCAAATGTACACTCAATATGGTCCAAAATGTCTATCAAACACAAACCACTAACGCACTCAAAGAAAGGGGGTGATGAACTGTGACGCCGTGAGCGTGCGTCAGCTTCTCGTGGCCGCCACCGTGGCGCTGTTCGACCGCGTGGTTTGATTCGTCCGCCGAAAACTAGTTCGTCAGCAGAGACTATATGCTCGCAAATTTAATGTTCTTGAGGCGAAAAGTTCGTGAGCTTAAGCGTTCGTCAGCGGAGGTTTTACTGTACTTACATGTATGTTTTATATGTAGCTTCAATGTACAAAGCATAACCCAATATTTTCCTTCAATTTTCCTACAGTAACAGTTCATACACTTAACCAATCGGTAAAGGGGATAATGATAATGAGGATAATGGCATTTCAATAGAATACAGCGATCCCTCGCTACTTCGTGCTTCAATTCATACAGCTTCAGTGCATCGCAGTTTTTTTGTTTTTTTTTTTTAAATATTCATCGAATTTAAAAAATAAATAAATTAAGGAAGAATAGGGGGAAAAGTTACGGAAAATGCCGCAAAACAAGACCAATTATGCAAAAAAAAAATACCCAAACAAAAAACAACCCAAAACCCCCCATCAAAACTGCTTACATTTTTATGTGAGGTGTGCATCTGCGTGTGCACGCGCATCTGTATGTGTGTGTATTTATATTTTATTTACATCTTATGCATTATTTTTGAATGTTTATTTGTTATTATAAGCATTTATAGCATTGGATATGTATTTATTGATATTATATACACAGATACCTGTACGTATACATTAGTCAAGGGGGTCAATCCTTCGGAGGTCGAGTCGCGAAAATCGGCAGTCGCGGGGGGGGGGGTCTTGGTCCCCATTAACCACAGGAAGTGATGGATCCCTGTATCTCTCAATTAATTGCTTGTGCAGATGGATTTGATATAGATATCTGATTTCTTTCCTTCTTTCTACAAATCTATAATATGTATTCAGTGATGCATAATGTCTCTGATTTTCTTATATTGAGGCACGTTTTCTGTAGTGTATCCTTTAGAGTCTTTCCGATCTCCCCCGTACATGTTTCCTTTTTACTTCGCTTTCAGTGCACATGACCTTCCTTCTCTGCCGTTAATGTTCTCCCATCATGTTTCTCTCTGCAGTGGTATATGTTCATTTGGAAATTGTGGCACTGAGAGTGGTCGCCGATGCTCATGATGGACAGGCCGAGAGAGTGTTGTATGGTGCTGCTGGTGCTCTTCCTGGGTGATGTGCTCACAGCCCTCGAGGTCCCGCTTGACCGTGAGTACACATTCATGCACATACATTCAGTGCAGTGTCTAAAAATCTCTTTCTTGTATTATTTCTTTGATATGGTGGAGGGATATAACGATACACTGTGGCACGATAAATCACAATACAAAAAGGGGTGATGTGCATGATGGAAATGTGCAAGTCACATTGTGCAAATCAGTTTTCTGATAGTTATTCATTCAGTTCAAGTCAGTTTTATTTGAATAGTGCTTTTAACAATAAACAAATGACAAGAGATTCAGTTTAAAATTTTATGCATATAAATTTATACAGTTAATATGTATGAAGCCTATACATCAGTAATGAGCAAGCCTATGGTGACAGTGGCACACAGGAAAACTTCAGGAGAGAACATACGGAAAAACCTGGTGAGGAACCAGCCTCCGAAGGGAAATCCATCCTCTTGTGAGAGACATGCACTATTTTCTCATGCAGTAGCATCATCTGAACACAAGAGGTCCCGATCTGCGTGCACACACACACACACACACACACACACACACACATTATATATTCATTCCTTTTCTGTAATTCTGTAACCGCTTAATCCTAATTAGGATTGCGGGGAGGCTGGTGCCCATCTCAGCTGAATCTGGGTGAAGCCAGAGTACACCAGAGACAGCTCACCAGGCCATCACAAGACAGAAACACACTGATGACTATGCGGGGCAGGAACACACTGACAGCTATGCAGCCTACTCTTGTAAAAAGTCAGCAATGGTTCTTTTACAGCCTCACACCATAGATAGTGAGAGGCATGACTGGCCTTTGATAACCCAGTTAGCCGCACTGGGGGGATAACAGTGACAACCGTTGGCAGTGGGGCTTGAACCCCCAACCTTGGGATCTGGGTAATCCAACACCTCACCACTACGCCACCACTGCCCTATACACACACACACACACACACACACACACACACACACACACACACACACACACACACACACACACACACACACACACACACACATATATATACAGTGGTACCTCACCTTAAGAAGCCTTTTTCTTAACCTGGATCTTTCATAAATTGAACCGCATTTGACATGGAAAATGTGTGATTCGCTCCAAGGTCCCCAATACTACCCCCTAAACCCTTTAAAAATTATAAAAGCATACCTTTTAATACCTCCTTCTGCTTCAATATCGTAACGATGGTGCACGAAAAGCATTATGGGAGATGCAGCTCCATAATAGCCAATGGGAGGGAGCTGCGTCATCCATCTTAGCCAATGGGAGGCCAGCGGGGCGGGATGTTTGGAGATAGCCAATAAGAGGTAGCTGCGTCATCCTGCCTAGCCAATGGGAGGCCAGCGGGGGTGGGATGTTTGAATGTCATTGATGGGAGAGCAGCTCATGCATCGTTTGAATGTTTGAATGGCGTGTTTGAATGTTTCGTAAGTAGACCTTGTATACGCAGACAAAAAATTTTGGAAAATGTTTTTCGTAACCTGGATTTTTCGTTTGCTAGGACTATCGTAAGGTGAGTTACCACTGTGTGTGTGTGTGTGTGTGTGTGTGTGTGTGTGTGTGTGTATATATATATATATATATATATATATATACACACACACATTATATCAGCACAGTAGCACAGTATATCAGCACACAAGTAACACGATCAGATTGTTTTCTGGAGAGCCCACAGGATTTGCCTCTGAGGTCCAGTATTGTTTAGGTCTAGTAACAACCAACATAAAACATATGTTATATGGTTGCACAGCTACATTGTGAGTCATAATGAGTCAAAAAAGCTGCTTAGAAAACAGAGTTTACAGAAGATGGGCATTTTAGTTGACTTTGAAGCTCTAATTTCTGCTACTGATCTCATTTTTTTTTTTTTCATGTCTCTCACTGTCCATGATATGCAAGAGAACCATTGCTGACTTCCATCAAAAGTAGCTGCATAGCCGTCAGCATGTTTCTGCCCTGCGATGGCTTGGCAGCTATCCAGGGTATGCCCTACCCTCACCCAGAGTCGGTTGAGATTGGCGCGAGCCTCCCCGTGACTATAATTAGAATTACGTGGTTCAAAAAACAGACAAATGAATAATATATCTATATGTATAGTCATATGAAAAAACAGCCATCTTTTTGGAATGGTGAGTTTTAGTCCTTGGTAATATAGTGGCCTCTTGAATGCATGACTTGTCCGGTCTAGTGTTTATGTCTATGATTCACACTGCCTGGAGGAAAAACAGTTACGGTATAGTAATATAGTCAAGTGGGCTTCAGTAAAATTTATTGTGGTACATTTACAATAGTTTCAAGTAAAATGTCTAATATCGTATAGTGAATGGATTCGAGCCAAGAGACAACATTAATCTGTCACATGAAATTATGACTATTATTTTATGCGCCCGGATACGAAGTACGGATGTATAGCTTTATTAGGAGTGTTTATGTAATGAAAAACAATATAGAGCTGGCTAGAATTCGCAACTCTAATATGTGACCTTCTTTTGTACTTGTTATTACTTTTTCTCTCCTGTCTTGGAATAAAGCTAAAGTTCTGGAAGAATGTGAGTCATGAATCTGGTTTGATGTTGGAATTTCTGTTTGCTGTTGTGTTGTGTATGACCGACTGCCATACCGTGGACTTGCATCCACTTTGCAGTGATTTCCAGCTTCATTTAAATTATATTGCTTTTGAGAGATATTGTGGGAAATATTTAAGCAACCTGTTGAGAAGATACAGTGCAAACAAGATTTCTGCTATTCATTCAGCATGAACTTCACCCCAAAATACACAAAAATTGTATACTGGTTGGATTCATGTGTTGCATGTTAGCCTTGTGTGCTGTGGTCCATTAGTTTGCTTGCTTTTGTTTTGCCAATATAGACATAGAAAATTATGAATGCATGACATTCTGTGTCCCAGTTTGCTTGTGAGTGTCTAATATAGAATCTGAAGTCAAGTTCTTGTGTCATTGCAGTGTGTTGGTTTCAGGAAATATGAACTATTACTGATTTATTCTTTTTTTTGTTTGTTTGTTTTTTGTATGACCCCAGTGCCACAACCTCCAACCATAACCCTCCAGTCTTCCAAAGATTACATTGTTGATCCCCGGGAAAACATCGTCATCATTTGTGAGGCAAAAGGGAAACCTCATCCAAGGTGAGCGATGTATGCTGTTGGTGGCAATACATAATTTATTTCTTATTATCTCTGTCTAAATTATCAGCACTGGATTCACACCTCATTAGATCCTATCTATGAAATGACTTCTTAGAGCAGGCAGCAAAGAATATATGAGTTCACAGCAAAGTGGATCTGCAGCAGGAAGATAATCAAGTCATTAAAGGACAGAGTTAATTAGTTTTAATAAAATAAACAGTAGGTTAGTCTGGTAGTTAAACAGTACTGCTGCAATAGTCTAGTGCAGTGTTGTCTTTTACACACACACACACACACACACACACACACACACACGCACACACACACACACACACACACACACACACACACACAAACATACATACACACAATTTGTATGTCATGTTTTTGTATACTGCGATGGTCTGGCGAGCTGTCCAGTGTGCCCCCCCCCCCCCCCACCCAGAGTTGCCTGAGATGGGTGAGAACCTCCCCGGGCCCTAATTAGGAATAAGCGGGTCAGAAAATGAATGAATGAATGTTTTTGTATATACTAACCAGGACTGGTGCAATTTAATTGATTCATTAACAACATATAGTAGTAGGAGTAGTACTTTATTGTCATATACAGTAAAACCTCCGCTGACGAATGCTTAAGATCACGAACTTTTCGCCTCAAGAACATTAAATTTGCGAGCATATAGTCTCTGCTGACGAACTAGTTTTCGGCGGACGAACCAAACCACGCGGTCGAACAGCGCCACGGTGGCGGCCACGAAAAGTTGACGCACGCTCACGGCGTCACAGTTCGTAACCCCCTTTCTTTGAGTGCGGAAGTGGTTTGTGTTTGATAGATATTTTGGACCATATTGAGTGTACTTTTGCTATTATGGGACCGAAAAAGACCCCACCACAGGCGGAGATCATTGAAAAACACGAACGAGGTGTGCGTTTGTGTGACTCAGCGTCCCAGTACCAGTACGCTAAGTCTACCACCATCCTTAAGAACAAGGAAGCTATTAAGGGTGCGTGTGTGGCTAAGGGTGTTTCCAAACAGTAGGCGTTTCCAAACACTCCTTCCAAACAGTAAGTCCCTCCCTCCCGCCGCCTCCCACTCCATTCCATCAAGCCATCAACTACCATCACAAAGGTAAATAAAACGACTTTATTATACAGTACAGTTTATTTCTTTAATTACAATACAATAGACATTTATTATACATAAAATAAGGTATATTTTTGTGTAGTTTTAAGGCTTATTTAGTAGAAAATTATGTTTTATGGGGACCTGGGAACGGATTATTCTCATTTTAATGGTTTCTTATGGGAAATAAATGTTCGGAAGATGAACTTTTTGCCTCACACACACTTTCTGGGAACCAATTATGTTCGTGAGCTGAGGTATCACTGCATATATATGTGTGTGTGTGTGTGTGTGTGTATATATATATATGTATATATATATGTATATATATATATATATATATATACATCAGCATTCAATATATAATGAAATGATCATTGGTACATGCGAGCCAAGAAGTTCCATTGCTTATAAACGACGAAACACAATAAATAATAAAGAATAAATAATAATTGTAAGTATAAAGAAGACCTAGATATATTTACATTGTACAAATGAGGAATAATAATGCATGTTGAACGACCAGAATTAATGATCGTTTAGAAATCGGCGATCACTGGGGTAAAAAGAATAGAGTACGATTAGTGTCTGCACGTATAGACCTGTATCGGTTGCCTGATCGCGTGACTTGAAATAACTCATTTGCTGTGTAATGTTATTCCTTTATAATATTACGTGCTTTCTTCAGAACTCGTGCTCGAAGCAGTTCGTCTAATGTTGGTAGAGAAGTTCCAATTATAATACTGGCAGTCTTGATGACCCGATCGAGTCGCTTCCGGTCATCGGCCGTCGTTTTGCCATACCAATGAGTGAACGAGAACGTCAAGATAATGGGCGGGTAATGCTTGAATCAAAATAATGAACACTCATAGATCGTCATAGAGACTTGGTGCAGGTGGCATCATCATTGCAGGCTTTAAAAATGGAAAAAAATTGTTTGTTTTCCTTGGATTTTTGTCCCCCACTTTTCTGACTATGTCCTAAAACTTTAACTGAGCTTAAAAACACACTGCGATGGCCTGGCGAGCTGTCCAGGGTGTACGTGGCCCTCACCCAGAGTCAGTTGAAATGGGAACCAGCCTCCCCGTGACCCTGATTAGCACTGAGCGGCTCAGAAAATGAATGAATGATGAAAAAAAACCCGACTGTTTCAACCACAGCGTCCATTTCTGTGTAGTATACACGTAAACTCTGAATTGGTTTAAACAACTACTTTAGATACTCAGCGCTAGTGCTCTGGAAGTGTGTGGGACTGACCTGACCTACTTCTGTAACAATGAAAACATTTTGAAAGACAACCTAAAAGTTTAGAAGTTTAGCTTTTTAATTTTACCATGCAATATACATACATTAAATCAGTTGATCACCATGTGTGGCTTAGTGGAGGCTGAATTTAATTGTCCCCTCAATGTTGTGTCTTGGGGACACCACAGCTACATCCACCTCACCGTTCTTCATATTTTGATATATTGTGAGTTTGTTGGGAGCAGTGATGGCCTGGTAGTGAAGATACTGGATCATTGATCCCAAGGTTGGGGGTTCAAGCCCCACTGTCAACGTGTTGTCACTGTCCCCCCCCAGTGCAGCTAAAACTGGGTTATCAAAGGCCGGCCATGTCTTTCACTGTCTATGGTGTGAGGCATGTAAAAGAACCATTCGACAAGAGGAGCTGCAGAGCCGTCAGCATGTTTCTGCTCTATGATGGCCAAGTGAGCTGACCAGGGTGTAGTCTGCCCTCACCCGGAGTCGTTTGGGATGGGCACACACAACACCCACCCGACACCCCCGTGACTCTAATTAGGCTGAAGCGGTTACAGAAAATGAATGAATGTGAGTTTGCTGGTTAGGTTTCTCTTGCAAAAGTTTTTTTCTTTCACTGAGAATCCTTGTAAAATAGAAGTTAAACAAAATCATGTAAATCAATTAAAAACTGTTTTAAAGAAATATCAGATTGTGGAGCAGCATATCTGACAAATCAGAGTTGAGTTTTTTTTTTTTTTTTTTTTTAATAGTCATCAAATTAAAGAATAAGGGAAAAAAACTTAAGGAAAATGCTACAAAAACAAGGCCAATTATGAAAAAAAAAAAAAAAAACCCAAACAAGCAAAAAACAAAAAACGACCCAAAACCCCCCAACAAAACTAGTTACATTGTTATGAGTTGCGCATCTGCGTGCGTGCGTGCACATGTATTTATATTTTATTTACATATTATGCATTATTTTTGAATGTTCATCATCATCAGTTCATTTTCTGTACCCGCTTAATCCTAATTAGGGTCGCGGGGAGGCTGGTGCCCATCCCAGCCAACTTCGGGCGAGGGCAGAGTACACCCTGGACAGCTCGCCAGGCCATCGCAGGGCGGAAACACGCTGACGGCTTTGCAGCCTACTCTTGTCGAAAGTCAGCAATGGTTCTTTTACATGCCTCACACCATAGACAGTGAGAGACATGGCCGGCCTTTGATAACCCAGTTAGCTCCACTGGGGGGGACACAGTGAGAATCTTGTGCAGAGTGGGACTCGGACCCCCAACCTTTGGATCAGCAATCCGGCGCCTTATACCGGGGGGGCGTTGATCCTATTTCATGGATTTCGGTGGTCGTGGGGGACCTCGGTCCCAATTAACTACGGAAAGTGATGGATCCTTGTTTTTCAATGCAGCATATAGTAAGGGAGGCAGTGGTAGTCTAGTGGTATCAGGCGCCGGATTGCTGATCGAAAGGTTGGGGGTTCGAGTCCCACTCTCCACAAGGTTGTCACTGTCCCCCCCCCCAGTGCAGATAACTGGGTTATCAAAGGCCGGCCATGTCTCTCACTGTCTATGGTGTGAGGCATGTAAAAGAATCATTGCTGACTTTTGACAAGAGTAGGCTGCAAAGCTGTCAGCGTGTTTCCGCCCTGCGATGGCCTGGCGAGCTGTCCAGGGTGTACTCTGCCCTCGCCCTGAGTTGGCTGGGATAGGCACCAGCCTCCCCGCGACCCTAATTAGGATGAAGCGGTTACAGAAAATGAACTGATGAACATGTAGTAAGGTATGATAATAACGGTATGATTATATTGAAGAGACAACACTAAATAATGCCAGAACATAAAGCAGTGCATTGTTGTTTTTCTGAGACTGAAACCCACTGTATTCACACAGCTTCTCCTGGACCAAAGACGGCATGCATTTTGATGTTGACAAAGACTCCAAAGTGACTATGAAGCCTCATTCAGGGACCTTATTGATTGATATCAGTGGAGGAGAGAAGGCAGAGGGTTACGAGGGTGTTTATCAGTGCACTGCACGCAACGAGCATGGGACAGCCGTCTCAAACAACATTGTCATCCGCCAGTCGAGTACGTTTGAATTATTTGTTGCTAATCTTGTACTTTTGCCTTGATTTTCCAACTCATTTGCTTCTTTTCTATGTAGATTTATTTTGCACATTTAATGTTCAATTTTATATTCATGTGGAAAAGTAATCGCGCCTGCCATCATCAAAGCATTCATTTTGATAGGAATTTGAATTTAAACACAAAGCATACAACAGTTCCTCAGCGTTACCATCATTTTCACCTCATGTTGAAATGTAATCTTCTTTCTCTTTGTTCTTTCCGTATCTCAGGGTCTATTTTGCTCGATGGATCACTGTGTAAAGATGTGCAAATGACTTGTGTATTGTTTTGTGTAGAATCACCTCTGTGGTCAAAGGAGAGAGTCCAACCAATCATTATCCAGGAAGGCAAGTCTGTCATTCTGGAGTGCAGACCCCCTGCAGGACACCCTCCTCCGATCGTCTTCTGGATGGACAACAGTAAGCCATTTTCTTCAGCCTCCACTGTGTATTAACAGCACTAATCCTCCTTATACACACAGCAGTGAGGATCAGGTTCAGCACAATCAGTTCAAGCCCACACGCCCGAAACCACAATGAATCTCAGAACTAATCATTCAGGCAGATGTTATTACTATAGTTTTAGGGATTATTTGTTTTTGTAGTGTTGCTTTATAAAGGAACATTCACACTCACTCACTCACTCACTCACTCACTCACTCACTCACTCACTCACTCACTCACCCACTAACTACACTTGCTCACTCACCCATTTACTCACTCACTTCCTCACTCATTCATCACTCACTCACTCACTCACTCACTCCATCACCCACCCACCTACTCACTCACTCACTTACTCACTCACTCGTTAACTCATTCACCTGTTCTCTCACTCACTCACTCACTCACTCACTCATTCATTCATTCATTCATCACTCACCTGCTCACTAACCTTCTCACTCACTCACTCACTCACTCACTCACCCACTAACTACCCTTGCTCACTCACCCATTTACTCACTCACTTCCTCACTCATTCATCACTCACTCACTCACTCACTCACTCCATCACCCACCCACCTTCTCACTCACTCACTCACTTACTCACTCACTCGTTAACTCATTCACCTGTTCTCTCACTCACTCACTCACTCACTCACTCACTCATTCACTCATTCATCACTCACCTGCTCACTAACCTTTTCACTCACTCACTCACTCACTCACTCACCCACTAACTACACTTGCTCACTCACCCATTTACTCACTCACTTCCTCACTCATTCATCACTCACTCACTCACTCACTCACTCACTCACTCCATCACCCACCCACCTACTCACTCACTCACTTTCTCACTCACTCGTTAACTCATTCACCTGTTCTCTCACTCACTCACTTGCTCATTCATTCATTCATCACTCACCTGCTCGCTAACCTGCCCACTCACTCACTCACCCACTAACTACACTTGCTCACTCACCCATTTACTCACTCACATCCTCACTCATTCATCACTCACTCACTCACTCTCTCTCACTCACTCACTCTCTCACTCACTCACTCACTCACTCCATCACCCACCCACCTATTCACTCACTCACTCACTTACTCACTCACTTGTTAACTCATTCACCTGTTCTCTCACTCACTCACTCACTCACTCACTCATTCATTCATCACTCACCTGCTCACTAACCTGCTCACTCAATCACCCACCCACTCACTAATTCACACACTCACTCACTCACTCACCTCTCACTACACTTGCTCACTCACTTACCGATTTACTTCCTCACTTCCTCACTCATTCATAATTTACTCACCCACTCACTCACCCAGTCACTCACTCACTCACTGAGTCACGCACTCACTCACCTGTTCATTCACTCTCCCACTCACTCTCTCACCTACTCACTCATCTACTCACTCACCCACCCACTTACTCACTCATTCACTCACTGACTCACTAATCCACTCACTCAGTCATTCACTCACTGACTTACTCACCTACTCATTCACCTGCTCACTCAATCACCCACCCACTTACACGCTTATTCACTCACTCACTCACTCACTCACTCACTCACTCACTCACTCACTCACCTCTCACTACACTTGCTCACTTACTTACCCATTTACTTATTCACTTCCTCACTCATTCATCACTCACTCACCTGCTCACTTACTCACTCATTCACTCACTTACCCATTGACTCACTCACTCACTCACTCACGCACTCACACACTTACTCATGTCCCTGTTCATTCACTCTCCCGCTCACTCTCTCACTTACTCATTCATCTACTCACTCACCCACCCACTTGCTCACTCTTTCACTCACTCACCCACCCACTCACTCATTCATTCATTCACTCACTGACTGACTCACTTACTCATTCACCCACTCAATCACGCATCCACTCATTAACTCACTCACTCACTCAGTCACTCACTCAAAAAAGTTTACTTCAAATTACGACATTACCACAGACATCTCTTCAGGAAAAACTGTTTGGGCTCTTCAGGTAAAAGGGATTGCATTAATATTTTCTTTTCAGTCTCAGTGGCACTGGCTAATCATGATTTCTGTACTGTATGCGGAAATTGGTACATAGCAGTCATTCATTTTGTGAACAGCTTAGATCCTAAATCCTTATTAGGGTCACGAGCAGCCTGGCGCCCATCTCAGCTAACTCTGGGCCATCGCAAGGCAGAAACAGGCTTAAGGCAAAGCAGCTTACTCTTGTCAAAAGTCAGCAGTGGTTCTTTTACATGCTTCTCTCCTCAAACAATGAGAGGTGCTGGACCGCTTATCCTTAGGTCTGGGGTTCAAGTCCCACTCTCCATGGGTTGTCACTGTTTCCCCAGTGGAGCTAACTGGGTTATGAAAGGCGGGCCATGTCTCTCACTGTCTATGGTGAGAGGTTCATGTAAAGGAACCATTGCTGACTTTTGTAAACAAAACATAGCCGTTTAGCGTGTTTCCGCCCCTTGCTAAAGGGTTGTGTCAGGAAGTGCATCCGACGTAAAAACCTATGCCAAATCAAACATGCGAATCAGATGATTCACTGTGGCGACCCCTGAGAAAGGGAAAAGCCAAAAGAAAAAGAAAAAGTCGTGTTGAAGGTGGGGGGTACGGGGTGGGGTGGGAAGGGGTTGGGGGGCGGTTGTTTAGGAAACAATATAAAATAATTTTTTGGAGCTTTTCTGAGCAGAACAGAGCTGCACTTGCTGTAAACTTTCGTAAAGTTTCGTAAAGTTTGTAAAGTTTCGGATTTTATTAGGCATTTCTGATTCCTATGACGTTGTCGTGTTTTCATACACTTTAGTTATAAGGTTGAAGCATTACAGCGCTGATTCCTTTGCTCGGTTCATCTTCATCTTTTCCCTCTTTCACTCTGTATCGCTGTCTGTGTCTGCTCGAGCGTGTAGCTGTCATCTTGGCCTGTAATAGCCTCACCTGTCTGTGTCTGCTCGTAACTCCCTCTCGTTCTCTTTTTCTCTTCACTTCCCTAGATTTGCAGAGGTTTCCACAGAGTGAGCGTGTTTCTCAGGGCTTGAACGGTGACCTCTACTTCTCCAACGTGGTTATGGAAGATTCCAGAAATGACTACATTTGTTACGCACGCTTCCCCCACACACAGACCATTCAGCAAAAGCAGCCCATCAGTGTCCGTGTCGTCAACAGTGAGTCCCTTATAAGTGCTGCGTACATTTGTAGGAGAAAAGTAGGGGGTAGTTTCCTGGAGTAGCTTATAATTACGATAAACACAATTGCGATGTCACTCGTTCTGAATGGGTGGCCTTGTCTACAGTCCCATAGGTTTTTGTTTGAGAAGGTTGCAGCAAAGCCTCCAAACCACCATTCATCACGGTAATGTACTGTCCCGTCTCTCTGAGAGACAAAGGGTACTCTTGGGGCTTGTTTTTATAAAATGTCACAAACAGAAAAACTTTTTATCCCTTTCATTATTCATGTTTTAGTTCTTGTTTCTATTTATCCACCGCTTTTGTTTTATGGCCAGAGGTTTTTTTTTAATCAAGCCGCTTTATACTCTTACTTGGTTTAATTTTGTTTCTTCTTTTTTTAAATCTTGATTTACATGCATTTGAATTTCTATTGTGTTACAGTGGATGCAATCAATGAGACAATGGCAGTTTATTTGAATGAGACTGATTTGTTTGGTGGTGAGTGATGCCGCCCCCTAGAGATTGCCCCTCTGTACTTTGACCAACCCCTAGAGATTAACCCCTCTCTTATTTGCCACCAAAAATCCACTCACTAACTCAAAACTTTTTAATCAGTCTTTCCTCATCTCTGCAAAATAATTGTTGGATCTCTCATTCTCATTCTTCTCTTTTGCCTTTTTTTTTTTTTTTTTTTAAATACAGTCGGCCCTCTACTTACGAAAGCCTCTGAATACGAAAAATCCAGGTTATGAAAAACATTTTCCTAAATTTTCGTCCTCTTTTTACGAAAACAACCTTTTTTTACGAAAAGCGCCAAATGCACCATTCAAAAATTCAAACGCGCCATTCACAAATTTAAACAATGTGCTAGTTGCTCTCTCATTGGCTGTCTCCCAACATCCCGCCCCGCTGGCCTCCCATTGGCCAGGAGGCAGCTGAACTGTACCCATACTTCCTGTACCCATACTTCCTGTGTGTCACACGCGTGAGAGAGGAGAGTTGAACAGGAATGTTGGCTCGTGAGTTTATTTTGAGATTGACCATTGCAGTGTTATATTTCGTTATCCATCATGGACCCGGAAAATACAGAAAAGCAGAAATACAATGACAGAGGCGATTATTTCGGAACGATATTGAAGCAGAGGAGGCATGAAAACAGTACTCCATGGGACAAGACCTCTGATCTCACAAGGGAGCAAGTTAATATTGAATCGGGACCTCTGATCTTTCAAACAGGTACTGTAATTCCGCTTTAAATACAACATCCCGTCCATTTAAACATTTAAATACAATTGCTCAGTCAGCTGCATGTGGGTGGAGCCCGCATTCGGCAAAACACACCAGTGAGACAGAGAGCGAGAGAGAGAGAGAGCGAGAGAGAGAGAGAGAGAGAGACCGTGTTTTGTGTGTGTGTGTGTGTGTGTGTGTGTGTGTGTGTGTGTGTGTGTGTGTATGTGTGTATGTGCGTTAATAAAAAATGTTTAATAATGGTTTAATTAATAAAATATTTAAATGGTTTATTAAATCCTTGGAAGCCTTGGAATGAATCACGCGTTTCACATGTAAAATGCGCCTCTACTTACGAAAACTCCAGGCTACGAAAAGGCACTGGAACGGATTAATTTCGTAAGTAGAGGGCCAACTGTATATTAATACTTTCACATCTCCTGTATGACCTGACCCAGCTAGAACATGGTGAAATTTCTCTCCCTTTCCAGTTTTTTTAATCTAATACATACAACACAGTACTTTTTTTTTTTAATTATTATTATTGTCCTTGAAATGTTTACTGCTTATATGAGAGAAAAATGAGTGATTAAGCTTTAATGAATAACTTCAGGATTTTCTGACATCATTTCTGACATCATGATCATCCAAAAAGTTCTTTTTAAACCACATTCATTTTGATAATGAGATATAATCTCCCCTTATAACAAGCTCGTAGGATGAAATCTGTAGCCATACTATCCAATAACTCTCCACTCATCCCTCCATCCCTCCATTCACCTCATTCAAGTGATTCTGAGACTCGTGCAGTTTGCTCATTTCTCATTGATGCTACTGCCTTGTATTTTATTTTCTCCGACCCTATTCAGTAAAGGGTTTTAGTATAAGGTTTGAACAGCTATTAGATTCTCATGCCCCTGCTGAATATCTGACTTTATTTGACCGGCGGTTACAGGCCTGCCTGAAGGTAAAACAAGTTGGGTTTTGTTTTTTGTTTTTTTGTTTTTTTTTTTATTTTGAGAGCTATGACAGGACAGTATTTTATTAGTGAGTAAAACGCAGCTGGAATGTTGTACACGGAACAGAACCATTGTTTTAATATTAAAATATTTGTTTATTACACTTGTGACCATGAGGGTATTTATCTGCTCAAATAAATTTCTTACCGTAAGTATTCTCACCTCAGATGATGCGCCAGAAGAAAAAGCACCTTCGTTTTTGGTTCCCAGTGGTCTTACAAGCTCAAAGACAGTCCTCAGAGGACAGAATATGGAGCTGGAGTGCATTGCTGCAGGACTGTAAGCCAACTCTTACTTTTTATTTATGTATTTATTTATTTATTTTCATGATCTATTCAAGTTCCTTTCAGTGGTCTTCTAGGACTATTCAGAGATTTTCAATGATCCTGAAGGGAAAATTTGATTTGTGTGAAAACTACATGAGAACATAAGAAACGCAAATCATCCAAGATTTTCAGTGTTTATTCCGATGTTTTTAATAGAGCAGTGGTGGCCTGGTGGTAAAAGGTGCTGGATCACTGATCCTAGGGCACCTAGGGGGATTGAACCTAGGGGGGTTCAAGTCCCCCAGTGCAGCTAACTGGGTTATCGAAGGCCGGCCATGTCTCTCACTGTCTATGGTGAGAGGTTCATGTAAAAGAACCATTACTGACTTTCGTAAAGAGTAGCTGCATAGCCGTCAGCATGTTTCTGTCCCTTGCTAAGGGTTGTGTCCGGAAGGACATCTGACGTGAAAACCTACGCCAAATCGAATATGCAAATCGTTAATATACTGGAGTAGTTCAGAAAATGGATGATTTTTAGACATACAGCATTTGGTAGATGATCCAACAGTGGTGTGAGTGGGGATTGAACCACTGACCTTGGTTCAATAACCCATCACTTTAACCTCTGAGCCGCCACCGCCCACCTGCTGATGACATTCACGGATGATGATGACAAAATTCTATTTTTATAATCATTTCATTATTCATTCGTTCGTTTGCTGAACCACTTATTCCTAACTAGGATCACGGAGATGCTGGCGCCCATCGCAGCCGACTCTGGGCTAGGGCAGAGTACACCCTGGACAGCTCGCCAGGCCATCGCAGGGAAGAAACATGCTGACAGCTGTGCATCTGTTCTTTTCAAAAGTCAGCAATGGTTCTTTTACATGAACCTCTCACCATGGACAGTGAGAGACATGGCCGGTCTTTGATAACCCAGTTAGCTGCACTGGGGGACAGTGACAACCTGTTGAAAGTAGGGCTTGAACCCCCAACCTTGGTATCAGTGATCCAGAACCTTTACCACCAGGCCACCACTGCCCTATTTCAATATTCATTCACAATAAATTTTACTTAATGAACTTATGTAATCTGGTGGATATTTCAACTTAAATATAAAGACACTTTTAATGGCTTTCCACCAATCAGAAATGAGAAAATATTTAGAATAAATTATATCCATTACTAAATAGCATTATCAGATCATAGTGTGCTGTTCCCAAGTGGCGTACAGGGATCCCTCGCTACTTCGCGCTTCAATTCATGCGGCTTCAGTGCATCGTGTTTATTATTATTTTTAATTAATTAATCGAATTAAAAAATAAGGAAATTAAGGAAGAATAGGGGAAAAGTTACGGAAAATGCCGCAATACAAGGCCAATTATGCAATAAACAAAAAAAAAACCACCCCAAATAAACAAAAACAAAAAAACAACCCAAAACCCCCATCAAAACTACTTAGATTATTATGTGAGGTTCACATCTGAGTGCGTGCACGTGCATCTGTGCGTGTCTGTATGTGTGTGTATTTATATTTTATTTACACTTTATGCATTATTTTTGAATGTTTGTTATTATAAGCATTTATAGCATTGAATATGTTCAGTTCAGTTCATTTTCTGTAACCGCTTCATCCTAATCAGGGTCGCGGGGAGGCTGGCGCCCATCCCAGCCAACTTCGGGCGAGGGCAGAGTACACCCTGGACAGCTCGCCAGGCCATCGCAGGGCAGAAACACGCTGACGGCTTTGCAGCCTACTCTTGCCGAAAGTCAGCAATGGTTCTTTTACATGCCTCACACCATAGACAGTGAGAGACATGGCCGGCCTTTGATAACCCAGTTAGCTGCACTGGGGAGGACAGTGACAACCTTGTGGAGAGTGGGACTCGAACCCCCAACCTTTGGATCAGTGATCCAGCGCCCGATACCACTAGACCGCCACTGCCCTTGCATTGAATATGTATTTTTTTAATATTATATACACATACATGTACGTATACGTCGGTCAGGGGGGGTGTTGATCCTACTTTGTGGAATTTGGCGGTTGTGGGGGGGATTTCAGTCCCAATTAACCGCGGAAAGTGAGGGATCCCTGTATACTGGTTACTTTTAGCAGGGAGATAAGTGTGTTCTGCTATAAGCTTTACTTTTCTTCCGTCTTTAATTACTGTATTTCCTTCTTTTTTCTCCAGCCCCACTCCAGTGATCTCTTGGGTAAAGGTTGGCGGTGATCTCCCAACTACAAGAACTAACTTCCGGAATTTTCAGAAAATGCTGAAGATCCTTGAAATTACTGAGGCGGATGCTGGGGATTATCAGTGCACTGCAAAGAACCACATGGGCATTGTCCACCACACTATCAGAGTAACTGTAAAAGGTGAGATGGAGAGCAATCACTTCACTACGCATCTCCTTCTCGTCTTCATTTCCTCTTATTGATTTTTAAATGCAGCGCAAAACTCTCTTATCAGGGGAATTGATGTTCTCTCAGAAAACAACAGTGACTATTGAAAAACTTTATTCGATTGACTCATGAAAAGTGCTGTACAGGAAAAAGGTTTCTGAGAATTGACAGCATTAAGAGCTTGTATATATTATTCGCTGTAAACAAATGGAAAAGTTTTGCATAATGTATGACATCTGTTTCATGAGCACTGTGAATGTGATGTTTGTGCACGCTTGCTTCCGTGTCATATTTGTTCCTGTAAAAACGTTTCTAATCCAGTTGTTGTTTTTTTTTTCCCTTGGTATCCAGCTGCTCCATACTGGATCAGTTCACCCCGTAATCTGGTGTTGGCCCCAATGGAGAATGGAGTACTAACCTGCCGAGCAGGAGGAATCCCCAAGCCCTCCATCGATTGGTTCATGAATGGAGTACCCATTGAGAGTCAGCTCGTTTTCTTTATTATATATATTCTTTACTGTGATATTCAGGGTCAAAGGTTGTTTGGCATTAATGTGCAGAAAGTTGCACCTACTCAGAGACAGATGATGCAAATTATTTATGTTAGCTCCCTCTGAAGCGTGAGTGTTAGCATTCAGATGAAAAAATGGATTTTGCTGAATTTGTCTCAACCAGAAGGCAGAAACTGGTGGACATCAGCATGGTGATACTTTCATAAACACAGACATTCAAACATGCCTCATTCAATATTAAATTTCTCAATTTATATTCTACTTTAATTCGTCTACTCAACTGTCTGTGCATTTCCGACCTTGCATTCTATTTTTTTTTAAATTTTACAGCAATTCCAATTTGCTGATTATGAAATATGAGCAAGTTTCTCATGCTTTTCAAATGTTATCAGATGTAAGACCAATAAGGCAGACAGATAACACAACTTTTTTTTGACAATTGATCATATGAGAGGTTCCCGTCATGTCCACATTTCAAGTAGAAGCGGACACACATTTTTCTGTCAATCTTGTTCCATCTTGCTAACACCCATGCTCTGAGGTTGCCAAATTTTTATTTATAAATTATTAGACTTCTCATAGTGTAATGTTGTAAAGATAACTTGCTGATGGATTAAAGCAGTGGTCCCCAACCTTTTTCTCACCGCGGACCGGTCAATGCTTGACAATTTTACCGCAGACCGGGGGGTGTCATAGATTGTTTATAATGTTAATATAATTTATTTATTTATATGGATTATTATTATTATTATTATTATTATTATTATTATTATTATTATTATTAATAATAATAATTTTATTATTTAATATTATTAATTTCATCATTCAACAGCTGCAATAAAGTTGGTTGAGAAGGCGAGCTTGAACTTTTCTAAAAAAAATTAAAAATAGGTATCGGCGGATGTTCGTAAAATGAATGTTCGTAAGTGGGGGAGCGTCTGTATAACGTTAGCTTGGCCGCCTGCTCTGACTGACGGTATACGCGCATGTATATGTGTATATAGTATCAATAAATATTCAATGCTATTAATGCTTATACTAACAAACATTCGAAATAATGCATAAGATAAATAAAATATATAAATATACACAGAGACGCGCATACACACACACACAGACGAGCGTGCCTTACATAAAAATGAAAGTAGTTTTGTTGGGTTGTTTTTTTTGTTTGGTGGGGGGGGGGGGGGGTTTGATAAATGGCCTTGTTTTGCGACATTTTTCTTAACTTTTTCCTATTTTTCCGTAATTTCCTTATTTTTTTTATTTTTCGATGACTATTTTTAAGAAACACAATATGGCAAAATAAAGTTAAAAATAAAGATAATTCAGACTCAGATAATAAATTAAACAGAAGTAATTAATTAGGTCTTCTGCGGCCCGTTACCATTTGAGCCATGGACCGGTACCGGTCCGCGGCCCAGTGGTTGAGGAGTCCTGGATTAAACGATAAGTTAAATTTACCCAAATATATACAAATGAATGGTGCCATATACTGTGTATATATTTCATATGAGCATTGCATGACATTCATTTCTTACTGTATATGACTGGATTTATAGTACAAATCATGCTATATTGCGGTTCCATGAAACAATGAGAAAGTTGGACTAAATTGAATAAAGTTCCTAGTTTAAACAAATAGGCTTAATGTCAAAGTCAGAATCATGCGTGACTAAGACATAATTCACGTGGAACTTCTGCGTAACTTTTAAGTGTGTATTCTTATCTGAAGTCTGAATACTTAGGTGTATTATCTCTAAATCTAATTTTAACCCTTACAGATCTTCAGTTATTTTCACTGTGGGTTATTCTTTTCGAAATAAATTCTATAGAGCAAATCTCATGATGTAATGCGTTGATTCTACGCTTTGTTTTCTTCCAGATTCTCCTATAGATGCAAGCAGGAAGGTAGAGGATGATACTATTATTTTCACTCAGGTTCAAACAGGCTCCAGCGCTGTGTACCAGTGTAACGTCTCGAATGAATATGGGTACCTGCTTGCCAATGCCTTCGTCAGTGTGCTGGGTAATATATCTATTTTGAATAATCTTTATAATTTGAATAATTCATTCAATGACACATTGTTGTTTGAATATTACATTATTATGATGTATTATTATTATTACCATTATGATCTCATTGTCGGGCCATCAGGGTCAGCAAAGTCTTCTCTTCTGGCCTAAACATTATCAGAAGCACTGACCTACATTTACAACTTAAATTCTAGTATTCGTTACAGTGAATCATATTTATTTATTCCCAACAGTCTATTCTCCTCATTGCATAACATGTCTCTTGGCTGCTTTGTTTTCAGTATGTATGTGGATATTAGATTTTTTTTTTTTTTTCCAGTCAAATTTTGATATGCTACCATGTCAATCTAATTTGCCCAATGACTTTATAATCAGCAGTGCTGGCAGATGCCACTTAAACTATATTAGCAATTGGATTGTTTCTTTTACCAATAAGATCTCGGATTCACCTCACAAGTCCAGCTAGCGGGATTGCAAAAACGTTCGCAATTTTTCCATCCTCTGATTGGTTGGTTAGAACAAAAGTAGGTGAATAGTCTGCAGTTATCTGGACACAATACATTTCAATTAGAATTTTTTTATGCCCAACGATGTTCCAACGAACATATACATTTCATTAGAGCAGTGGTTCTCAAATACAGTAGTGGGGCAATACCGGGGGGGCGCGTGTGACCCCAGGGAACATGCTTTTCTTGCCGTGTTAGAATAACGTGTAATTTTTCATCCAATACAGCAGGAGGCAGTGTCTTCCTAACTGTTAGAGTGTGCCCAGAGGTAAACTAAGAAGTGAAGTTAATAAACCCACGATGGAAATTTTTAACAGGGATGGAAAGAGAGGCGGAGAGAGAGATGGAGACAGTGAGAGAAACAAAAGTCTCCCAAAAGTTAAGTGGAGGAGGAATGATGAAGCGGATGTAGCACTCGGCTTCACTGTGCTGCGGTGAGAAACGAGGAAATACCGCTGTGTTTACTGTGTCTGAAGACATTGGCAGCGGAGAGCATGAAGCCAAATAAATTCAGGCGTCACTTAAAGACATCACACCCCCGATCACGTGATGAGCCGTGTGAGTTTTTCAGCGTAAACGTGCCGAATATTACCAACAACCATCCCGCTTTGTGAATGCTACTCCAGCAAACCAGCGAGCTCCGTTAGCATCAGATAAGGTGGAGTACCAAACTGCTCAGTGCAGAAATCCCCACAGCAGAGCAGAGGAACTGATCCGACCTGCAGCACACACTGTCATGGTGGATGACGTCACTGCTGCGAAAATGAGTGCAGGTCCCAGTTCAGCATTGAACAGGAGCTGAGAGTTCAGTATCGTGCTTTAAACCCGGCTTCGAAAAGCTGTACACTGCGAAACGTGCTCATTGTAACATTAATCTGGACTTAATCATTTTAACAATAATAATTTAAAAAATATATAAAATTTTTTCTTCATTTTTGTTTTGTAGGTTAAAGTGTTTTATATCTTGTGCTCCTGAGCAACGTTCCCTCTAAGCTGCGCAACTGCGCAATGGCGCACCGCTCGAACACTCTCAGCGCACAAGAAAACCGATCCAGCGCAGTGAACGTGCTGCAGATTAATTACATACAAGGTATAGAACTTTTAGTGAGTGACGGGTGTCCAGCCAATCACACGATGCGATGCAATCACGCTACGCAGCCAATCACGGCACTGTCACGTGCTGCGCTCATACACGCTCCATAACAATAATAACAGTGCTGTTGAGTGAAGTGATGCTAATGCTAACCCCGTTATCATGACGAAACGAGCGGCCAGGGAATATGATACGTCGACTCCCCAAACTAAAGTAAAAAAAGAACTGCGCAAAGTCTGTGAGTACAGCAGAAAGCTGGCGAAGCAAAAACTATACCTTTCAATTTGTGAATCAATGAGAGAGTGCAGAATGAGACTATGTGTGAGGTTAAAAATGCACCCACCCTGGCACACCCTGACAGTAGATGAGAGCCAGACATGACAGGACACAAAATGCTCGTCATATATTTCAAATTCAGGGAGGAAAATGATGTCATCAATAAAACTGTGTTTAATAAGCCATGAAACTTTCAATGATCCCAGGTGTGATACTGGGGTGTGGCCACAGCGAGCACTTGTGATGTTGCTCACAGTGGGCCTCAGTGTGCTCAGGGAGGTTGTCTGTATGCCCAGACAGAGGAAAAATTACAGAGAACATTGCTCCTGAGTTAATATTGCTGATCAATTTGAATTTATTATTATTTATTGATTTTATTTAATTTCATTTTTCAGTATGAAATGGTTCAAATTGTTGGTCAAAAATGTTTACAGTTTAAATAAGGATACTTTTTTTTTAATTTCAGGCAAATTGATGCACTTTAAATCGTTTTGTTTAAACACTGAAACATTGTTATTAAAGTTATTCTTTGTTGGAAGTTGATCTATATTTCTTCCTTTTTTGTATTCATAATGTTAATAAGGATACAGTCTTATGCAGAGGATTACTTCTAACAATTTTTAGACAAATAACACTATTTATAGTGGGGGGTGAAATGTTTTCCTCTTTCTGGGGGGAGGGCAGAGAATAATTGCGAAGCACTGCATTAGCGGCTTAGTGTTAAAACAGGAAGTTCTCGCAGTGAAGTCTCATCTTCTTCGTGATTTGTGACAAACTCCACCGGAAGTAGGCGCGTGCCGCAAGTGACACACGGAGCTTGTGAGACAATGCGCAGCTTATCCGGACTTCCAATCTTTCAAGTGAGCAAGTGAGCATTGAATACTTGTTTAGTAATCAACTATCACTTGCTCACTGGAAAGATCGGAAGTCTAGATAAACCGCACTTTCTCTCACAAGCTCCGTGTCTCACTTGCGGCAAGCGCCTACTTTCGAGCCCGTCACATTTACTGAAATCATCTCACTACTGTGCTATTGGAATTCTCATTTTACGAGCGAGAGCAATGCATCCGCGATTTCAAGTGTGTTTGCTTCATTCCTATCGCTTCATGGGCGCCGCCATGTTGTAAACAAAGTCGGATTTAACTGTAGAATCATTTCATTTTTTTCTTAACTTGTTATGAAATTACTCATTTTTTGGAGAGATAATTATGATATATGTTAGATATTTCTAGGTTACTTTAATTATTGTAGAAATAATTAAGTATTAACTTTGTTTGACCACTGAAATTGGGTAAGAGTACAAGAATAAAGAATACACATGTAAAATATCATTATATCGGTGGGTACTTGCGATATTTTTATGTGATTTATTCTAAAAAAAAGTGAATTATTCAATAACATTATAAATGTTACAAAGCTTATTTTTAAATGCATGTAATACCACCATTTCGTATTCCATTTTTCAAAATTTTTCTGAACAAGCCACCCCCAGTCTCCTGCCTGAGTTGCAAGATTCTAAATATGAACATTTACATACAGCTGAACTAAAATAGATGTTTTATTAGTGTTTGCAGTTTTGTTGAAAGCTTGTTTGTTTTCAGGAGAAACATTATATAGAGATCCCTCACTTTCCGCGGTTAATTGCGACCGAGATCCCCACACGACCACCAGATTCCGTGAACCAGGATCACACCCCCCCCCCCCCAGACTGACGTATACGTACATGTATATGTGTATATAATGTCAATAAATACATATTCAATGCTATAAATGCTTATAATAACAATTAAACATTAAAAAATAATGTATAAGATGTAAATAAAATATAAATACACACACATACAGACACGTGCATGCACTCAGATGCGCACCTCAAATAAATGTAACTAGTTTTGATGGAGGTTTTGGGTTGTCTTTTGTTTTGAATTTGTTTGTTTTTTGTTTTTGTTTTTGTTTTTGTTTGTTTTTTTGCATAATTGGCCTTGTTTTGTGGCTTTCCCTTAATTTCCTTATTTTTTAATTCGATGAATATTCAAAAAAAAAAAAAAAAAAAAAAAAAAAAAACGCGATGCACTGAAGCTGCATGATTTGAAGTGCGAAGTAGCGAGAGATCCCTGTATTATCAATAAAGTAAAACGGTTTGTCATGGGTACTCCTAGGGAAAAGAATATGGCCGCCTTACCAGGACAGTTGTTGTTGTGCCTGTTGTGGGCTCTGGAGATTGACTATTACAGTACCGCCCTCAACGGGGAGACTGCAACAAGGTGGAGCAGCTTTGAAAAGCACTTCGGCGTGACTTCACTTATTACAGTCAGAAACCTGCATCGTGAAAAACAAACACATCCTAAAAATATCAGGATTATAAGGTGGTGATGAAACCAATTAAAGAAAATTTACAAATGCATTTTCATGCAAACTAAATGCAGAGTTTTTTCTTCGCTCATCCTGTACAGTGGTGCTTGAATTTTATAAAGTATATTTCTGCATAAAAATAATTGCATTGGTTCATTCTAATGATTTTAAAGGAAAGTTTTCACTGGAAAGTAAATGCTGTCATTTGCCTCTGGAGAAAAATGAGATTAATTTGAGATGGCAATAAGAAAAGAACCTCCCAGGCCAATTAAGGCTTTGTGTGCTATACTTTTATACGGTATGGTATATACAGGGATCGCTCGCTACTTTGCAGTTCAATTCATGCAGCCTGAATAAATAAATATTCATAAAATTAAAAAATAAGGAAATTAAGGAGGAATATGGGAAAAGTTCAGTTCAGTTCATTTTCTGTAACCGCTTAATCCTAATTAGGGTCGCGGGGAGGCTGGCGCCCATCGCAACCAACTTCGGGCGAGGGCAGAGTACACCCTGGACAGCTCGCCAGGCCATCGCAGGGTAGAAACACGCCGACGGCTTTGCAGCCTACTCTTGTCGAAAGTCAGCAATGGTTCTTTTACATGCCTCACACCATAGACAGTGAGAGACATGGCCGGCCTTTGATAACCCAGTTAGCTGCCCTGGTGAGGACAGTGACAACCTTGTGGAGAGTGGGACTCGAACCCCCAACCTTTGGATCAGCAATCCAGCGCCCTATACCACTAGACCGCCACTGCCCAATATGGGAAAAGGTTAAGGAAAATACCACAAAAACAAGGCCAATTATGCGAAAAACAAAAACAAACAAAAAACAACCCAAAACCTCCCATCAAAACTACTAGTTACATTGTTGTGAGGTGCGCATCTGCACATCTGTATGTGAGTGTATTTATATTTTATTTACATCTTCTGCATTATTTTGAGTGTTTAATTGTTGTTATAAGCATTTATAGCATTGAATATATATTTATTGATATTATATACACATATACATGTACGTATACGTCAGTCAAGGGGGTTGGGGGGGGGGGGGGTGATCCTACTTTGCAGATTTCGATGGTCACATGGGGATCCCGGTCCCAATTAACTGCGAAAAGTGAGGGATCCCTGTATTGTCAAAATAAAATCTTTAAAAAGTGTATCAGGGGCAGTGATGGCCTGGTGGTAAGGCGCTAGATCACTGATCCCCAAGTTGGGGGGTTTAAGCCCCACTTTCAGCAAGTTGTCACTGTCCCCCCAGTGCAAGTTAACTGGGTTATCAAAGGCTGGTCATGTCTCTCACTGTCTATGGTGAGAGGCTGTAAAAGAACCATCGCTGACTTTCAACAAGACGTGCTGCATAGCCAGTGGCGTGTTACTGCCCTATGATGGCCTGGTGAGCTGTCCAGGGTGTATTCTGTTCTTGCCCAGTGTCAGGTGAGATGGGTGCAATCCTCCTCGTGACCATAATAGGATTAAGTGATACAGAAAATGAATGAATGAAAGTTCAGGGGTTCAAGCCCCAGAATCATCATCAGTTTTCCATTGGTGGAGACCCTGATTAAGGCCCTTAATCCCCATCTGTTCAGTTATATGGATTTTATAAAAAATGTCAATCTGGATAAAAAACGTCTACTAAACGCCGAAAGTATTAAGAGTTGAATTCACAAGAGATTATAAAATTGATAATGACATGGCTTTGTCTGAGCATTTGCATACGTAGCTACATGCAATAGTACAAACGCTGAACATTCGCACTCACGTAAATAAAATATGGCGAAGCTTTCACTGGCGTGACTCATAGGGCTGACTGTCTGTCTTCCTTTCGGCTTTTTCCCTTTTACTCGGGAGTCGCCACAGCGAATCATCTGATTCGCACGTTTGATTTGGCAGAGGTTTTTACGTCGGATGCCCTTCCTGTCACAACCCTTTTAGCAAGGGACAGAAACACTGACGACTTTGCAGCTACTCTTTATGAAAGTCAGCAATGGTTCTTTTACATGCCTCTCACCATAGACAGTGAGAAATGCAGCCGTGAGGGAGGTGGGGGGGCACAAACCAGTGTCTCTCCCTCACGCCGGTCCCAAGCCCGGATAAATGCAGAGGGTTGCGTCAGGAAGGGCATCTGGCGTAAAACAAATGCCAAATAAACTATGTGAATCACAAGAAAGAATGACATACCGGATCAGTCGAGGCCCGGGTTAACAACGACCGCCATCAGTGCCGTCAACCAACAGGGTGCTGATGGAAATTGGACTACTGTTTGTCGAAGACGTCGAAGAAGGAGAGGCGGGAGGCGTGTCTGTTGCCATAGAGAGAAGAGGAAAGGCATGAGTCTAGGAAAAGTGTACAAGACGGTGTTGAGGCCAGCGATGTTGCATGGGTTAGAAACAGTGGCCCTGGGGAAAAGACAGGAGGCAGAGCTGGAGGTAGCAGAGATGAAAATGTTGAGGTTCTCTTTGGGAGTAACGAGGATGGACATGATTAGGAATGAGCACATCAGAGGGACAGCACATGTTAGATGTTTTGGAGACAAAGTCAGAGAGGCTAGATTGAGATGGTTTGGACATGTACAGAGGAGGGATCGTGAGTATATTGGTAGTAGGATGCTGAGGCTGGAACTACCAGGCAGAAGGCCTAGAGGAAGACCAAAGAGATGATTCATGGATGTGGTGAAGGAGGACATGAAGGTCGTTGGTGTAAGAGAAGAAGATGCAAAGGATAGGGTGAGATGGAGGCAGATGAGTCGCTGTGGCGACCCCTGAAGGGAAAAGAAGAAGACACCATAGACCGTGAGAGACATGGCCCGCCTTTGATAACCCAGTTAGCTGCACTGGGGAGGACAGTGACAACCTTGTGGAGAGTGGGACTTGAATCCCCAACCTTTGGATCAGCGATCCAGCGCCCTATACCACTAGACCACCACTGCCCCACTGGAGTAAACAAAATAGAAAAAAGAAACTGAATAACGGAAAAAATACTGAATTGTTGAATCTGTGGACGCTATCACTTTCTACAGTGTTTATCAACCCATAATTATTTCTCACCATAAGGGATTTTAGTCCGTTTTTACCGTAACTTGTGACTATTATACAGACATGCTGAATGCATCATTTGTTTTTGTCATGACAGCTGAGCCTCCCCGGGTGCTCACTCCCAGTAATAAAGTCTACCAGGTCATCATGAACAATCCTGCTCTTCTGGACTGTGCGTTCTTTGGCTCTCCTGTTCCCATCGTCAAATGGTATGTGTGTATCTACATGTTTGTGTTTTTGCTTGTGCATGTGTTTGCATTAAGAAGCGTGGTGGGGGTTACATGTGTGTGTCTGCCCATTACTACAACCGCTATGATTCTGCATTCACAACATGGAGAGTGGGTTTAAATACCCTGCAAGAGAACTTTTATCACCTAGTTCTGATTTTTCTGCACTTTAAAAAAAAAGATAATGATCAATCTTCAGGATGCTATGAAATCTTGAACACAACGTCAGAAGTGATTTTGGTAACTTTGTCACAGCTGCGTAATTAGAGCCAGATCATTGGCTTATCTAGAGGAAGTCATGGGTGAATTTTTTCCTGTGTTAATGCAGCAGCTGTTATATTATATATTTAAAAGCTTTATAAGTAATATAAGCTTTTTAGATACGACCTCCGCCGCTTCTTCCTTCACCTTTATGGCTGAAGTGCCCATGTGCAGGACACTTGACCCCAACTGCTCTCACGTGATGCGATATGGCTACCCACTGCTCTGTGCGTGCGTGCGTGCGTGCGTGTGTGCAACGGAAATTTAACCCGTCCAAGCCAAATTTCCCTTGTTTTAGAAAGTTATTTGTGGCAGATAATTAAATCAGTGTTTGCTTTTTATATTTAAATTTTGCTTGTGATAGTGCAGGGACTTTGTATTCTATTCTTTCAGCAGAGTTTTGAATTTAATTCCTTTTGAAATTCAAATGGTAATTTTCATCACTTTCATTCATTCATTCATTCATTCATTTTCTGAATCGGTTAATCCTAATTAGGCTCGCGGGGAGGCTGGTGCCCATCCCAGTCGATTCTAGGCGAGGGTACAGAGTACACCCTGGACAGCTCACCAGGTCATCACAGGGCAGAAAAACGCTGACGGCTATGCAGCTACTCTTGTCGAAAGTCAGCAATGGTTCTTTTACATGAACCTCTCACCATAGACAGTGAGAGACATGGCCGGCCTTTGATAACCCAGTTAGCTGCACTGGGGGTGGGGTGGGGGGGGGGTGTGTGACAACCCATTGAGACTAGGGCCTGAATCCCCAACCTTAGGATCGGTAATCCAGCATCTTACCACCGGGCCACCACTGCCCTGGTATGTCATAGCTTTCAGACAACATTCCATTACCCCTGAGAATCATACACCCTTTTTTTGTGGTTTAAATTATGTTACTTTAAGTATCCCTTGTTATACTATTATAAGTTATGATCCAACATCTTAGACTTTACACTGTTATAAATTTAATTCATGACATTAAGAGCTGCATGCACACTCTTATCCTTAAAATAATGATTTATAATTAAATTGTTTCAAAGCTTTATTTATTACATGTTGGGCCCTTGATTTAAAATTGGCTAATGTTTTAGAAACAGCGAACTTGTTGCTTAACCAGATACTTTTCAAAGTTCATTATAAAACTGTGTTTTATATATTGATTTAAATATATTAGCTCATGGAACTTGGATGTCTATTGATCAATATGTGATTGGTATGGAACATTAATTTTCCTGAATTATGATTGATTGGGAGATAGAACTTTATAAAACCATAAAAAAGGTTTACAATCTTGACGTTTGTGGATAAAAATGTATCAAATTATTGTTTTAATTTTAGGAGCCCTGTGTCTAGTGGTTAGTACATCAGCTTCACTGCAAAAGCATCCTTGGGAGTTTCTGTGTTCTCCCTGTGCTGGCATGGATTTTCCTTCAGGTCCATGGATTTCCTTCCATAGTCGAAAGACATGCATATTAGGCTAAATGTCTTTTCCAAATTGCCCCTGAGTGTAAGATTGTGTGTGTGTGTGTGTGTGTGTGTGTGTTTTCCTCCGCCCAGTGTCAGAGATGTGTCGGCTACACAGTGTCAGCCACGACCCTAGTAGGATTAATCAGTTTGGCTAATGGGTGGGTGAGTGAGTGGGTGAGTGAGTGAGTGAGTGAGTGAGTGGGTGAGTGAGCGGGTGGGTGAGTGAGTGAGTGAGTGGGTGAGTGAGTGAGTGAGTGAGTGGGTGAGTGAGTGGGTGAGTGAGTGGGTGAGTGAGTGGGTGGGTGAGTGGGTGAGTAGGTGAGTGAGTGAGTGGGTGAGTGGTGAGTGAGTGGGTGAGTGGCTGAGTGAGTGGCTGAGTGAGTGGGTGAGTGAGTGGGTGAGTGAGTGGGTGGGTATGTGAGTGAGTGGGTGAGTGGGTGAGTGAGTGGGTGAGTGTGTGAGTGAGTGAGTGTGAGTGAGTGGGTGAGTGAGTGGGTGAGTGGGTGAGTGAGTGAGTGTGTGAGTGAGTGAGTGAGTGTGAGTGAATGAGTGAGTGGGTGAGTGGGTGGGTGAGTGTGGTGAGTGGGTGAGTGGTGAGTGTGTGTGAGTGAGTGGTGGTGAGTGAGTGAGTGGGTGGGTGAGTGGCGGGTGGGTGAGTGGTGAGTGGGTGAGTGAGTGGTGGGTGAGTGGGTGAGTGAGTGAGTGGTGAGTGAGTGAGTGAGTGGGTGAGTGAGTGGGTGAGTGAGTGGGTGAGTGGGTGAGTGAGTGGGTGGGTGAGTGGGTGAGTAGGTGAGTGGTGAGTGGGTGAGTGGTGAGTGGGTGAGTGAGTGAGTGAGTGGGTGAGTGAGTGGGTGAGTGAGTGGGTGAGTGTGTGAGTGAGTGAGTGTGAGTGAGTGGGTGAGTGAGTGAGTGAGTGAGTGAGTGTGGGTGAGTGAGTGTGTGAGTGAGTGTGTGAGTGAGTGAGTGAGTGAATGAGTGAGTGGGTGAGTGGGTGGGTGAGTGTGAGTGAGTGGGTGAGTGAGTGAGTGTGTGTGAGTGAGTGGGTGAGTGAGTGAGTGGGTGGGTGAGTGAGTGGGTGAGTGGATGGGTGAGTGAGTGAGTGAGTGAGTGAATGAGTGAGTAAGTGAGTGAGTGGGTGAGTGGATGGGTGAGTGAGTGAGTGAGTGAGTGAGTGAGTGAGTGAGTGAGTGAGTGAGTGAGTGAGCAAGCAAGTGTAGTTAGTGGGTGAGTGAGTGTGTGTTTCAACTATAACTTGAAACTTTGCAGAAAACAACAGTACAGCACAAAAAATAAAGGAATAGAATAAAGTGATGGAGTTTACATTGTTAACTCATTTTCAACCGGACAGAATGTTATATGCAGTAAAAATTTCTTAAAAAAACAAATCTGGAGGGTTGGCCGTGATCCTTGTATGGAAATGCTGGGCCTGGGAACCATAATAATATCCAATTATAAAGCATCATTCAAATATGATTATATAATATTAAAACCCTGCCAATAGCCCTTTTTGAACATTGACAGCATTCTGGATCTTTCTGTCCACAGGTTTAAGGAAGGGCATTCCAGTGTTTTGACGGGAGACCCTTACATGCTCCATGAAAACGGATCTCTTGAGATTCCTGTGGCACAGGCACTAAACAGTGGCAAATACAGCTGCGTTGCCACAAACTCTCTCGGTTTATCTGAGAATCACGTATCCCTGGAGGTGAAGGGTGAGTATTACAGCAGATCTCATAGGAAGTTCCATAGAGATGGAACTTCATTTAGATGGTTGTCCTGTGTCCATGCCAATAGATACTCAGCAGTATAATTAAAGCCCAAAACAGACATGCTCACTGATCACTACTAGGTACAGGGAATCCCTCACATTCCGTGGTTAATTGGGACCGAGATCCCCCCCCCCGCGACCGCTGAATTCTGCAAAGTAGGATCGACCTCCCCTGACTGTGTGTATATAATATCAATAAATACATATTCAACACTATAAATACTTATAATAACAATTAAAGATTCAAAAATAATGCCTAAGATATAAATAAAATATAAATACACACACATACAGACACGCGCATGCACACATATGTGCACCTCACATAAAAATGTTTTGATGGGGGGGGTTTGGGTTGGGTTTTTTTTTGTTGTTTTTGTTTGTTTGGGGTTTTTGGGTTTTTTTGCACAATTAGCCTTGTTTTTGCAGCATTTTCCTTAACTTTTGCCCCTATTCTTCCTTAATTTCCTTATTTTTTTAATTCGACGAATATTTTAAAAAAACAAACCAAAAAAAACGCGATACACTGAAGCCGCATGAATGAGCGCGAGGTAGCGAGGGATCCCTGTATATACATTCGGCCCCCAAGTTATGAAATTAATCCGTTCCAGAGCCCAAGTATTGCGGGGATTTCGTAAGTAGGGGTCGTATCTTACATGTTAAACGCCTAATTTGCTCCAAGTCTCTAGTCCTTTGACTGGATAAACCCCATAAACCCTTTAAAAATGATAAAAGTACACCAATTTTGTATTAAATATGTGTTAAAAGTAAAAGAAAATTATTTATTAAACCATTTTATTAACATAATTATTATTTAAACCTTTATTAAACATTTTTATTAACACACACACACACACACACACACACACACACACCTCTCTCTCTCTCTCTCTCTCTCTCTCTCTCTCCCTCTCTCTCTCTCTCTCTCTCTCTCTCTCCCCCTCTCTCTCTCTCTCTCTCGCGCTCTCTCTCTCTCTCTATTTCCTTCTCTCGTGCGCGCGCTGCGGGCCACGCCCACAAGACGAGAATTCAAAGCGCATTCCCTGCTTGACAAACTCAACTTTAATTTGATTTTTTTGAGGGATCAGGATGCCAGATGAGCTCAAATGCGCCCAGATTTATTAAACATTTACTGAATTAAAACAACTTATAAAACTAAACTAAAAACTAAAGCGTGAAGCTTCCTTCTGTCTCTATCTGGGAGGCCAGCGGGGCGGGATGTTGAGAGACAGCCAATGAGAGAGCAACTCACACGTCGTGTGAAATTTTGATTGGCCCGTTTGAATTTTGAATTTCTTTTCGTAAGAGGGGGTTGTTTCGTATTTCGGGGACGGAAACTCAGGAAAATGTTTTTTGTAATCCGGGGATTTCGTACAAAGGGGTCTTCGTAAATTGGGGGCCGACTGTACTACTCAGAATAAAAATGCAATCTAAGTCAAGTAGCTACACAAATTTTTGCAGAGCCAAATACGAAACATGAACAGTAACATGGAACATGAACTTGTTAAATTTGTCTGTCTGTCTTCCTTTCGGCTTTTTCCCTTTTACTCGGGAGTCACCACAGCGAATCATCTGATTCGCACGTTTTGATTTGGCAGAGGTTTTTACGTCGGATGCCCTTCCTGTCACAACCCTTTTAGCAAGGGACAGAAACACGCTGACGGCTTTGCAGCTACTCTTTACGAAAGTCAACAATGGTTCTTTTACATGCCTCACACCATAGACAGTGAGAGACACGGCCCGCCTTTGATAACCCAGTTAGCCGCACTGGGGGGGGGGGGCAGTGGCCACCTTGTGGAGAGTGGGACTCGAACCCCCAACCTTTGGATCAGCGATCCAGCGCCCTATACCACTAGACCACCACTGCCCCTAACTTGTTAAATTTAAGTATCATTAAACCAACAAGACAGGTGACACAAATAAAAAGCAGAAGTCAGCTACTGAAAGCTGATAAAAAAAAAAAACCCAACAGTTTTCATCTCTCCTGCTTTCGCTCCACACCATAGTTGGGAAACACAGTATGACTAATTTATTTGATTCAGCCCTTAAAAGGAGCCAAACAAAATAATTGTGTGAGAAAACATTATCCGAAGAGATAAATCCCGTTTTTTTCACACACATAACTGTATTCTCTTCTTTGATGCAAGAATGATATCCCCGTAAAGGTTTAATGCACTCTAACCTCGTATCAAGCCCAAAAAGGTTTGGCCCATAGCTTGCATGTTGTCAATTTTCCTAATAAAGATAAATGATTTAAAATGCTTTTCCAAAGAGCCAAACAGGAAACTGCTATATTTCATGTCCATTAAGCCTCAAGAGCTTTCTCCACTGTCCTTTGCCTTCAGACTCTTTGGCATCTATTCTGCCACTGAGTGCTAGCAAAGCAACCCGTATGTTAGACATAATGTTAATAACGAGACTATGGATATGGATATTATATGGATATTACTGGCTGCACGGTGGCGTAGTGGTTAGCACGTCCACCTCACAGCAAGAAGGCCTGGGTTCGATTCCTGGCCTGGGCGTTTCTGTGTGGAGTTTGCATGTTCTCCCCATGCTTGTGCGGGTTTCCTCCGGGTGCTCCGGTTTCCTCCCGCAGTCCAAAGACGTGCACTGTAGGTTAATTGGCCGTTCTAAATTGACCGTTGATTCTCTCCTGCAGCGGCACTGGAACCCAGTCGTATCGGCATTTGCCCTTCCATTGGATCCTTCCGGTGGCGCCGAGACAGGGGGGAACTTTCTGCTTGGGTAACAGCCTGTCCCTCATTACTCCCTACCCAGGTTCTGTGCACTGGGGGGTATCATCAGCTGGGTATAGTACCAGCCAGAGCGCAGCCATAGTCCTTCGGAGCTGACGGAGGCCTACCATGGATATTAAAATATGTTTTGTATATTGACAAAACACCTGTGCAGTACTGTTTCTCTCTTGAAAGTGGGAGTCTATAGCTCTGTAGCCATTTTCCTTTTGTAAGGGATTTTATAAATGTGTGATCAGTCACATCATTTCTGAATATACAGTCCTTCAGATTCTTTTGGATTCTTATTGATGAGAGTGTTAACCTTAGACTTACCTCCGTCAATCATATACAGTACAGTGATCCCTCACTTTTTGAGATTAATGGGACTGAGACTCCCCCCGCCACCGCCGAATTTCTGCGAAGTAGGATCGACCACACTTGACTAATGTATATGTACATGTATATGTGTATATAATATCAATAAAAACATATTCAACGCTATAAATGCTTATAATAACAATTAAACATTCAAAAATAATGCACAAGATGTAAATAAAATATAAATACACAAAAAACTCAGATGTGCACCTCACATAAAAATGTAAGTAGTTTTGTTGGGGGTTTTGGGTTGTTGGGTTTTTTTGTTTGTTTGTTTGGGGGGTTTTTTGTTTTGTTTTTGTTTTTTTTTGCATAATTGGCATTGTTTTGTGGCATTTTCCTTAACTTTTTCCCTATTTTTCCTTAATTTCCTTATCTTTTAAATTTCAATTAATATTTTTGAAAAACCCACGATACACTGAAGCTGCAGGATCTGAAGCATGAAGTAGCGAGGGATCACTGTAATTACTTTTCTTTCTGAGTAGATTTACAAAATATGCTGACATTTTTTTTTAATATTTGACGAAATAATAATTCTACTCAATGAATATTAAATAATTATCTGAGAGTTCAAGGATTAATGTCTGTCTCTAATTACTGTAAGTCTGCTCTTTTTCTGTGTTCATGTGCTCAGAGCCAACACGGATCCTAAATCAGCCTAATTACAGAGTCGTCCAAAGGAACCAAGACGTGGTGTTTGAGTGTAAAGTAAAGCATGACAAATCTCTCATTCCCACCATGACCTGGCTCAAAGACAACGAAGAGCTTCCTGATGATGACAGGTGTTTATTTACATTTATTTAAGGGATATTGATGTAGTGTGTATTGATGAGTGTAGAGGTTCATTAAGCTTATACCGCCGCACTGTATATTCTTTAATCTGATGGTGCCATAGTAGTTAGCACATTTGCCTCACTGCAAGACAGTCCGGGTTTCGAATCCTTGACTCCGCAAGGATGTTTTTATGGAAGAGTTTGTATTTTCTCCCCGTGCTTGCATGAGTTTCCTCCAGGTACGCTGGTTTCCTTCCACAGTCCAAAGACATGCAGATTTCGCTAATTGGCTCTTCCAAATTGCCCCTAGCTCAGTGCTTCTCAAATGGTATGATGCCGGGGGGGGTGATTCCCTGGGGAACATGCTTTTGTGGAATAGTGTACAAGAATTAAGTGTAATTGCACCTCTACTGCAGTAGTTGGCAGTGGTGCTCTTATTGTCGCGCTATGGTGTGGCTTTTTTTGCACAAGCAAATGATATGAAGTCCAGTAAACAACCCCTCAAGAAACTTCTTCTTCTTCTTTTCCTTTCGGCTTTTCCCTTCAGTGGTCGCCACAGCAAACCATCCGCCTCCATCTCACCCTGTCCTCTGCATCTTCTACTCTTACTCCAACTACCTTCATGTCCTCCTTCACCACATCCATAAATCTTCTCTTTGGTCTTCCTCGAAGCCTTCTGCCTGGTAGTTCCAACCTCAGCATCCTACTACCAATATACTCACTATCCCTCCTCTGTACACGTCCAAACCATCTCAATCTAGACTCTGACTTTGTCTCCAAAACCTCTACTATGTGCTGTCCCTCTGATGTACTCATTCCTGATCCTATCCATCCTTGTTACTCCCAAAGAGAACCTCAACATTTTCATCTCTGTTACCTCCAGCTCTGCCTCCTGTCTTTTCCTCAGTGCCGCTGTTTCTAAACCATACAACATCGCTGGTGTCATCACCGTCTTGTACACTTTTCCTTTCATTCTTGCCGATACTCTCCTATCACACATCACACCGGACACTTTTCTCCAACCATTCCAACCTGCCTGCACACGCTTCTTCACCTCATTTCCACACTCTCCATTGCTCTGGATTGTTGAGCCTAAGTACTTAAAATTCTCCACCTTCTTTATCTCTGTTTCCTGTAACCTCACCGTTCCTCTTGAGTCCTTGTCATTCACACACATGTATTCTGTTTTACTGAGGCTAACCTTCATTCCTCTCCTTTCCAGGGCATACCTCCACCTCTCTATATTTTCCTCCACTTGTTCTCTGCTCTCATGACAGATCACAATGTCATCTGCAAACATCATAGTCCATGGAGATTCTTGTCCAACCTCGTCTGTCAGCCTGTCCATCACCATAGCAAACAAGAAGGGGCTCAGAGCTGACCCTTGATGCAGTCCCACCTCCACCTTGAACTCTTCTGTCACACCGACAGCACACCTCACCACTGTCTTACATCTCTCATACATGTCCTGCACCACTCTAACATACTTCTCTGCCACTCCAGACTTCCTCATGCAATACCACAGTTCCTCTCTTGGCACCCTGTCATATGCTTTCTCCAGATCCAGAAAGGCACAATGCAGCTCTGTCTGACCTTCTCTGTACTTCTCTATTAACATCCTCAAAGCAAACACTGCATCTGTGGTGCTCTTCCATTGGCATGACCTCTGCCCTTAGTCTAGCTTCCACTATTCTTTCCTATAACTTCATTGTATGGCTCATCAACTTTATCCCTCTGTAGTTGCCACAACTCTGCCCATCTTCCCTGTTCTTAAAAATGGGCACGAGCACACTTTTCCTCCATTCCTCCAGCATCGTCTCACTCTCTAAGACCTTGTTGAATGTTCTTGTCAGAAAATCAAACAACCCCTCAAGAAACAACACAGAGAAATTTCTAACAGGAACGAAGAGAAAGGTGAGGAGAGACGGAGATATTAAGACATAAATAAGTTTAATGAGTTTAAATAAGGATTTTTTTTTCAGGTACATTGGTGCACTTTAAATCTTTTCTATTATAGATTAAAAAACAATGTTGATGAAGTTTTACTTTATTGCAAGTTGAACTACTCAAGGGTCTGCAGAGGTGTACAAATAACAATTTTATAGACAAAGAATAGTATTTGTAGTCGCTCACGAGGTGGTGGGGTAGCGTGAAATGTTTTTTTTTCTTCCTTGGGGGGCACAGAAAAATAATTGAGAAGCACTGCCCTAGGTGCAAGTGTGAGTGTGGATGGTTGTGCATGTATGCTCTATGATGGACTGGATGACCTGTTCAAGGTGTGCCTACCTTCGCCAAGAGTCAACTGAGATTGGCTCCAGCCTCCCTGTAGGATTAAGCATCTTGGCAAATTAATGAGTGAATAAATACAATATATTGTTTAACAGATCACTATACAGTAATGTGCCTCGGGGACTGGGTTGACTGTTGGGTCAAAATAAATCCATGTTGTTTAGTCTTTCTAGGTTCTTTAGGAAATGGGTGACATTTAGTTCTAATTGCTTTCAGATTTATTGTCGGCTCAGACAGCCTTACCGTCCTGAAAGTGATAGATTACGATGAAGGGACATACACCTGCATCATGAGTACCGATTTAGACCAAGACTCAGCCAGTGCCCAACTCACTGTTGTTGGTAAGGATGCGTTATCTTCTTTCTTTGTGCACTAAAGTGTTGCAAATGTTTAAAATAAGCATAGGGCAACACAAAATGACTGTTCAGTATGAATTAGTTACTAATTTAAGATTTTTTTTAAATTACTCTAGCACCACACAAGATCAAATATACTTAATTATTCTAAAGGAAGAAATATCTGAAACTCTTTTGTGTATATTAATCAATAACTCCTCACTCACTCTTACTCTGCCGATCTCAGAGGCTACCCCTTCACCAGCGGTTGTTTACGGTAAAAGCAGCCACACATCATCCATACTACATCCCATACTGCCCTGGGTTGGTGTATGTGTGTGTGTGTGTGTGTGTGTGTGTGTGTGTGTGTGTGTGTGTGTGTGTGTGTGTGTGTGTGTGTGTGTGTTTGTGTATGTGTGTATGTGGAGAGTACAGTTGAGCACATTGTGATTTATTCCATGCTGTTTGCCTTGAACTTGTGCTTGTAATTTTTATTATAGGCATGCTTGATTTATATATGATATATTTTTAAACATTTTCCTGTGTAAATATTTAGACACCTTTGTTTTAGCTGTTTATCATATGTTATGAATAATATAGTACAGTGGTACCTCAATTTACGAAATTAATCCGTTCCAGAGCCTTTTTCGTAACCTGCATTTTGCGTAAATTGAACCGCATTTTACATGTAATACTCCCAATACTACCGAATAAACCCTTTAAAAAATAAAAAAAAGCATACCTTTTAAGACCTCCTTCTGCTTCAATATTGTACTGATGGTAGACAGGTTTGTCCATATTCTTTTGCGATATCACTCGAGTCCGTTTCTTCTTCTCACTCGCACCGGAAATCGCACGCGCGCTCTGTGTGTGTGTGTGTGTGTGTGTGTGTGTGTGTGTGTGTGTGTGTGTGTGTGTGCACACACGTGTGTTGCCCATGTCTTCTTAGCAGAGTTATAATCTTACAAATGTTGATGGAAGGTTAAAAGCCTGAGTCAAGAAATAAAACATGAAACAACAGTAACTCTGTCCTTTATACACAAAGCATTATGGTAGCTGCGAAGGAGCTGCGTCATCCCGAGCCCGTTTCTTCTTCTCATTCACACCGGAAATCACACGCGCGTGTGTGTGCATGTGTGTGTTGACCATGTCTTCTTAGCAGAGTTATAATCTTACAAATGTTTATGGAAGGTTAAAAGCCTGAGTCAAGAAATATAAAAATGAAACATCAGTAACTCTGTCCTTTACACGCAAAGCATTATGTAAGCTGGGAAGGAAGTCCGTCATCCCTCCTAGCCAATGGGAGGCCAGCGGAGTGAGATGTTGGGAGATAGCCAATAAGAAGGAGTTGTGTCATCCCTCCAAGCCAATGGGAGGCCAGCGGAGCGAGATGTTGGGAGATAGCCAATAAGAGAGAGCTGCCTCATCCCTCCTAGCCAATGGGAGGCCAGCGGGCGGGATGTTTGAACGGCATTGATGGGAGAGCAGCTCGTGCAATGTTTGAATGGCACGTTTTAATGTTTGAATGACGCGTTTGAATTTTTAAGATGGCGCGTTCATAATATGAACTTCTTTCGTATCAAGAGACAAAATTTTAGGAAAATGCGTTTTGAAACCTCCACTTTTCGTTTGGTGAGACCTTTGTAAAGTGAGGTACCACTGTAGTTCTGATTGTGCATTATTCTGAACTGTTCATTGGAATCCAAAACTTCCAAAAACTTGGTCAGTGACTTTAATGTAACCCATACAGGTTATTTTTGTGGTAAATGCATGTTTAGGGTTTTCTGTAGCAGAACAAGGTCTTTGTCATTATTTTAATATTAAGATTTTTTAATTCTAGTGGAAATAAGCAATGCAGAAAACACAACTCTTCCCTGAAAAATTTGGAAAAGTGTTTAAGGGCAGAAACGCCTTCTGTGATATTATACAAGACATTTTTCATATCTGTATTAGTAAGCATATTCATTTTGCCCGTGAGCCTTCTCCAAGGTGAAGTACTACTTCCATTAATTTCTTTAAGTTTTTTTATTTATGTATTTATTTATTTTAACAGTGAATATTGCTACTTTCTACAGTCTCTAAAATAACTGTGCAGCTAGACAGAAACCTTACATGCAAGTTTACATAGATAGAAGATACAGTACATGTGAGACGCTCCACCAAATGTAGGTGCTTGTCTCAAGTGACGTATGGTGCTTGTGAGACAAAGCATGGCTTATCCGGACTTCCAATGTTTCAAGTGAGCAAGTGAAGCTTGAGTGCTAAAAAAGTGTTCAATGCGCACTTTCTCACTCGAAAGATCGGAAGTCCGGATAAACCGCGCTTTGTCTCACAAGCACCATACGTCACTTGCGACAAGCGCCTACATTCGGTGGAGCACCTCACATATGTAATACTTAATATAAATTACGTTACTTGTGGGGCCGGTGGCGTAGTGGTTAGGGTGCTGAGCTCATGATCAAGAGATTGTGTGTTCGAATCCTAGTTAGGACACCCCCCCACCCCCCCACTGTGCTAAGACCCCTGGCAAGGTCTTAACGACAAGTGTGCCTCTGTTCACCCAGCAGTATAAATGAGTACCAGTAAAAACATACTGGGAAGGTAACCTGTGATGGACTAGTGTCCCCTCTGGGAGGAGTTGAACTCCTGGTCACTTCATGCTACAGAAACCAGGGATAAGCACCGGCCTGACGAGCCACTGGGCTCGGGTGTAAAAAGCCCAATGGACTTTACCATTTATAAATTATGTTTCCGGTTTTTTTATGAGTGAATGATGTGCATTTACTTTTGCACACACGTATAACAGGACAGTCTGTTTGGTGTAACATTTATATGAGCTTCTCATTTCTTTAGAATAGTTTCCCTATTAATTATTCTGATTGTGTGCACATATTAACCACATGGAAAACAGCCCGCCATAAACTTCATATAAAAACTGTCAGATTCGGTCAATGTCAGTGTAGCATCTGATTGTGATTCTCATGGGGTGGAATGGTATGACAGCAAAAATTAATTTGTGTTCATAGAAAAGTCAAGATTAGTACAGGTAGTGCAAATGTGTGATTCAAAAATAAAGTCAGGTACAGTGATTACAACCTCAGTATTATATTGTAGATATGGTTGCTTGTGAAGCTGAGTGTTTGACTGCAGAGAAATTAGATACACTTAATATAAATCCAAAAAATGCTTGCATAATGTGTTTATTTGTGCATTTTTGATGTTTGTAACTATGCATGCTCTATTGCATTCTGCATGTCTTTTTATTTTACAGCATCTAGTGATTTATCAAGGATTTTTTTTTTTTTTTTTTTTTTTTTTTTTTTTTGTGGTTGTTTGTTACAAAATACCCGCATTTACTATTAAAGATTTGCCCTGGAGTGCTGTTTTCATCTGTTGCTGCATTTAAGTCTTGTTCTTTGTTCATGTACAGAACAACCGGATCCTCCTAGTGATCTGGAGCTAACAGATCCAGATATACGGAGTGTCCAACTCTCCTGGACCCCAGGAGACGAGCACAACAGTCCTATCAAAAGTACGCATCATTTCTTTTTTTATTTTCATTACTGATTTAAAATTATCTTGAATTTAAAATTGTGACCATAGATTAAGCAATAAGATTCTTGCTTTCAGTTTCTACTTTCTATTTTGATCGAAGCCTTCCCAAGGTGAACTGATTGAGATGATGCTGTTGATATTTGGGGTGGCACAGTGTCGTAGTGGTCAGGGGGTTCGCCTCATAACAAGAAGGCTCTCCCCCTGTCCTCCCTGTGCTTGTATGGGTTTCCTTTGGGTAATTTGCTTTCCTGCTACAATACAAAGACATGCACATTAGGCTTCTTCTTCTTCTTCTTCTTCCTTTCCTTTCGGCTGTTCCCTTCAGGGGTTGCCACAGCAAATCATCTGCTTCCATCTCACCCTATCCTCTGCATCTTCTTCTCTTACACCAACTACCTTCATGTCCTCCTTCACCACATCCATAAATCTCCTAAAGACATGCACATTAGGCTAGCTGTTCAAAATTGCCCCTAGATATGAAGTGTGATTGGTTGTGTGTGTTGCCCTGCGATATACTGGTGAGCTGTTCAGGATATGTGGTATCTGTGTTGGCTGAGGTAGGCTCCTGCCTCTTATAAAAATGCATTTCCCTAATCAGTAGTCTGCTTTGCATTCATTATGTGAGAAAATTGTCCTTTGTTCTCAGTGTTTTAGTCTCAAAATATGCAAAATCTGTTGTTCTTGGTTTAATCTGTAATATTCTATCTTTATTAATAAAAAGCATCTCATTTTCACTTTCCCCCCAGAGTTCGTCATTCATTATGAAGACTCCCTCCATGATCGTGGCGTCTGGCATCATCTAACAGAAGTGCCTGGCACTAAGACCACAGCTCACCTCAAGCTGTCCCCCTATGTGCACTACAGGTTCACAGTCGTGGCTCTCAATGATGTTGGCTTTAGTGAGCCTAGCCAGCCTTCTTTCCTGTACAAAACAAACCCTGCAGGTAAATTTTCATGCAGGTGGTTCAATCAGACTGGATTGAATAATCTGTTCAACATTTAAAATCACGTGTTTGAAATGTAATTTACTTGCTGTCTGTCACTCTCAGCTCCTGATGAGAATCCGGGTGAAGTCAGTGGCATGGGCACCGAGCGTAATAATGTTGTCATATCCTGGAAGGTAATAGCAAATCTCATATAGAACCATACAAATTATAATTATGCTTGAAATAATTCTGATTATTATGAATATGTATAAAAAATAAACAGATAATATTTTTTATATATATATATATATATATATATATATATATATATATATATAATATACACATTGTCATGTTTTAAATTCTGTTATGTGCTAAACCTTTTTTTTTAAGCCTTTGACAGGTCTTCAGTCAAATGGTCCTGGTTTGAAGTACAACGTCATGTGGAGACAGAAGGATTTAGATGGAAAGTGGTCCTCAGTCACCGTGTCCAATGTCTCTAAATATATAATATCCGGGACACCCACCTTCATGCCATATGAGGTGAAAGTTCAAGCAGTAAATGACTATGGCAATGGACCAGAACCAGGAATTGTCACTGGTTACTCAGGAGAGGACTGTTAGTAACTACTTTTTTTACTGTTTGTTATACAGATAACTATTACTTGCAATCACTTTAAAGCAAACTATAACCCTATGTACCTACTAGTGATCTCAGTGACATGTGAGTGACATCGAGCCTCAACCTTAGTAACAAGGATGATGACATTTTAGCACTTTAATATGAGATTTTCCAAATGATTGCCTAATATGTTTGCATCAGCCACAGCACAGGTGTTAAACTCAAGTCCAGCGGGCCAAATCCTGCCCACCAACTCAGTTCATGTGGCCCATAATAGCTTTCAAAGAATATGATTATCATGCATTTTCATAAACCATTACCATGAAACCTAATTCATCACCATTCAAATAGTCGGCAGCAACCAGTTTCAAGTAAAGAGCTACTCATTTACGACTCAAGAAAATATGCATGCTAGCTTGTTGTTAAGCGTTTGAAATGCGAGTGAATAAAGGAAAAGAGGACAAATGCTTTGACCCATCATTTTGCAATACAGTGTTCATGGTTGCACTTTTAGAATAGATGTTCAGGGAATAGTCCGCCCTCAGTCACTTTTAAATTTTGTGACGTGACCCTCAGTGAAAATGTTGGACACCGATGATTAAATTAAACTATTGCATAATGGTCAGTCTTTGAACTTTTCAGGCCACTCCCATGTGATAAACCAGTGTTAGCATGATATTTTGGCCTTTTTTATTTTATAAACAATATTTTCTTTCTCTCACAGTCCCAGAAGAAGCTCCAGAAAATGTGCATGTTGTGGTGATAAACAGTACTCTGGCAGAAGTCCACTGGGATCTAGTTCCCCCAGCATCAGTGCGTGGAAGACTGCAAGGCTACAATGTATGTTTTGCTACTGATTGATAATAATTAAGGCTGTATGGTGTAATACACTGTACATGACACACATGCTATGAAAACTGATCTGTGTAATTTATAACTTTACTACAGTAGCACAGTAAGGTTTTGTAAGTCTAAAATTAGCACCATATGCTCTCAAAGTGGCAGTAAAATGTATATTGGCCAAAAAAAGAGGTCAATTGCCATTTAGAAGTGATTAAAATACAAAAATAGATTGCACTACTTGATTGATTTGTCGTTTTCAACAGGGATGATATCTCAGCGGTACTCAGAGTCTCATGATGAAAATTAACCGCACCTACAATTGCTCTCTACCAACCTCTACCGGACACTGCCCTCCATTAAAAGATGTTGTTCATTCATTCATTTTCTGAACCATTTAACCTTTATTATGATGTTGGGTAGGCTGGTGCCCATCTCAGCCGACTCCGGGCAGGGGTACACCCTGGACAGCTCATCAGGCCATCACAGGGCTAACACTCACACAACCATTCATACTCACACTTACAGGCAATTTGGAACAGCCAATTGACCTACTGTGCATGTTTTTGGACTGTAGGAGGAAATCAGAGTACCTGGAGGAAACCCTCGCAAGCACGGAGAGGACATGCAAACTCGAAATAGAGATGCCCAAGCTAAGAATTGAACCAAGTACCTTACATTGAGGCGGACGTGCTAACTATTACGCTATCATGCCACCTAAAAGATGTTACTTTTCAATCAAAATTTAGCCATGGTCTCTCATGAAGTGTGATATTTTTAAAAATATGTACAGGGACCCCTCGCTTTCCGTGGTTAATTGGGACCGAGATCCCCTGCGACCGCCTAATTCCGCGAAGTAGGATCGACCCCCCATGACTGATGTATACAATATGTACATGTATATGTATATATAATATCAATAAATGCATATTCAATGCTACAAATACTTATAATAACAAGCACACAGGTAGACTACATCTTGTGTGGGCGATGTAATTTGAAGGAAGTCAGTGACTGCAAAGTAGTAGTGGGTGAGAGTGTTGCCAAACAGCATAGGATGGTGGTGTGCAGGATGACGCTGATGGTGAGGAAGGTGAAAAAGGCAAAGGCAGAGCAGAAGACAAAGTGGTGGAAGCTGAAAAAGGAAGCGTGTCATGTTGTCTTTAAGGAGGAGTTGAAACAGGCTTTGGGTAGTCAGGAAGTTCTTCCAGATGACTGGACAACCACAGCCAATGTGATCAGGGAGACCGGCAGGAGAGTACTTGGTGTGTCCTCTGGAAGGAAAGTAGATAAGGAAACCTGGTGGTGGAATGAGGAAGTGCAGGAGTGTGTACAAAGGAAGAGGTTAGCTAAGAAGAAGTGGGACACAGAGAGGACCGAAGAGAATAAACAGGAGTACAGGGAGACACAGCGTAAGGTGAAGGTCGCAGTGTCAAAGGCCAAACAGAGGGCGTATGATGACTTGTATGATAGGTTGGACAGTAAGGAGGGAGAAAATGATCTATACAGGTTAGCACAGCAGAGAAATAGAGATGGGAAAGATGTGCAGTAAGTTAGAGTGATAAAGGACAGAGAGGGAAATTTATTGACTGATGACAGAAGTGTGTTGGGAAGATGGAAAGAGTACTTTGAAGAGCTGATGAATGAGGAAAATGAGAGAGAAAAAAGAGTAGAAGGGGTGACCGTTGAGGACTAGGAAGTAGCAAAGATTAGTAAGGGTGAAGTGAAGAGGGCATGGAAGAGGATGAAGAGTGGAAAGGCAGTTGGTCCTGATGACATACCGGTTGAGGTATAGAAGTGTCTAGGGGAGGTAGCAGTAGATTTTCTGACAAGAATATTCAACAAGGTCTTCGAAAGTGAGCAGATGCCGGAGGAATGGAGGAGAAGTGTGCTTGTGCCCACTTTTAAGAACAAGGGAGATGTACAGAATTGTGGCAACTACAGAGGGATAAAGTTAATGAGCCATACAATGAAGTTATGGGAAAGAATAGTAGAAGCTAGACTAAGGGAAGAGGTCAGCATTTGTGAACAACATTTTGGTTTCATGCCAAGAAAGATCACCACAGATGCAGTGTTTGCTTTGAGGATGTTAATAGAGAAGTACAGAGAAGGTCAGAAGGAGCTGCATTGTGCCTTTGTGGATCTGGAGAAAGCATATGACAGGGTGGCGAGAGAAGAACTGTGGTATTGCATGAGGAAGTCTGGAGTGGCAGAGAAGTATGTTAGAGTGGTGCAGGACATGTATGAGAGATCTAAGACAGTGGTGAGGTGTGCTGTCGGTGTGACAGAAGAGTTCAAGGTGGAGGTGGGACTGCATCAAGGGTCAGCTCTGAGCCCCTTCTTGTTTGCTATGGTGATGGACAGGCTGACAGACGAGGTTGGACAAGAATCTCCATGGACTATGATGTTTGCAGATGACATCGTGATCTGTAGTGAGAGCAGAGAACAAGTGGAGGAAAATCTAGAGAGGTGGAGGTATGCCCTAGAAAGAAGGGGAATGAAGGTTAGTCTCAGTAAGACAGAATACATGTGTGTGAACGACAAGGACCCAAGAGGAACGGTGAGGTTACAGGGGGCAGAGATAAAGAAGGTGGAGGATTTTAAGTACTTAGGCTCAACAATCCAGAGTAATGGAGAGTGTGGAAAAGAGGTGAAGAAGCGCGTGCAGGCAGGTTGCAATGGATGGAGAAAAGTGTCCGGTTGAGGTGTGATAGGAGAGTATCGGCAAGAATGACGGGAAAAGTGTACAAGACGGTGATGAGACCAGCGTGGTTGTATGGTTTAGAGACAGTGGCCCTGGGGAAAAGACAGGAGTCAGAGTTGGAGGTAGCAGAGATGAAAATGTTGAGGTTCTCTTTTGGAGTAACAAGGATGGATAGGATCAGGAATGAGTACATCAGAGGGACAGCACAATGTTAGATGTTTTGGAGACAAAGTCAGAGAAGCTATATTGAGATGGTTTGGACATGTACAGAGGAGGGATAGTGAGTATATTGGTAGTAGGATGCTGAGGTTGGAACTACCAGGCAGAAGGCCGAGAGGAAGACCAAAGTGAAGATTTATGGATGTGGTGAAGGTGGACATGAAGGTCGTTGGAGTAAGAGTAGAAGATGCAGAGGATAGGGTGAGATGGAGGCAGATCATTTGCTGTGGCGACCCCTGAAGGGAACAGCCGAAAGAAAAAGAAGAAGATATTCAAAGATAATGCATAAGATGTAAATAAAATATAAATACACACACATACAGACGTGCGCATGCACACAGATGCACGTGCACACACATAGATGCGCACCTCACATAAAAATGTAAGTAGTTTTGATGGGAGGTTTTGGGTTGTTTTTTTGTTTTTGTTTATTTATTTTATTTTTTTATTATTTTTTTTTTTTTGCATAATTTGCCTTGTTTTGAGGCATTTTCCTGAACATTTTCCGCCATTTTTCCTTAATTTTCTTTATTTTTTAATTCAGTGAATCTTTAAAAAAAAAACGCGATGCACTGAAGCCACATGAATTCAAGCGCGAGTAGCGAGGGATCCCTGTATATGGAATTGATACCGTGTTTTGTTGTAAAGCGTGTATATGAGGTGAAATATTAATTAAGTAATCATTAGTTCTATTAAGAGCATCAGGAAAACAGTTTATTATATAGATTAAGAACTTTAAGGCTGGCACAGCGAAATAGTGGCCCACTTCGTAGCAAGAAGCTTTGAGTTTTATCCCGGAGCTCTGGTTTACACAATTTCCTCTGGGATCAATAAAATAATCTGATTCTGGTTCTGATTTCCTCAGACTGACCAAAGACATGCTTGCTAAGTTTGTCTTTAGGCATGGATGGATGTGAGTGTGAATGAGTGTGTGTGTCTGCAAAACTGTTCAGGTGTACCTCACCCTCACCCAGTGTCAGCTGAGATCAACCCTTATAGGATGAAGCAGTTCTCACATATATATGTGAATAACTGTAAGGAATCATATATAAAATGTGAAGCCTTCTTCTTGTTATTGCGATTGCACAAAAACCGCTAAGCAAAAATCTTTGTAATTTGACATGCAAGCAGGCCACACCATCGAGATGCGGGAAACCGCTTCGCTTAAAATTCTATTAATTAGCTTAAATTTTAAAAACATGGTGAAAAATGACGATTCTGCAACAACCGCTTCTCAGAATCAACATATTTTACGTGTCAAGGCTCCCTTGTGTCCGTTTATGGTTTGGAAACAGTCTGGCTGTATTCCATGCCAGAGATTCTGTAATGTCACATAGAGATCACACTTGCATTGACAGCATCTGCATCAATGTCGTTGCCGTCCATCACCATTTCTACACTTCCTTTTAATCCTAAACTTCTCTTTGACCAGTCATTGGCTTTTCCAGTACCAAAACATAAACTTTGTCGCAACTGTACATGGGGTTTTCATATTTAAACCAAAACTCCTCCTTAATGCGTATGGGTTTTTACAAAACTTTTATAGAGTCTTCAGAGCGTAAAGTTATTGTGCTCCTTCTGTTTTCATGCAGCTGAAAAATATCGTCCCCGGGATACGAAAACAACCTCCTCTTACGAAAAGCACCAAATGCGCCATTAAAAATTCAAACTCGCCAATCAAAATTTCACACGATGCGCGAGTTGCTCTCTCATTGGCTGTCTCCCAACACCCCACCCCACTGGCCTCCCATTGGCAAGGAGGGATAACACAGCTAAACATTACCCATACTTCCTGTACCCATACTTCCTGTTTGTCACAACCTGCCATGTGCTAAAGTTGACATTCATGTTGATTGGCTCGATTTTACATTGGGGAAAATATTTAAAGGAACAGCACCGGGAAGAATATTAAAGGGTCTTTTTTTAAATTATGCTGTTTTCTGTTTATTTTCAACTTTCATGTAAGTAATTTGGTTGATACTACAAAATGAATAACACAAATACCAGTAAAACTCTTTTATTGATGTGTTATTATTCATGTTTTCCACCTCGATGCTCATAAGAACTTACCGTTCCACTCCACTGGTAACATTTTAATAAGTGCCCACCCATACCGATTTTTTAAGTGCCCTGGGCACTTATCACATCGAATACAGTAATCACATTAAGAGATTATTTGTGGGAAGAGCGTGTGGAGAGCGGAGATCTCAGATGGTGATTGGTTTACTATTACAGGTTGCGACACACTGAGGCAGGGGAAAACCTGGTGCAAAAAAACAGTTGTGAAGCAGAATCATTCAAAAAAAAAAAAAATTCTGATTTTTAAAAAATTAATTGTTTATTTAATACTATATATTCTTTCTTTTTAAAAGAATAGAATGGCCAATTTAAAGTGCGAGTACAAAGTGTCTTGTGGACCAGAGGCCACCTATTAAATCACCTGGTACTACGTCATGACTTCAAGTGTGATATTGCTTTTCTACCATAATTCTAAAAACAAGAGATTAATATGTGACATTATGTACAGGCAGCACAGTGGCATAGGGGCTGGCACAGTAGCATAAGGGTTAGCACATCCACATCACAGCAAGAAGACCTGGGTTTGATTCCCAGGCTCAGGCGGTTTTCTCCCACAGTCCAAAAACATGAACAGTCGGCTAATTGTCTGTTCCAAATTGTCCCCACCATGTGTGTTGTATGTGGGTTGGCCCTGCAGTAGTCTGGTGAGCTGTTTAGGATTTACCCTGCTTTGGCCAGAGTCAGTTGAGATAGGCGCCAGCATCTTCATGAACCTAATTAGAATGAAGTGGCTTAAATAATGAATGATTGACATTTTGTACACAGTATGGCTAAATGTTCCATTTATATTTGCCACAAAACAGGATTTTGTAGATCTAAAATAGTGTGTCGCAATATGATGCCGGGGGGGTTGGCGGGATATGACCCTGGGGAACATGGTTTTCTGGAATAGTGTACAAGAATTGAGTGCAAATGCACCTCCACTCCACTAGTTGGCAGTGGTGCTCTCATTGTTGCGCTATGGTGTAGCAGTTTTTCATACAAGCAAACGATCTGAAGTGCAGCAAACTACCCCTCAAGAAACAACACGGAAACATTTCTAACAGGAACGAAGAGAAAGGTAGAGAGAGACGGCGATAGTAAGACAGAAATAAGTTAAATGAGTTTAAATAAGGATGTTTTTTTTTTTCATTTCAGGCACATTGGTGCACTTTAAATCTTTTCTATTACAAATTAAAAACAATGTTAATGAAGTTTTTCTTTATTGTAAATTGAACTATATTTCTTTCTTTTTTGTTTTTAATGTTAATAAAGATACAGTGTTATGCAGAGGTGTACTAATAACAATTTTATCAACAAATAATACTATTTATATTTGCTCACGGGGCGGTGGCGGTGGGGGTGGGGGATGTGAAAGATTTTTTTTCTTCCTAGGGGGGCACCACAGAAAATAATTGAGAAGCACTGATCTAGAAGAAAACACATTCATTCATATCACATTGATTAGCTGGTTAGCTAGTTTACACCTGAGGAACACAATTAATTTGTACACGTACTCTCTGTGCATTTCTACAAATGACTGATAAGTAATAATGCAACCTACTTGATATGTTCAATCACTTTAAATTACTTGATATTTTCCGGTGCAGAAACATAAATACTGATACATGTTTCTATTATATTCATCTTCCATCCAAAGGCAGCATGAAAACAGCACCTAAGCATTTATGCTCGGAGCCCACATGTACTGTATGAACTAAACCCATTTCATATTCTCTTTGCTATGTGACATAAATAGAATTGCCTCATTATGTGGAATTACTAGTGCGAAGATGCTCCTGGGAGACTGACTGATATTCATAACCACACTGTAGTCTAGACTCCTGTCTAGACACTTCGAAACAACCAACACTGAGAGAGACTCTCAGAAGCAGATGCTTTTTTATATAGTGGGGTGCTTGAAAGTTTGTGAACCCTTTAGAACTCGTTATATTTCTGTATAAATTTGACCTGAAACATCATTTTAAAAGAGGACGAAAAGAACAAAATTAACGAATTGGACAAAAATCTCATACTTGATCCATTTTTATGAAGAACAATGATCCAATATGGGCAGTGGTGGCCTGGTGATAGGATATAGGATCACTGATCTCAAGGTTGGGGGTTCTAGCCTCACTCTCAAAAGGTTGTCACTGCGCCCCTCCCCCAGTGCAGCCAACTGGTTAATCAAAGGCCGGCCATGTCTCTCGCTGTCTGTGGCTGGCTGTAAACGAACCATTGCTGACTTTTGTCAAGAGTAGATGCATAGCTGTCAGCGTGTTTGTGCCCTGCAATGGCTTGGCGAGCTGTCCAGGGTGTACTCTGCCCTCGCCCGGAGTCGGCTGAGATGGGCACCAGTCTCCCCGTGACCCTAATTAGGATTAAGTGTTTCAGAAACTGAATGAATGAAAAACTGAAACAATATAGAATGTATAGGATTACTGTGCAGTGTGTAAATGATGGCTCATTGTTCACCGCAGGTTTATTACACGAAAGAAAGAAGTCTGAACAAGCACAGTACCAATATTTACGCTCACCACATGGAGCAACACTTACTGACCTTCGGGGAGAACAAGAGCCACGGCAAGCTGCCCAACCTGCAGCCCTACAGCGCATACAAACTCTACATCAAAGTTTTGAATGGCCGGGGAGAGGGACCTGCCAGTGCCAACCAACACTTTGAAACTCCTGAAGGAGGTAAGCTATAGGATCGTGGGTTTCTGAAGCATGAGGTTTAGCTGATTTGTTAATACAGTGGAACTGATTAAAAGGAAATCACAAATTAACAACAATTAAAAAATTATGAGAAGTATTTCATTGTTATGAAAGTTATGATCAAAATATTTTGTGTTTAATTTGTATTAAAAGCATTGAGATTTTTGCTTGATTTTAGCTCACTGTAACCATAACAATGGCGTCCTACCTCTCAGCACTTGAGTGATCAAATTTGTTTGGTATGAAGATTAGGTTCATTGCCATTGTTTCACGTCCTTTACATGAATGTCCCCAAAATTCATTCATTCATTCATTTTCTGAACTACTGAATCCTCATAGGGTCATGGGGAGGCTGGTACCCATCTCAGCCGATTCTGGGCGAGGGCAGAGTACACCCGGGACAGCTCACCATGACATGACAGGGCAGAAACATGTTGACGGCTTTGCAGCTACTCTTTATGAAAGTCAGTAATGGTTCTTTTACAGCCTCTCACCATAGACAGTGAGAGAATGGCCAGCCTTTGACAACCCAGTTAGCTGTACTGGGGGGACTGCAGTGACAACTTGGTGATAGTTGAAACCCCCCCCCCCCCCCCAACCTTGGGATCAATAATCCAGAACCCGGCCACTACTGGCCTGTCCCAAAAATGAACCTGTTATTATATTTAGAAAATCTGTTGTTATCTATAATAATTATGTTATATTTTATACAGTATATTATAAATAAACCTATCGTAATATATTTGTTACATTTCAGTGCTTTCATATTATAAATAGGGTAGAGTCAGTCTCCTTATATTTGTTGATAAGAGCCAGTACTTTGTCTGTATTTTATTTGATTTGTTAGAATAATATGTAAAAATTGTACTGAAACACATTTCTGACAATTACATTTTGAACAAATACAAATTAATTCATGTCATATTTTGGTTCTTAGATTAATCTGTATAGATCAGTGCTTCTCAAATAGTGAGGCACGCCCCCCCATGCAGATTTGGCCAAATTGGCTTTTCCAAATTGCCCCGAGCTCAGTGCTTCTCAAATGGTATGATGCCCAACGGGGGGTGGGGGTGGGTGGGTCTGATTGCCTGTGGAACATGCATTTCTGGAAGAGTGTACGAGAATTCAGTCTAATTGCACCTCCACTCCACTAGTTGGCAGTGGCGCTCTCATTGTTGCGCTATGGTGTAGCAGTTTTTCACACGAGCAAACGATATGAAGTGCAGTAAACAACCCCTTAAGAAACAACACGGAAAAATTTCTAACCTGAACGAAGAGAAAGGTGGAGAGAGACGCAGGTATTAAGACATAAATAAGTTGAATGAGCTTAAATAAGGATGTACTGTATTTTTTTTTTCAGGCACGTTGGTGCACTTTAAATCTTTTCTGTTACAGATTAAAAAAACAATGTTAATGACGTTTTTCTTTATTGTAAGTTGAACGATATTTCTTTCTTTTTTGTTTTTAATGTTCATAAAGATATAGTGTTATGCAGTGGTGTACAAATAACACTTATAACTTATAGTTGCTCGCGGGACGGTGAGTAGGGGAGGCGGGGCGTGAAATATTTTTTTCTTCATAGAGGAGCGCCACAGAAAATAATTGAGAAGCACTGGTATAGACAGAACTGTAGATTAAAGCTGAATGCAATGCTAGGTAATATCTGTACATTACTATATGTCAGATTCAATTGAGCGAAGTTTTGCAAAAATATTTTTTGTATGTGTAAATGTCTGCATTTTAAGAAAACACCCCGACATGGTGCATCCATGCTCTGATAGTGTTGTGGTACTGTGTATGGCCAGCTCTGTCATGGTTGTGGTGTTTTTAATCATCACTTTGCAGATCGTGCCTGTTACGGTAACACATTTGTATGACATCTAGATCTAAATTTCCAGTAGGAAAATCTGGACGAACATGAGTAAGCGAGAATATGAATGTAATGAACATAGGAAGGGATAAACACCCATAATCTGTACAATCAGGAGAGTGGAGAAGGTCTTGTATTCCTGTGAGACTTTATGAAGGAGCATTCTATTTTACTGTCACAGATGCCACTATGTCAGTGCACACGAAATAGCATGAAATCATTTTAATATACTTGTTCGAGTGATTCAAACATAGTGGATAACATTATGGATAACGATTAGTTGCCGAGGACAGCATGGCGGCCTAGTGGTTAGCACGTGCTTCTCACAACAGGAAGATCCCTGGTTTGACTTCTGGGCTCAGGTGTTTCTCTGTGGAGAGTGTATGCTCTCGCAGTGCTGGCATTGGTTTCCTCCAGTTACTCCTGTTTCCAACCCCTACAGTCCACATGCATATTAGGCTAACTGGCTGCTCCAAATTGCCCCTAGGTGTGTGTGTGTGTGTGTGTGTGTGTGTGTGTGTGTGTGTGTGTGTGTGTGTGTGTGTGGTCCCTGCAGTGGTGCTGTTCATGGTAAGCCCTGCTTTCACCCAGAATCAGCCGAGCTAGGCCCCAGTAACCCCTGTAGAAATTAGCAGCTCAGCAGTAAATGAAATTATTTGTTGAGGCGGTGTGGTGTTGTCATGGTTAACATGCGTTTCCGTGTGGAGTTTGAATGTTCTCATCGCACTTGCATGGGTGTCCTCTGGATGCTCTGGTTTTCTCCCAAAGTTCAAGGTCATACACATTAGCCTGAGAGTCTGGTCCAAATTGCTTCTTGGTGTGAGTGTGAGTGTGAATGGTTGTGTGAGTGTTGGCCATTTGATGGACTGGCAAGGCAAGGTGATCAGAATGCAGTTCGCCTTGGCCCAGAGGTGCCTGAGATTGATTCCAGCCTCACTGCGATCCTAACAGGATTTAGCGGTTCGGCAAATGAATGAAGGAATTAAAATTTGTGCTTCGTCTTTCAAATAGGGCAAACAAAATTTTGACGTTATATTTACCGTTAGATTTTTTTTTTTTTTTTTTTTTTTTTTTTTTTTGGGGGGGGTGTATTACTAAATGTTGATTTGAATGCCCTTATTGAGCCTGCATGCTTTTCTGTTCCAGTTCCTGGTAGACCTGCATTCCTCAGGGTCATTAACAGTAATCTGGACTCCCTGACTCTGGAGTGGGGGCCACCTCATGATCGGAATGGACATCTCACCGAATACACCATTAAATATCAGTCAGGTGAGAGTCCGAGTGTTCCGTCCGTGTTCCGTGTTCTCAGTTCACGATGTCACAGTGAGTCAGTGGATGAGGGACTTATTTAGATCTTAATATACTGATTGATTTTGAAATTGTTTCATGTACAAGTCCTTCGATTGAATCAGTATCCACTTTCTTCTACATTATCACGAGTTTATAAATACACTTAATTGGAATATCTTGTAGTTATGCTGTGTATTTGTGTTTAACCTCTTGTCACCTCACACCCCGTGACCTTTCCCGCCAATCCCTTTCCATGTCTCTAGTCAATAATACAGATGAGCTTGGCCAGTTGGAGGAACTTTCTGTGCCAGCCAATGAGACAAGCATCACTCTGCACAACCTCAAGTACAGCACACGCTACAAGTTTTATTTTAGTGCCAAAACACTCACAGGCTCAGGCCCAAGCATTACTGAGGAGTTTGCAACAATAATGGATGCCGGTAAGGGATATCTACTATTGCATGCAGTGGGATCGTTTTATTGATCTGTTGCATGGGATTTAGAACCAAATGCTTTCATTTTGCCATGAGTAACACCTTTGTGCATCAGGACTTTCTGTATCCTTTACAACTGCCACTGTTTAATTTAAACACTGCATTTGGTACCTCAATGGTTTTAGTATAGAGTTGTGCCTTCCTTTGTTGCCTGAGTCAGACACCCTTTCGGGTCAAACCTGTTGTTATTTGTTTATGTTATTAATGAGTTTAAGTTTGCTGGCTGAATATATCATATCACATTTTCATGCTGAGTCAAAGACAAACAAATCCACGCTTGATTAAGGAATAAAGCAATAGCAATGCAGTCTTGATCACCTTATCTACCTGAATGTCATCCTACCTTCTGGTTTCCTGCACACCAATCCCATTATATATATTTTGTAACCCAACCCCCCCCCCCCCACTGTCTGGCCTGGTACTCAATTCAGACAGCTAGCACATCCCCTCAGTGTGTGAATCAGGAAGGGAATACTGGGATCCCTCTCTACTTCACGCTTCAATTCATGCGGTTTCAGTGCATCGCGTTTATTTATTTATTTTTTTAATATTCATCGAATAAAAAAAAATAAGGAAATTAAGGAAGAATAGGGGAAAAGGTTAAGGAAAATGACACAAAACAAGGCCAATTGTGCAAAAAAAAACAAAAAAAACCCTAAACCAACGAAAAACAACCCAAAATCTCCCAAAATCTGAGTGCGTGCACACCGGGCGGGATGTTGGGAGACAGCCAATGGGAGAGCAACTCGCGCATTGTTGGAATTTTTGAATGGCGCATTTGAATGGCGCATTTGGTTCTTTTCGTAAAAAGAGGTTGTTTTCGGAAAAAGAGGACGAAAATTTCGGAAAATGTTTTTCGTAACCTGGATTTTTCATACTCCGAGGTTTTCATAAGTAGAGGGCCGACTGTACATATATGTCAGTCTGGGTCGGGGGTGGGGTTTGATCCTATTTCATGGATTTTGATGGTCGCATGGGGATCTCAGTCCCAATTAAACACGGAAAGTGAGGGATCCCTGTACTGGTTGTGTCTAATAAGCCAACCGAAGTACCAATTGGATGGCACTCCTCTACAAATTCATGGGGAGGGAGGAACACGGCCTTCCCTTCAATCCACTGAGGGTATAGCTGGCTGTATTCCCGTCAATCCTGGCTACAGGTTCACTATTATTGTATCAGTTCCTTTATGCTTCAGTCTTTGGAAATACTGTATGATGGTGGTGTAAGTATGATATATGTAACTGTGATTAAATCTGATATCTGCCTCAGCTGTGGATGTTGTGTGCATTGGACCGTCAAGGAACTGACGTTTGTTATTTTGTCTGAGTAGGTGCATGTCCTCATTGTGCCTTACCTCACTATTTTATCTTCTGTTTAATTGTGAAATGAACAACCTTATTTCCTTTATACTTCCTTGCAAATGAACCCCTCTACCTCCTCCCCTGCTAAACGCTTAGCCTTGCCAGCTTATTGGGCATGCATGTGGTACCTGACCATATCCCACTGTACCTCTGCTCTGACTGTGATCTGTTTGCTTTATGTCTATGTCTATGTTCTATGTATATTTTTTTATGTGCGAGTGTGTCTGTCGGTATGGATGTATGTCTATGTATGTGTCTGTGTGTGTTTTATACCTTTTCACCTTTCTTCTAGGGATTCCAGCTTCTCCCCAACCAGTCTCCCCAACCTCCCAGTCTCTACGTCCCCCTCTTCACCAGGGTACATCTGATTTAGAAGCTACTCTAGCTGCTAACATGTCTAACATTTAACTTTTGATTATCCAAGCTCAAGCTTGATGCTAACGCCCCGGGGCATCTGACCCTTAACATTATTTTTTTCTTACTAAATTCTTCGGTGAAACACTTTTTTGTTGTCATTGTCATTGTTTTGTGGTACATCATTATAGGACATTTTTTTATAGGGTTCTTTTTATTCCTTTAAAAACGATTTACAACATAGACCTCCACGCCCATGATTATTACTTTGATTCTAGTGGCTGTGAGATGTGGAATGTATGATGACTTTAAGTGACCGAGTTATACAGTGTAGAGGTTCCTGTTTACAATCCATGCAGAGGTACCTCACTGTCTTTTTTTTTTTTTCTCCCTGTGTGCCCAGCTCCTCCTGTGCCTCCAGTGTTTGGGAACGTTAGCTCGTTTATGGTCAAGGACGGAGCACTAATCAGTTGGGAGTACTGGGGACCAGAAAAACACATTTATGTTGAATATATTGTAGTGAACAGTAAGAAATATTTCTGACCTTAATGCTGTAGAATCAGAAAGAAGTTGGACAGGGACATTGGCAGAATAGTTGAAATTATTCTATTCTATTCTATTCTATTCTATTCTATTCTATTCTATTCAGTTATTTTCCAGTCTGTTCTTTTAGTTTCCTTCTGCTATTCTTTTCTAATTTCTTCCATTTTCTTTGCTTTTTTTTCTGATGTATTCCATTCTGTTCATTTTTATTAATTCACTGCCTGGTTATTTTCAGTTCTCTGTTTCTGTATTATATTCTCTACTCTTTTTTATTATATTATTTCTCTTTTGCCCAATTTTTGTTATTGTGTTTGAGACTTTTTTCTATCCAACTCTGTTTATTGTATTCAAACTTACTAAAACAGCTTTAAAGAGATATAAATATAAATGAACAGAGAAATGTAATACATTGCATAATTTTAATACAGTGACTATCAAAATATTCACCTTACTTTAAAATGTTTGATAAAAATGTTTGTTGCAATGCAGTCGAAAATGAAGATCGAAGGCAATTTTTTCAGCTGTGTTTACTCAGTGCAAATTATAATGGGCCAAGTGAAATATCCAGTACAATAGCAACAATTTTTTTGTATCCATCCTAACTTGTGTCTGCCCACAATGTTCTTTTGACAGTCCCCTGCCACCCATAGTTTATTGATTGCTTTCAGTTGTATTTTCAAGCACTAGAACGGTTCACTATACTACAGTATTTCACTGCGAGTGATATTAACTCTCTTTCCCACAATTATTTAGGACTTGAATAACCAGCCAGACTACATTTTGGAGTGTGGTGAAGTTTTTTGTTTACTCAATTGAGGATGGGTTTCCCTTTTGCGCCTGCATCTACTGAGGGAGTTTTTCTTTGCCGCCGTCGCTGTGGGCAGCACTCATTAGCAATGTGTTAGGGGGTTGTAGGAAATGTTTAATTCTTATATACTTTGTAATCCCCTACTTTTACTGTTTTACTGAGTAAAGCTGCTTTGCGAAAATGTCGATTCTAAAAAGCGCTATACAAACAAAACTGAATTGAATTGAATGTTCTAGCAATAGCTGTTTTTATGCTGAACCTGAACGTTTATAATTCATTGCAGGTGGTAGCTGGTTAGCGTGATGTGCAATTGTAAAGGGGACAAGTCAAACCTGATTTGAGTTTACAAACATTTTTCTGATGGTGGCTAATTTTTAGCTATCTTAATTATTCAGTTTTGTTTGTTCGTTTGGTGGGTTGTTGTTTTTTAGTTGTTTATTTTTTCCTGAACTGTGACTTAGATATTTCACTTGGCTCTTATAAGTTACATTGACACTTATATAAATTATTTTTTGGCTATAAAGCAACAAAATGTGAATATATTAAAAGGAAAGGGGTGGCATACCTATTATGTCCCCACTGGATATACCTTTACTGTAAGTTTTATCCAGTAATCAGAATTTTTAAGCTCTGAAAAAAAAAAAAAAAATTAAAGTAGTATTGGAGAAAAATGGAAAATTATTTTCATTTACTGAACTTGTACTGTCATTGTACCACCCAGACATGCAGAAACAGATTAATTCCACATTCTAAACTAATTTCCATTTTATATTATATTGTAGTAAGCATAATAGCTTAACTTACAATAAAACATATCAGTGCTATGCTAATATACAACCATTGCCATTGATATTTATAATATTAAAATTTCATTCATGAAATTTCATGGAATAAAAAATTAGCCATGTATATGTAATATAGACTTACTGTTAGGCAGATTTAGAGATTGTAGTAAACTTACCTGCATGAAATATGTAGACTGTAGTTCTTTGAAACACCAGAAAGTGTGAATTTGATCTGTCCCTCTCACTGGAACCCCCTCAGGTCATGAAGACTGGCATAAAGAGATGGTAAATGGATCACAGACCCATGTGCTAAAGGGTTTAAAGGAAGGGCAGGCATACAAAGTGCGTGTGGTGGCTAAAAGTCAAACAGGCCAAACAGTCCACAGTTCTAAGGAGCTGATGGTTACAGTATCAGGTGAGGCCCCCGTTTGGCCTTAACCCCATGACTTCATTGAAAACATAGTTGTTGTTTTTTTTGCAGACCTGCATGGGTTTTGCAATCTATCCTTTCTCCCATTCATGATTCATGATTCATATAAAGTGTTGATAGTTCTATAGCATGGTCCATTGTTTCCAAGCAGTTCATTATAAATCTTCACCATAAAATGAGTAGTGGTTTTTTTCCCCTCCCTTGCATGATTTGCTGTCTACATCATTATAACGTGCTAAAATATTTGGATCAGATATCATTTTATTTTTTTAATTCCCATTTGAAATTGCGTTGGTGTAAAATGTCGGACTTGAGATATTTCCATACCAGTTCTGTGGACATCATGAAACATGCATTCCGTGCCTTGTAATTTTTTTTTTTGTTTTGTTTGTGTATGTGAATATAACGGTAATCATTTTTAATTGCAGTTACTTTTGAATGGAATGCATACACTTATCATTTTCCTTGTTTTTTGACTTGTCTTTTTCCTCACAACCATTTGATGACATAACAGGATGAGTAAATTCACAAGGTGTGTGTTACAAGAGCTGCATGTCATCTTTTGTGTCTGAATGTTCCCATTCACAGCTATGACCAGTAGGCAGGTGGACATCGCTACCCAGGGCTGGTTTATTGGCCTAATGTGTGCCATTGCCCTGCTTATTCTGGTTCTCCTTATTGCCTGTTTTATCAGGAGAAACAAGGGGGGCAAGTACCCAGGTGAGAGAGTTACCAGAAATCACATTAGTGCTTATATTTATGCCTGGGCGTGTATTTAAATCATGCTTGTTCTGTTAGTGAAAGAGAAGGAGGACGCGCACACTGACCCCGAGGTTCAGCCAATGAAGGATGATGATATTATTTTTGGAGAGTACAGGTGAGAGAACAATGACCAAGCCTCTGGGGAGTCTTTTCCTTATTCCTATATCTTCACAGCCCTCTGGAGAAAGTATTTTCGCCACAACGTGAACATTTACGCCTGCTTCAGGATACGGGACTACAACTAGCTGAAACGCTTCATCTGTGGAATTCACTCTGCTTTATTTTTATGTTTTTTTTCCGGGCATCTTGGCTATATTATCCCATGCTCGATTACAAATACTAGTTTTCCAACAATTGTATTTGTTTATAATGGTGTAAAACACTTAGTATTCAGGACTTTAGATCAGGTACTCTCTTTTAATACATTTTTTTTTTTAACTTTCACTTTATCTGTGTAGAAGCAGGACGTTGTCAAAACTCTCGTGCTGTTTTGTTTTATGTATTTATTATTTAGTTTTACTCAGAGCTTTATTTGCCTCTTTGGTTTGAATTCATTCAAATCAGTTGGCTGAATAATTATGCAAACACATTCATAATATGATATATCAGTATACGCTGCACTTCATAATTATTGGCACCCAGGTTAAGACATATTCTCTAGCTTCTAATAATTTCATTTTTTTTTTTTTTTTCTCAATGATATCGGACCAGACTGAAAAAAGTGACAATTCCAACCTTTAATTCAAGTGCATTTTTTTGGGTGGGGAAAAAAAAAAAATCCTACATTAAGAAATTATTATTTTGTATGAAATCATGCGTGCCACAATTATTAGCACCTCTGATGCTAATACTTTGTACAACCCCCTCTTGCCAACAACACAGCATCTCATCATCTCCTATAATGTTTCACAAGATGAGAGAATACAGAAAGAGGGATATTCAACCATTCGTCTTCTGCACAATCTCTCCTATTCATCCAGCGACCTGGGTCCTCTCCTCTGCACTCTCCTCTTCAGCGCACTCCATAGGTTTTCAATGGGGTTGAGATCTGGGGCCTGACATGGCCACTGTTCCAGTTATTTTAAAATCGTAATGATTCCTTTGACAGTAGATATGGGCAGGTGCAGGCGAGGAGCTATTTTCTTGGAGCCATTACCCGAGTTGTGAAGGTTGACACACATCTGCCTTATTTGAATTGTGTGTTCTTTTGTCTTTCCCATGTTGGAGAATGGACAAGAGAAATGGCCTCTGTGCCACGTCATATTTATACCCCAGGGAAACAGTGGGAAACAATAGAAGTGATGAATTATTAATAGCATGTTCCTAGATACTCTGATCAACTTTGTAAACGACAGAAATACTTCAATTACATTTTTTCCTAGGCATTGTTAGGGGTTCCAATAATTGTGGACGAGGTGATTTTATTAAAAAATACTTATTTCTTAGGGATTTCTCCCCATTTGAAATTCATTTGAGATGAAGGTTACATTTTCGACAATTTTTAGTGCGAGAGTAGTTTCTGAAATAAAAAATTTAATTTATTTTAAGGTTTTTAAACACATCTTAACCAGGGGCACCAATAATTATAGAGGGCAGTGTATTATGAGATGCAGACTAGAGATGATTCTCCTATTAATACCGAAAGCAATTTTCATGTGATGCTAGCTATCGTTACGGCCCTTTCTGACCTGTAGCTGCTCATCAAGTTACACAGATATAAGCTATAAGATTCAAGCACTTTACTTTATATGGTATACTATTTATTTATTTATTTATTTATTTTGTACTTTCTTTTCATTTTTTTACATGGTCTTTATTTTATACCGAAAATTCTTAAATATCTTAACATATAATCCTTATATTAAAAATTATATATTTATTTTACTGTATGCATGGCTGTACATAAATTGCATTTACATGAGATGAATATTTCATTATAATTAAGTGATGTGCCAAGTCATGTGTATGTGATGGTGTAAAGCATGCACAAAAAAGAAAGCCATAGATTTTTGGTAAAGAACATGTTTTATGTTTACACCCGGAGCCTTTATGTCAGCTGGTTTAATTTATATTATTAATAACATGAGGGATTGGATGTGGTTATACTGTGGCGTACTACTACTTTCCTAATATTAAGATTAAGCTACTGTGGCAATATGTTTAGGCGACAGATTAGATTTGATTTATCAGTACAGTATTATGGAAATTTCACAATCAATGTCAATGTTAGCTTATAGCAGACTTTTTCTTTTTTTCAACTTATCACTATGACGGTTGGAAGTAAGTGTAGACAATAAAAGAAAGATAGTGTGACACTTCAGTGTGTACAACTGATCAAGATCAGAACTGCAAAGAGAAAGAAAAAGCTCTTTTGTGCCATTTTATGATTACCTTTCACTGACGCTCTATAGCCATGAAGCTAAATGCTATCATACACTACTGTGCCTGTAGCTAAGTTCATATTAACCAACAGTAATTATCATATTTCCATGCCATACCTGCTCACTAGAATGGTGCTACTGTATTAGTACATTGATTTTTTTTTTTTTTTAACGTTTCTGCTAGCATTCATCCACTGGCTTATGTTTTTCTAATAGGCTAACATAAAGAGTGTGTCTAATACCGGTACATAATACATGAATTATTATCACATTTATTTTAAATCAGGCAAATTGATTTGAACATTTTTGTTTGTTTGTTTGTTTGTTTGTTTGTTTTTTTATTTCTTTTTTAATGGGCTGTTGAATGCTTACTTCACTGATAGCGTCATTATTTTGTAATGTACAGTTAGTGAATGGTTACTATGACTGTGAATAGTATATTGCATTATTATAAGAGATTAGTTGTATTTATAAATGCATTTATTTATAGATATATAAAATTAATGACAGACGTTAGTGTTGTGCCAGGACACAAGTCTGAGGCATTCTAACCAGCATGTTTTGTAAATATTACTGAGTGCTAACAGTTAGCTCCCCTTTTGTACTGTACTGTAGTTAGCTTAAATGCTACGTGATGGACTAGCCTATGGTATCAGGTGTCAGCTTTACTGCTTTCTTTAGGGACTCAAGTAATTAAAATCATTTAAAACATTGTAGGATGTTACGGTATATTCTTACTTCATGTCTTGGCAAGTAATATTTTTAAAATAATAAAATAGTGCTGTGCCTGTTCTTCTGTATCAATCAGTTTTGCTTTTAATCAAATGCTGTGTACGTATCACATATTGAAATCTTATACTTAACCCTTACATGCAAATTGAAATACATATGTATTGGATTGCATGATCCTGAATGTACAGTCAACCAATGAATATCTGTGCGATGCTAATGGAACTATTCCCCCCATATTCGATTTGTCCTATGATGACACTATGTGTGGAATGTCTTGTATTTATTATACCCAGCATGTTGTTTACATCAGTGTTCCATCTTTTGTCATGAAAAGCCAAGCTAATGTCTGTGTGACATCTCTCATTATTCCACCTGTAACACCTGCATGTTATTTTTTTCTAGTGACAATGAGGACCATAAACCGTTAAAAGGGAGCCGCACGCCGTCCAGTGGCACCGTAAAGCGAGACGAAAGTGACGACAGTTTAGTTGACTACGGGGAAGGTGGAGATGTACAGTTCAACGAGGACGGCTCTTTTATTGGCCAGTATAGTGGAAAGACAGAAAGGGACACTGTACAGGGTCACGAGAGCTCAGAAGCCCCCTCACCTGTAAACGCCATGAACTCTTTTGTTTAAGCACAGGGGCAAAGTAGGACTTTCTGACTGCGGAGTTTCAGCATGGTTACAGTTTACATAAAGTGAAGGAAAAACGTAGGGAACAACATTAAGTTTTAAAAGGATTCAATCTGGAGAGATACATGTCGAGCAGGGTGACTCGCACAGGATCCACATAACCTGGCATGATGATTGGATTCCAGATGTGGCAAGGTTAGAACCTCATCACTGTTGCATTCATTATTAAGACTGATTTCAGTTACCTTTTAGCTAACATCAAGTGACCTTCTGGTTACTTCTAAAACTCAGTATGTCAGTGCTGCCTGCATGCATAATGTGCTACTATTGCTCATAACATATGGTTGCAACTAAAGAGACCAACGGTATATGAAAGAAGTAGCTAAATTATGAGGATTATGAGGTGCTTCTTTGAAATAATAATGGGTATGCCTTGATTATGTTTTGAGTATTATATGAGAATTGTACAGATAAAATGAACCAGTGGAGACACCAGGTTTAAGGCACTGCTATAAGATAATTGATCAAATGTATACTTATTATAATTCCATGTCTTTGTTTCGCTGAAGACTGAAAAGTGTGTGTAAATAGCTGTAGAAAGAAAAATACTTTATCCTGTATAAGAGATGAAATGTGTGAAGAAATCTGATCTGAAAGATATTTAGAGTAGTCCAGATATTTAAAAGAAATAAACAAAACAAAACAAAACAAAAAAAAACAGTCAAATATATTCCACAGGTGCCATTGTCGCAACGCTATGCCACCTTTAATTTGTTTTTGTTGTTTTGTTCTATTTTTGTTTTTATTTTTGTCACGCCTGAGACATTCATGTTGCATCTCAACCATAAGAGATCCCGCTGTCACTACCTTTACCTGCATGCGAACCCGTGTGGTTCTCATGGCAACTAAAACCATAGCGACCCAAAACTGCTTTGAATATGTACTGTAGTTTCATTTGTTTGTAAATAAAAAAGAAAAGAAAGGAAAAAAAAAAAAAAAAAAGTGGAGCAGTTCCATGCATTTATGTCTTTTCATAACACAAACTGTATCCGGATGTATTAATGAGTGCTGGGCGGCCTTTACAGAATAGTGCCTTTGTTCAGAAACGAGCCTCTGGGTCAATTTACATGATTGTGGCATGATAACGGGCGGGCGTTTGGGTGTGGAGAAGGAGGAAGGAGATGTTTATGTGAAGTGGATATGATGTTTATGAGGTGATAGAAAGAGGACATGGGTTCTCTCCAGTATAATTTGAGCAACATGATGAACACTGTAGGATTTGATCTTTGCCTCATTCAGTTTCATTACACTGGTTCGTTGTGTAGCAATCAGTGTTTGTGCTTGCATTTCTGTGTGTGTGTGTGTGTGTGTGTGTGTGTGTGTGTGAGAGAGTGTGAGTGGGTGGGTGATTGGATGGATGGATGGACATGTGTGGAGGGTCTTTGGGTGTGTGTGTGTGTGTGTGTGTGTGTGTGTGTGTGTGTGTGTGAGAGTGTGAGTGGGTGGGTGATTGGATGGATGGATGGACATGTGTGGAGGGTCTTTGGGTGTGTGTGTGTGTGTGTGTGTGTGTGTGTGTGTGTGTGTGTGTGAGAGAGAGTGTGAGTGGGTGGGTGATTGGATGGATGGATGGACATGTGTGGAGGGTCTTTGGGTGTGTGTGTGTGTGTGTGTGTGTGTGTGTGAGAGTGTGAGTGGGTGGGTAATTGGATGGATGGATGGACATGTGTGGAGGGTCTTTGGGTGTGTGTGTGTGTGTGTGTGTGAGAGTGTGTGAGAGTGTGAGTGGGTGGGTGATTGGATGGATGGATGGACATGTGTGGAGGGTCTTTGGGTGTGTGTGTGTGTGTGTGTGTGTGTGTGTGTGTGTGTGAGAGTGTGAGTGGGTGGGTGATTGGATGGATGGATGGACATGTGTGGAGGGTCTTTGGGTGTGTGTGTGTGTGTGTGTGTGTGTGTGTGTGTGTGTGTGTGTGTGTGTGTGTGAGAGAGAGTGTGAGTGGGTGGGTGATTGGATGGATGGATGGACATGTGTGAAGGGTCTTTGGGTGTGTGTGTGTGTGTGTGTGTGTGTGTGTGTGTGTGTGTGTGTGTGTGTGTGTGTGTGAGAGTGTGAGTGGGTGGGTAATTGGATGGATGGATGGACATGTGTGGAGGGTCTTTGGGTGTGTGTGTGTGTGTGTGTGTGTGTGTGTGTGTGTGTGTGTGTGTGTGTGTGTGTGTGCGTGTGTGTGTATTGTGTGTAAAAACAATGCATTCATATGACTTTGTAAAATTACACTTGTCCATTGTTCAGCGTTAAGACCCTCACCAGGTGGACAGATTTTCAGAAATGTTTGGTTTCCGATAACTTGCATCAAGTTTTAGTTTAAAGTGTATGTTTTTATGTCGATATATTGTTCACTTTGTAAATAATAAGACTTCCTGGAAATTAACTAGTCATCAAGTCAGTGAAGCACCGCTGAAATCTGGGGCATGAAGGCTTGTCGAGTGTGTCGTAGTCTATATTCAGCATTATCTTCCTGTTTTTGCTGTGATCACTGTACCTTTTAACACGAAATGTGGGGTGTTTCTTCTTACTTATTCAGAAGTAAATGCTTTCAATCCTGCGAAACTGAATCGCACTGCACATTCCAAGCACAACTGTAATTTATGCAAGTGGTGATTCTTCATACGCCTGAGCTTCATTAAGTAATGATCATTATTCATCACAATCATCCGCATCTCTGATTTCTCTGCATACTAGAAGTGTACTTTTTCTTTCTAAAAAAAAAAAAGTAAAAAATGTGTTTGTTTCAGAATTTTGCTAACAATTTCTTTTATTTAAGTCTCCACACTTGAAAGTTCATGAAACTTTTCATAACTTTTAATGTAACGAATGAATAAATATTACTATATTACGTTTTTCATCACTGTCTTTATTTTGTTTCGGTATGACTTCTGCATGAATGTTGCTGTGACTTTGTGTGCATTTGTTCCTAATTGAGCTTTATGAATAAAATTAAACTGTAGTAAAATTAGATTATTTTCAGTCATCTATGGTTTTGTAGACACATCGCAATGCTGTGTAGATTTATCCTCCTGTAATGGTGACATTAGAGTTGAGACACTGTGTGTGTGTGTGTGTGTGTGTGTGTGTGTGTGTGTGTGTGTGTGTGTGTGTGTGTGTGTGTATGTGTGTGTGTATGTGTGTGTGTATGTGTGTGTGTGTGTGTGTGTGTGTGTGAGATGATGTTTCCATTTATTTTCACCCAGATATTAACAATTGGTCATTTATATTTATATTTCTGTAAAATTTCTTCCAAGCAAAATATCAGCCCGTGTTCATCAACTATTATATATGGACTCATGCCGTTTGTGTCCTTTCTGCAACATCAGATAATTTCCTACCGTGTCAACACTGTATTTAGTTCACACAAGAGACCAGAATCAATGACACAGTGCTGTGTTAGTTTCGCATGAAGTTTAGAATTAATGAGCCAACACCTCTCTCTCTCTCTCTCTCTCTCTCTCTCTCTCTCTCTCTCTGCTAAGCAATATAGTGTCTAATAAGCATTCATCCATTAATGCATTTCTTCCTTTTGCCAAGCCATTTTGTCTTACAATAGTGATGTGGAGGATATGGTCTATCTCAGCCAACCCCTTGCAAAGTCTGGGTACACTCTGGACTTCTTGACAATCCATCACAGATGCAAATAAACAGGGATCAGAAACCTAATTGGCAAAGCAATTCTTCAGCATCACAAAAAGGAGAGCTCGGGCTCCCAAACAGCGCACTCCGACCCAGGTCCCAAACAGAACCACTTGAAAATATGTGCACTCATGAGGTTGCACAAGTCATTGTCAGCACACTGGGGAAGTATATGGGCCATATGGATCGATGAAAAAAGGAAAAACATAAACTTAAAAAAAAAAAAAAAAAAAAGCAAACAAAACAAAAAAAATAAAGAAGGGGCAGTGGTGGTCTAGTGGTATAAGGCGCCAGATCACTGATCCAAAGGTTTTGGGTTCGAGTCCCACTCTCCACAAGGTTGTCACTGTCCGTCCGTCCGTCCGTCCCCCCCCCTCCCCCAGTGCAGATAACTGGGTTATCAAAGGCGGGCCATGTCTCTCACTGTCTATGGTGAGAGGCATGTAAAAGAACCATTGCTGACTTTCGACAAGAGTAGGCTGCAGAGTCGTCGGCGTGTTTCCGCCCTGCGATGGCCTGGCGAGCTGTCCAGGGTGTACTCTTCCCTCGCCCTGAGTTGGCTGGGATGGGCACCAGCCTCCCCACGACCCTAATTAGGATGACGCGGTTACAGAAAATGAATGATAAATAAAGACGGCATGAAATCTAATCTTTTGTGCGTTTTGTGGATTGAAAATTCCCTTTTTTCCTTTGGGAAGTTGACGGTGATCTTTAACTATAAGTGTTGTTATGTTTACATCAATATTTTGTGGATTTTTTTTGGAAGAATCAAAACCTACAATTTCAATCCACTCATAGAACAACACTCTCAGCGAGTGCACACATCCATCACTGTAATGAGATGAGGTCAGCATAAAGGACAGAAGAAGTATGTGTCTGGTGAACCTTGAAGATGTGTTTATTTTTGTTATTGTTACTTTTTTTTATTAATCGAAGCTGAGAGAACAAGCCTTGGGCCATCTGTCATGTGTTTACAGAGTGATTGTGTCAGGAAGCACAGACGTCTGGTGGGTGGCTCCTCTTTAACAGCTTGGCATGAGTTCTCCGCCTTCTGTTCCTATACATGAATAAATGGATCATGAATTAATACTGTATATGGATTTCGGATTTCAGGTGCATTTTCTTGTCGTAAGGTCATCGCGAGCCACAGGTTTTAAACAGAAATCTGAGGAAATGACAAAAGATTAAACATGTTTGCGGCCTCAAAGCGTCGGCCAAGAAACCAGCAAAATGTAAATCAGTCCACTGGATATGTCCAAATCTTCTTCTTTTCATTTTTTCCCCTTTTTCAGCGGTCGCCACAGCAAATCATCTGATTCGCACGTTTGATTTGGTGTAGGTTTTTACATCGGATGCCCTTCCTGACACGACCCTTTAGCAAGGGACAGAAACACGCTGACGGCTTTGCAGCTACTCTTTACGAAAGTCAGCAATGGTTCCTTTACATCAACCTCTCACCATAGACAGTGAGAGACATGGCCCGCCTTTGATAACCCAGTTAGCTGCACTGGGGGGGGGGGGGCAACCTTGTGAGGAGTTGGACTCGAGCCCCCAACCTTAGGATCTGCGATCCAGCACCCTATACCACTAGGCCACCACTGCCCTCACTGGATATATCCAAATATAGAGATCTTCTTCTTTTCCTTTCGGCTTTTCCCTTCAGGGGTCGCCACAGCGAATCATCTGCCTCCATCTCACCCTAACCTTTGCATCTTCTTCTCTTACACCAACGACCTTCATGTCCTCCTTCACCACATCCATGAATCGTCTCTTTGGTCTTCCTCTAGGCCTTTTGCCTGGTAGTTCCAGCCTCAGCATCCTATTACCAATATACTCACTATCCCTCCTCTGTACATGTCCAAACCATCTCAATCTAGCCTCTCTGACTTTGTCTCCAAAACGTCTTACATGTGCTGTCCCTCTGATGTGCTCATTCCTAATATTATTCATTAATTCAGTGGATATTTGCTCATATGATGGAGAATAAATAACTTCAAATAACTCGGTTTTAATTTATTCAGTATTTAGTAGCGTTGAAAAGAAATTCTTTATTAAAAAACTCAGCTGTCAGTAAATGAACCATTCGAGGGAAATTCGGTATTAAAGACCTAGACAAGATCAAGGATTTTGCTCTAATGCCATCTAGTGTAGGGGTCAGAACATAAGCACTGTAATCAGATTTATTGTGTTGTGTTTGGCCATTCATTAATTCTTAACTCATCATTGTTGAAATATCATCAGATGACCATTTATTTAGTCATTAATAATTCACTGATTGTCCACCAAGATGAATTTGCTTTCATAATATCATCTCTCATTGTCATAAAATATATCTCATTCAATCTGTACAATGTTAATATTAATCAACACGTTTGCCAACCTTAATGTCATAAATGTCCCACTTTACATGTAAAGGATGGAAATTTCCAAAAAAGACTGTATTGTTGCCACTCCATTAAAATAATTGCCCCATTTTGTGTAATTAGCCTTATAGCAATCCCGTTTCCGCTCATCAACGTAGCTGATGCTCATGCTAATCTTATTTGAAATGCAGTTGCAGTAGAGCAGGCTCCCTCTGCGGCATTTCCTCCATGGTTCTTCTGCTCCCATCGCTGTGTCTTAGCAACATCAAATCAGAGGTCAGCATTCATGCCAACCAATCGTTCCACAATCAAACTGCAACGCCTCAACATGTTCTCTTTTCAAGAAGGCACAGTGAGGTTTTTTTCTTTTCTTTTATATATATATATATATATATATATATATATATATATATATATATATATATATATGTGTGTGTATATATATATATATATTTTTTTTTTTTTTTTTTTTTTTTGGGGGGGGGGGGTGGGGGGTGTGGAATAAATAGATTTTACAACTGCTGATTGTTGGTTATTGTTACCATGCCAACATCACCCCACCCTTCTAAAATCCAATCCCCAGACACAAGCCCAATTACTCATATCTTCTCTCCTGGAGTTGTGTACACTCCTCAAAATGTGCATCCAACATGCAGTTATATAAACAGGTATTTGTTCGAAATGAGAGGAGCTGAATTTTTAATCAGATTATGCCATTATTAATTGATCCTGAATATTCATGAAGACTTGTATTTACACCTTAGAAATGAGTGCGGCATTTAGAATTTCTTTACAAATAATGTATTTTATTGATGTTACTCCCATTTCCTGGATGTAATGTATTGGAAAGAGTGGTTATGCACCCTGAGTATCAGATATAGGAATCATTCCTTTTGTATCCGTATGCAAATCTGGCCTTTCGCTTGGGTGGCTGTGAAAGATGAATCTAATAACTGTTTATGATTGCTCACTGACATTTGCATATGGAAGACGAATTGCAGGGGCCACATCAGCTGAACTAGCCTACTATTGGTCTATTCTAAATTCTGTGTCTACTGATGAATGGAATTTTGTGACAATAGAATAAAAGCCGATCTGTCCCACACGCTGAGATGAAGTACTAGCTGACCCATGGTTACTAATCACTGTGTGCTGATAGACAAACAGTCTCAATATTTATTGCTATTGTGTTGGAGCTGGGAAACATGTTTCTGACACATAGACAAGGACAGGAAAGGAATGATGTGTCCATCCTCTTTTCTGAGTTCGCAACCCCGTCTCTGAAGGTCTCAACCCGCAGGTAGGTGATCCGCAGCACGAGCACTTTATTCTATTGATCTGACACTAACGTCTGCCATGCTTCTTTGCTCTTTCCATCTCTCCAATTTTTCCATCCCCCACTCCTCCACCACCCCATGATGACAGGGATGGGATTAACGCTCCCAAATCATATCCCCTGTGGGATTTGGGAACAAAGAGGGGGGAAGAAAAAGAGGTGGGATATGAGTGAATGCAGGGAGGGGTTCTCCCTTGATGGAAGTCCCCTGATACATGAAGACCAAACGAAAGATCATAGTCTTTATCCTTTAATGTCTCCCTGCCCCCCATTTCTAATCTCACAACAGATCCTACGGAATATGGCAAATATGAAAATATTTAAAATAGATTTTTTTTAATTATTATTATTAATGTAAGTACTTTTTAGTCCGCACATAAATGCAAAAACCTTCATGTCAAAATAAAAGTGCAGCATCACTGTCCATACAAACATGGACAACTTGGCTCTGTGTCTTTTCATTTATTCAAAATGAAGCCGAGAGTCCTCCTCCATGTTATCAGATTTGCAGTCGGAATCTTGGGCAGTGGTGGTCTAGTGGTATAGGGCGCTGGATCGCTGATCCAAAGGTTGGGGGTTCGAGTCCCACTCTCCACAAGGTTGTCACTGTCCTCCCCAGTGCAGCTAACTGGGTTATCAAAGGCCGGCCATGTCTCTCACTGTCTATGGTGTGAGGCATGTAAAAGAACCATTGCTGACTTTCGACAAGAGTATGCTGCAAAGCTGTCGGCGTGTTTCTGCCCTGCGATGGCCTGGTGAGCTGTCCAGGGTGTACTCTGCCCTCGCCCGAAGTTGGCTGGGATGGGCACCAGCCTCCCGGCGACCCTAATTGGGAATTAAGCGGTTACAGAAAATGAACTGAACAGTCGGAATCTGTTCAGTTGAGATGAGAGTCAGAGTCAGGGACACCTTTACATTTGCCAACCTGCTGCCCTTTTCCAAAACTAAGTTCTAGACTCTAGAGCAGTGATCTTTTTATCACCACGGACCGGTCAACGCTTGACAATTTTACCGCAGACCGGGGTGTGTGTGTGTGTGTGTGTGTGTGTGTGTGTGTCTCTCTGTGTCTGTGTGTGTGTGTCATAGATTTTTTTATATTGTAAATATAATTGATTTATTTATATAAGTTATTATTATTATTATTATTAATATTAATATTATTATTGATATTAATATTAATTACTATTATATTCTTATATTATTATTATATACTTATATTATTATATTAATATTATTATTAATTAATATTAATATTAATTACTAATGTTAATATTACTGTAATAATAATAATAATAATAATAATAATAATAATAATAATAATAATAATAATAACTATAATAATAAATACACCATGATTGTTATTTTTCAACAGCTGAAATAAAGTTGGTTGGGAAATAGAGCTTGAACTTTTCTAAAAAAAACAAGTAAACCAAAAAAATCCAAAGGTGATGGTTCCCCAGAGTGGAGAATGAAGGCTCAGGCTCAGTCTCACCCAAAATCCCTGTTATTGTTTGAAACATGTCCAACGGGCCTCTGTTCACACGCCGTCCCCTTGTGGGTTACATTTTAGCGCAAAAATGACTGACATGTAACCAAGAGAATTGTGTCATTTTTCAAAATAAAAGATTTTTCAAAAATTAAGATCGTTCAGACTCAGATGATAAATAAAATGGAAATAATTAGTAACTATTTCTTCTGTAGCCCGGTACCACTTGAGCCACGGCCCGGTGGTTGGGGACCCCTGCTCTAGAGCATCACTGAGGCTACCAATCGCTTCATTCAATTCAATTCAATTCAGTTTTATTTGTGCCACACTTTTTACAATTGACATTGTCGCAAAGCAGCTTTACACAGTAAAACAATGAAAGTAAAGCTTACAAAGTAGAAGGATATAAAGAAATATAAACATTTCCTATAACCTGTACACACCCCTAATGAGCAAGCCGGCAGCGAGACAAAACTCCCTCAGTAGTTGCGAGGAAGAAACCTTGACAGGAACCCGGCCCAAAAAGGAAACCTTTCCTCATTTGGTGAAACCATAAAACTAAACCGCTTAATCCTAATTAGGATCCCGGGGAGGCTGGCACACATCTCAGGCTACACTGGGTGGGGTACACCATGGACAGCTCACCAGGCCATCACAGGGCCAACACTTACACAATCAGTCATACACACACACTCATACCTGAGGGTGGTTTGGAACAGCCAATTAATCTACTGTACTGTGCATGTCTTTGGACTGTGGGATTAAACCGGAGGAAACCCATTCAAGCACAAGGAGAACATGCAAATTCCACACAGAAACACCCAAGCTGGGAATCGAACCCAGCAACTTCCTGCTGTAAGGCGGGTGTACTAACCACTACGCCAGCGTGCCACTCTGAGAAATTCATTTCAGTCCAAAAAGTAGTCCAGCTGGTTCTACAACTGTAAGTCTTAAATAATTGTGGGAAAGGGTTTATATCACCAGCAGTGGAAAGTCATGTTCACAGTCTGTTAGTGCACATCTGGGTCCATTTAAGTCTTCATCAGCAAGAATGAAGGGCTTCCAGGAAGTGTCTGCTCCTTCTTACAAAAATATAAAGTAACAGACAGCAGCAAAGGGAAAACCGAACAAATCAAACAATACGCTGTAAATGAAAAGACAGGTCAACATTTTTAAAAAAGGGTGAAATACACTATTTTCTCAATAACACATCTGGGATGGGGTGTCGGGTCCTTGAGGATGCTACCCATTATGCTGCAGTCAGCCAGCAGGGGCACAAGATCTGGGAATGCTTCACTCTTTAGAGACTGTATTGATGCGCTAAGACCCCTGCGCAAGGTCTTAACCACATGTGTGCCTCTGTCCACCCAGCAGTATAAATGGGCACCAGTAAAAAGACAATACAGTACTGGGAAGGTAACCTGCGATAGACTAGCATCCCATCCAGGAGGAGTTGAACTCCTGGTAGCTTTACGTTACGAAAACCTGGAATAAACACCACCCTGATGAGCCACTAGGTTCGGGTGAAAAAAGGCCAACAAAAAATGCCCAACTTTGGACCAAAGGCTAAAATAGCCACCAATTCTTTATAATAGCTAGATAGTGGCTGATGCAATCTCCCCATCATCCTCTGCAGCCCCAGAGCACCCTGAGAGTGTTCAATATATTAAATTCTATACATAACCAAGTACGTACAACAGATTTTAATAGGCCTGGACATGGAGGACCAAATGCCTCGCATAACTGTAATGCCTTTTGTGCTGCCATCAACCAGACTATTATGGTCAAAAACTGCCCTTTCTAAGTCAAACCAACTGCGTGCACTGAAGCAGGTAGAACACTAAAGGACTAAGTATTGAATTAACATAAAGAACATCTAAAACTAAAATATAGCCCAAAGCAAATAAATACAAGATGATAGGCTATTGGTACAGTGCCTGCCTGGTAGCAAGGACTGGGTTTAATTCCCAGGCTCCGGGTGTTTATGTGTGGAGTTTGCATGTTCTAGTTGTGCTTGCATGGGTTTCCTCTGGGTATTCCTGCTTCTTCCATAATCAGAAGCATATACAGTAGACTAATTGGCTGCTTCAAGTCACCCCTTGGTGTGAGTGTGAATGGTTGTGTGAGTGTTGGACCTGCGATGGCCTGGTGAGCTGTCCAGGGTGTATCCTGCCCTTACCTGCATTTGGCTGTGATTGGCGTCAGCCTCCCTGTGACCCTAATTCAGCATCATAGAAAACAAATGAAGGAATGAATGATTGGTTATAGTTATAAATGATTACCCTACACTTCAGACCCATTATGCAACCAATTGTACTGTAGACAGTTGAATATTTACACTAACAGCCCAAAGATTTGGTAAAAAATAAATAAATAAATAAATAAAAATGTTCCTGTCATTATGGTTACATTTAGATGTTATAATAGTGCAATGCTAATTAACTGTTATGCACCACAATGTTAACTGGCTATTATGGATGATGGGTTTGATTGGCTGTTATGGATGATGTTAATTGATTGTTATGCATTGAATAGCATTGCGATGCTATTTAGCTGCTATATCCTGTAGTGGTGGCTTAGTGGTTAAGGCAGTGCTTCTCAAATACCGGTGGGGGTGATGCCGGTGGGAACGTGTATGACCCTGGGGAACATGCTTTTCTGGAATTGTGTACGAGAATTAAGTGTAATTGCACCTCCACTCCACTAGTTGGCAGTGGCACTCTCATTGTCCCGCTATGGTGTAGCGTTTTTTCGCACGAGCAAACAATATGAAGTGCAATAAACAACCCCTCTAGAAACAACACTGAAAAGGTTCTAACAGGAACAAAGGGAAAGGTGGAGAGAGACGAAGATATTAAGACATAAATAAGTTAAATTATTTTAAATAATGAAGTTTTTTTTTTCAATTTTAGGCACACTGGCGCACTTGAAATCTTTTCTGTTACAGATTAAAAAAAACAATGTTGAAGTTTTTCTTTATTGTAAGTTGAACTATATTTCTTTCTTTTTTGTTTTTAATATTAATAAAGATACAATGTTATGCAGATGTGCACTAATAACAATTTTCTAGACAAATAATACTATTTATAGTCGCTGGTGGTGGTGGTGGTGGTGGTGGTGGTGGTGGTGATGGTGGGGTGGTTTGAAATGTTTTTTTCTTCCTAGGGGGGGCGCCACAGAAAATAATTTAGAAGCACTTGGTTAAGGCGATGGATTGCTGATCTGAAGGTCAGCACTTCAATCCCCACTATCACCACTGTTGGGCCCCGAGCCCTCAATTTATGTATATAAATAATAATTGTAAAAAGGTCAGTGGTAGTCTTAATACTCAGTTTAAGGATTGAGGAAAAAGAAGAAAAGAAACAATAACTGTAAATCACTTTGGAGGAAACTGTCTGCCAAATATTGTAAATGTAAAATGCTGGTCAAATGTTGCACAGCTATTATTGGCTATTATGTATTGTAATGGTGATTGGCTGCAAAGTCAAGGCAAAGCTCTCCTCTTCTTTTCTTTTCGGCTTTTTCCCGTTCTCGAGAGTCGCCACAGCGAATCATCTGATTCGCACATTTGATTTGGCAGAGGTTTTTACGTCGGATGCCCTTCCTGTCACAACCCTTTTTAGCAAGGGACAGAAACACGGTGACGGCTTTGCAGCTACTCTTTACGAAAGTCAGCAATGGTTCTTTTACATGCCTCTCACCATAGACAGTGACAGACATGGCCCGCCTTTGGTAACCCAGTTAGGTGCACTGGGGGGGACAGTGACAACCCTGTGGGGACTTGAACCTCCAACCTTAGGGTCAGCGATCCTTCACCCTATCCACTAGACCACCACTGCCCCAAAGTCAAGACAAAGCTAACTGGTTGATATGCATCATGATACTGATTGGCTTTGATGCATTGTGATGGCTGGATTATTCTCAGAGAATGGTACAGATTCATTTTGATGATCCCATTGATTTATTTCGAAGATTCCCAGTGATATGGAAACATTTTTATTAATTTGGCCATAGTAGGAGATTCTTCTTCTTCTTCTTCTTTTCCTTTTAGCTTGTTCCCTTTTTCAGGGGTCACCACAGCGAATCATCTGATTCGCATATTTGATTTCGCACAGATTTTTACGTCGGATGCCCTTCCTGACACAACCCTTTAGCAAGGGAAAGAAACACGCTGACGGCTTTGCAGCTACTCTTTACCAAAAGTCAGCAATGGTTCTTTTACATCAACTGCTCACCATTGACAGTGAGAGACATGGCCTGCCTTTGATAACCCAGTTAGCTGCACGGGGGGGGGGGGGGGTTTGGGGAGGCAGTGACATCCTTGTGGAGAGTGTGACTCGAACCCCCAACGTTAGGATCAGCGATCCAGAACCCTATACCACCAGACCACCACTGCCCTCACAAGGGTCAGAGATTAAAGCTATTTGACGGGCAGTGGTGGTCTAGTGGTATAGGGCACTGGATTGCTGATCCAAAGGTTGGGGGTTCGAGTCCCACTCTCCACAAGGTTGTCACTGTCCTCCCCAGTGCAGCTAACTGGGTTATCAAAGACCGGCCATGTCTCTCACTGTCTATGGTATGAGGCATGTAAAAGAACCATTGCTGACTTTCGACAAGAGGAGGCTGCAAAGCCGTCGGCGTGTTTCCGCCCCGCGATGGCCTGGCGAGCTGTCCAGGGTATGCTCTGCCCTCACCCGAAGTTGGCTGGGATGGGCGCCAGCCTCCCCGCGACCCTAATTAGGATTAAGCGGTTACAGAAAATGAACTGATGAACTGAACCCTCCCCCCCCCACCATGCCAGTACACTTCCTTTACTGTTTGTAAGAATTCTCCAAAACAAAATAATGTTATCAGCTGTGGTCTGCTGATGGTTTCCATCCCACAGAAATAAAGGATAGTTATGGGCCCGGGGACGGGGGACGGCGGGACGGAGGACGACGCAGTCCTTCCACACACAAGATATACAGTATATTTATCAGCTGGATAGAAACTGTGTGTATTGAGTGAGGATCTGAGGTGAATGAGACATGAGGTTGTTTTTTATTGCATTAATGTTTTGAACAGGATCTTTAAAGAACAGGAGGAGCGAACATGTGCACTTCAAAACAACAGACGCTGGGCTGGTAATGATGTAGCAGCTCACTGGGCCTCTCTCTCTCTCTCTCTCTCTCTCTCTCCCCCCTAGCCGGAAGCATCAGCGCCCCCTAAAGACTCTGTTATGAAGTCTCCTCCAATCAGAGCACGCTGGAGACACACGCGCGCTGCGTGATGGGGGCCGTGCGTGCGTGCGTGTGTGTGTGTGTGTGTGTGTGTGTGCGCGCGCGTCTGTTCGGCGCTGCGGGGCTGCGCGGCTTCAGGTGCGGCTCGTGAAGGTGACGGGGACGTGCTGTCGGCGCTCACAGGTGAGGACGCTGGACCCGTTGGTGTTTTTACGGCACGCGGCGCGCGGGATGGAGGGCATTCACGCGCGGTTGTCGGGCAGCGCTCCGGAGCCGACGGAGAGCGGGAATCGAGCCGGTGATGTACTGCAATGCAGACGGGGGCTGTTTGCTTATCTAGTCGTGTTTTTGCTTCTTGTGGGCTGTGTCAGGGGGTCAGCCGTCTTTTTTTTTTAATTTTTTATCCTTGTGGGGATGTGACGTTAGAACCGGTTATAACGCAGATATGTCGGCTGCGTGTCAATTAATAAGGCGCGCGTGCGCTGGTATGAACAACCTCACGTAATGTGGGGACGCTTTGCTTTGTAAACACTCTTGTGCAACTGTGCATGCAATGTATTTAGATATTAAGGACCACTGACCATTTAAACCAATAATAATAATAATAATAATAATAATAATAATAATAATAATAACGATAATAATAATAATGATAACAATAATAATGATAATAATAATATTAATAATAACAATAATAATAATAATTATTATTGTTATTATTATTATGATGATGATGATAATAATAATAATAATAATAATAATAATAATAATAATTCACAGATATAGTTACTATAAAAACAATTTCATCATTCTACACTAAAAAAAAAAAAAAAAAAAAAAATCCTGTTTCAGTTCTTATGATTTTAACATGGATGAAGTGCATGTTTCTCCAGCTGAAATGCCATATCCTAAAGGGGGGGGGTGGTGGTGGTGGTGGTGGTGGTGATGATGTGTGTGTGTGTGTGTGTGTGTGTGTGTGTCTCAGTTCAGGTCCATATGTACACATCCCACAGCTCTGTTCACTGACGTCAAACATCACTGCACAGCCAGTGTCCTACATAGACTCTAACATGTAAGCAAATGGTTCTAGCACATAAACAATAACAATACCAGCACCAGCACACTAGGTCCTGGCTTTCTTCATGCATGCACAGATAGTAAAGATCTGTCAATACTGTTCAGATGCTATAGCTCCTTATTAGCATTGTGGTTTCAGAGACATTACGTCAGTGTACATAGCAGGATATGGAATTCTGTGTTTACTTTAATTTCAGCCGTGTGATGGCGTGGCGAGCTGTCCAGGGTGTACCCAGCTCTCGCCCAGAGTCGACTGAGACGGGTGCCAGCCTCCTGGCATCCGTGATTAAGATGAATGAATAAATGAATGACTTTAACTTCAAATTCCTTTGATTCAGTTGACACGATGCTTAGGTAAACAGTTTCTGATTTTACCCACAATGCCATCTCAATACGCGGCATGGGTGGCGTAGTAGAGCTTAGAACGTCCCCCTCATAGTACGAAGGCATGGGTTCGATTCCCAGTCTAGGCGTTTCTGTGTGGAGTTTGCATGTTTCTCCCCATGTTTGCCTGAGTGTCCTCTGGGTATTCAGGTTTCCTCCCACAGTCCAAAAAACATGAACAGTCAGCTGAGATGGACGCCAGCCTCCCAGCTACCCGAATTACGATCAAGCGGTTCAGAAAATGAATGAATGAATGCCATCTGAATACTTGATGATAGTAATAGTAGTGCCAGTGGGAATTCATCTCGACTCAAATTTACAGATGCAGCAATGTTTTAATCTTTTCATCGTTCGGATTCTCTTGCCATATCCTCATCTTTATGCTTAGCCTCAGACACAACAGGTTGCATGGGTTCATCTCTTTAATGCTTATACTGTAATGAATGCTATTGAATGCATTCATTCATTCATTCATTTCCTGAGCTGCTTAATCCTAATTAGAGCTGGCGTCCATCTCAGCCGACTCTGGATGAGTTCAGAGTACACCGTGGAGAGCTCGCCAGGCCATCGTACAGCAGTCAGTATTTTAGAGATGATGATCTGGTGAGCTGTGCAGGGCGTATCCCATCCTCATCCAGAGTCGGCTGAGATGGGTGCCAGCCTTCCTGCAAATCTAATTAGGATTAAGCAGTTCAGAAAAATGAGTGAATAAATGAATTACTAACAAGCTGAGCCCGGTACTGTACCTGCCAATTTGCTGTCTCTACTACATGTACCCTGGAACTTTTATCACTGTTATGTGTTTAACTGCAGCACCAATGACATCATACATCCATTAACTTGCATGAATTATTAAAATTACACCAGAAATTAATATTCATTCATTTGCCAATCTACTTTACACTGTTGGAGTTTTGGCCTGGCTGGAGCCGACTCTGGGCGAAGGTGGTGTACACCATGAATAGCTCGCTAGCAGAAATTAAAACCAGAATCAAGCCTATATTATAATATATGTATAGTTAATATATAGGCGGCACGGTGGCGTAGTGGTTAGCACATCCGCCTCACAGCAAGAAGGCCCGGGTTCGATTCCCGGCCTGGGCGTTTCTGTGTGGAGTTTGCATGTTCTCCCCGTGCTTGTGCGGGTTTTCCTCCGGGTGCTCCGGTTTCCTCCCGCAATCCAAAGACGTGCACTGTAGGTTAATTGGCTGTTCTAAATTGACCGTAGATTCTCTCCTGCAGCGGCACTGGAACCCAGTCGTATCGGCATTTGCCTTTCCATTGGATCCTTCCGGTGGCGCTGAGACGGGGGGGGGGACTTGCTGCTTGGGTAACAGCCTGTCCCTCATTACTCCCTACCCAGGCTCTGTGCACTGGGGGGTATCACCAGCCGGGATACCAGCCAGAGCGCAGCCATAGTCCTTCGGGACTGACGGAGGCCTACCAGTTAATATATTCTCGGGTTTACTTTTCCTTTAAATGGTGCTTTGATTGATTTAAGAATGTCTGAGTGTCAGACTCGAGACTTGACAATTACAAAAAGTTGGAATATACACTTTCCTCCATTATTATTGGAACCCCTGGTAAAAATGTGATAAAACGCTTTAAAATCAATTTAAATATTTAATGCAGAAGCTACTATCACACTAAAAAGTGTAAAAAAAATGTCATGGTCAACCTCAAGTAAATTTTCAGAGAGGAAAAAAAATCACTGACTAAAACAATAATTATTGTTCATAAAATCACCTCTTCTATAATTATTGGCACCCCTAATAATTCATACGAAATAAATATAATTGAAGTATTTATTGTCATTTCTACAATAGTTTACAAAGTTGCTTAGCGTTACTAGGAGCATTTAATTAATAATTCATCACTTCATGTTTCCAGGGGGTATAAATATGACGTGGGACAGAGGCAATTTCTCTTATTCACTCTTTAACATGGGAAACAGAAAGGAACACATCATTCAAGTAAGCCAGATGTGTGTTGACTCTCACGAGTCAGGCAATGGTTACAAGAAAATAGTCCCTCGCACGCACCTGCCCATATCTACTGTCAGAGGAATCATTAAGAAGTTTAAAACAACTGGTACAGTGGTAAACAAGCCTGGATGAGGACGCAAGGTTATTTTTCCATCACACACAGTGAAGATGATGGTAAGAGAACTAAAAAATTCTCCAAAGCTCACTGTTAAAGAGTTGCAACAAATGGCAGCATCTTGCGGTCACAAAGGCTCCAAAACAACCACCAGGCGCCATCTACATGCCAACAAGCTGATTTGGAGACATGCAGGGGGAAAATGTCTGGAGTTTGCTAATCAGTACTGGGACTTCAACTGGGACCATGTGCTTTGGTCATATGAGACCAAGATAGAGCATTTTGACAATAAACAATCTAAGTGTGTCTGGCGACCTCGTTAGGGTGCATCGCATCATGAACACTTTAAAATACCAGGACATTAAAGTCAAAATTTGGTGGCGTCTGCCCAAAAACTGAAGATGGGTCATCACTGGGTCTTTCAGCGAGATAATGATCCTAAACATATGGCCAAATCTACACAGAAATGGTTCACCAAACAGAATCATACTCCTCCCATAGCCATTTCAGTCCCCAGACCTCAACCCCATTGAAACCCTGTGGAGTGAGCTGAAGAGGAGAGTGCAGGGGAGAGGACCCAGGTCGCTGGATGATTTAGAGAGATTGTGGAGAGAGGAATGGTCGAAGATCCAGCTTTCTGTATTCTCCCATCTTGTGAAACATTATACGAGAAGATTAGGTACTGTTTTGTTGGCAAAAGGGGGTTGTACAAAGTATTAACGTCCGTCAGGAGTGCTAATAATTGTGGCACATAATTTGATGTAAAAGATTTATTTCTCAATGTGGGATTATTTCCGACTGAATAAAAACACTTAAATTAAAGACATGATTTTCCTAATTTTTTTCCATTATGGTCCAATATTATTCAAAAAGTAGTGGATTTATTAGAAGCGAAAGAACACATCTTAACCAGGGGTGACAATAATAACGTATATAATGTAAATTTAAACAGAAATATCATATCAAAGGTTTATACTGAGAAAGGTCGTTTAAAATTTGATGGAAGCAATACAATTCAAAAGAGTTGGGACATGGCCGTGTTGCCACTGTGTAGCCTCCCCAGTTTTGTATAAACAACAGTCTGTAAAAGTTATTCAGTTACTGTACTTCTGGGAGAGGCGTGTTGTCCAATTCTTGTCTGATATAGGATTGTAGCTGCACAACAAAACAATTTTGCACTGTACGTATTTGTTATTTCATGATGCGGCAGATACTTTAAACTGGTGAGATAGCTGGACCTCGACTCTTCTACTGTGAAGCCATGCTGTTTGAATATATGCAAGATGCAGTTTAGCATTATCTTGCTGAAATTTGCTGAGCCATGACCGAAAAGGAGGACATCTTGATGGGTGCGTATGTTGCTCAAAAAACTTTCTGTACTGATGATGTCGTTCCAGATTTGTAAGCAGTCAGTTCTAAAGGCAGTATTGTGCTACTGCTCCATTACAATACAGGGCTTTGAACTGAGTGCTGATAACAACCTGATGGCCTCGCTGTACTTTAGTCTGGAGGAAGCAGTGTCTATGGTTTAAGAAAAGAATTTCAATGTTCGATTTGTCTGACCACAGAACAGTTTTCCACTTTACCTCAGTTCATTTTAAATATCCATTTTAAGACTTTGGCCCTGACAAGGCATCAGCATTTCTGGATTATATTCACACATGACTTCTTTTCATCATCGACTTTGAACTTATATTTATGTATAGCATGGTGAACTGTTTCCAGGCTGTGATTTCAGGAAGTGTTCCTGAGCACATGCAGTGATTTTACATGATAGAATCATGCCTGTTTTATGCAATGCTGCCTGAGGGCTTGAAGGCCCCATCCATCCAATATTGATTTGTTCTGAAATTGTTTCACAAGATTCAAGACATAACACACTGATTGGTGAACTCCTGCCTGTCTTGTCTTCTGAGAGACTGAGATCCTTTCTTTTAGCACCTTTTCATGTTACTGATCTCCTGCCAATTAACCAAATTCGTAACAAAATACTCCCCTGTATGTTTCTTTTTATTGCCCCTTAGTTTTGCTGCCCCATCCCAATTTTCTGAAATGTGCTGCTGCCATAAAATTCAAAATAAAGTAATATTTTTCATGAAATAGTAAACCATCTCACTTTCAATATTTTATCAAAAATTACTGATTTATTTACATATGTTTATTGTTCTATTGTGAGTAAAATATGAGCTAATAAGATTTGCAAATCACTTCTATATCAGTTAATTTTCTGTACCTGCTTAATCCTAATTTGGGTCGCGGGTGCCCATCCCAGCCAACTTCGGGCGAGGGCAGAGTACACCCTGGACAGCTCGCCAGGCCATTGCAGGGCGGAAACACGCTGACGGCTTTGCAGCCTACTCTTGTCGAAAGTCAGCAATGGTTCTTTTACATGCCTCACACCATAGACAGTGACAGACATGGCCGGCCTTTGATAACCCAGTTAGCTCCACTGGGGGGGGGGGGGGGGGGGGGAGGGGCAACCTTGTGGAGAGTGGGACTCGAACCCCCCAACCTTTGGATCAGCGATCCAGCGCCCTATACCACTAGACCACCACTGCCCCTCACTTCTATATGTTTTATTATATTCTAGAGCAGGGGTCACCAATCTTTTTGAAACTGAGAGCTGTTTCTTGGGTACCAATTAATGCGAAGGGCTACCAGGTCGATACACACTTGCGATATAACAAATTTGCTCAATTTACCTTTACTTATATGTTATTAATAATTAATGATATTCATCTATGTCAGGGGTCAGGAAACTTTTTGACTAAGAGAGCCAAAAAATTTTTTTTTTATTAAAATCTAATACTCTGAGAGCAAAATATATTTTTAAATACCGAGACCAACAATTTTAGAGTATAATACGACTCTGAATTTATTTTAAACAACATTGTTATAATGAAGTTATTTATTAATAAGAAAAGTACTTCTTACTATTAATGCGACTTTTGGTGCTGCATGGTTTTGCTGATAGCTTTGTAGTCTGGTTGATACGTGCTGAGGTTCAGCTTCATGCAGGCGTTCAGGCTTCCATCTATTACACGTGACCACAGGTTGGTCTTGATGCTTTTCAGGTGTGAGAAGGACTGCTTGCGTGCGCATGTAGAGCATGCATGACAGCATGGTCAATACGACAGGACTCACAAGATGCTGTGACAGGAAGTACGTCCCAATGCAATCAGCTGGTCTATGGGTTGAAGTTTTTTCATTCTGTCCATTTGTGTTTTGCTTGCCAGCTCTGCTTGGCTTCGTGCACATGAGCTGATCAAAACGAGGGAAATTTACCTCTTTACCCAAAAACAACTGTTGCATATAATCCATTAAAATTAGAGTTTCAAGGTATCGGCCACGCCCACACACTGGAGTACAGAAAGGATTGTCTCTCCGCTGCGTGCCACAGCGAAAAGTGGCATTGAAAATAGATGTATAGATTGAAATGCGTGAGATTTATTTATGTTTTTGTTTTATTTGATGGCTTTTTTCTGTATTTTTATTTAAATGACAGTGAAATTATGTATTAGTTATTCTGTTAAGAAAGGCCACTTGATTTATCTGCGAGCCAGATGCAATCATCAAAAGAGCCTCGTCTGGCCCACGAGCCATAGGTTCCCGACTCCTGAACAGGCTCGCGGGCGACTCATGTTGTCCTTGTGGGCGACCTGGTGCCCGCGGGCACCATGCTGGTGACCTCTGTTCTAGAGCAAGAGTCTCCAATCTTATATCTTATCCACAAAGAGCCGGAGTAGGTGCAGGTTTTCATTTCAACGAAACAGTAGCCACACCTTCCACCTATTTCCACCAATCATTGATCATCAAAAGAAAGAAAAAAACCTAGATTGGACATCACTGTTTCAATTCTGAAGTGGGGCCATCTTGGTGAGAGTGTGATCTCACCAAGATGGCCCCACTTCAGAATTGAAACAGTAATGCCCACTCTAGTTTTTTTTTTCTTTTCTTTTCTTTTGATGATCAGTGATTGGTGGAAATAGGTGGAAGGTGTGGCTACTGTTTCGTTGAAGTAAAAACCTGCACCCACACCGGCCCTTTGTGGATAAGTTACACAATGATAAAATAATAGTCTGTTTGTCTGATAGTCTACAAGTTATTCATTAATTAGAATGTGTTCAAAGCATACTAAATTATCTGAACTGCAGACATCAATACTGTATTTGTACATGGGCCCATTTTCAGTAAGCCTTCTCTGTATTGTATAAAATAGTATATTAATACAGGGCCGAAGATTCAGCATTTTTCCTGTTATTGGTTTCTTGTACATAATTTATTTGCATAGCTCATGCAACCCCAGTACACATACTTCTGTATTTTAGCAGAATATCCTTCCAACAGCATTATTGGATTGCTTCAAATGTGAATGCTGCATTAAGTGCACTTTTGTAGTTTATCTCCAGGCCCCACTTACATTACCATTGGAATGGTAGAAATGTGTCATGTACATCCAATCAGACAAAAGCACACTTTGGAAGGATGACTATTGTCAGTGTACTTTTCACACAATATTTGTTTAAAACACCTTACATAAAATATTTTAACATTAAACATTCTGTTCACCAAATGTAAGTCATGGGTCTCCAACCCTGTTCCTGAAGCGCTGCTGTAGGGTTCGTCTCCAACCAAAGTCTAATGCACCTCTTTTAGCTGATCTGACCTTCTTACGGCAATAATCAAGCACATGATTAGGGTTGGAACCAAAGTCACAGGAGGGTTGGTGGCCCCTTATGTAAGGCAGTAGGAACTGAATTCCTGTGCATTTCCAAATACAAGCATCAAATTTATATGAAAAATTACCCCAAATATTAGTTATCAGTACATTTTCTGTAACCGCTTAATCCTAATTAGGGTCGCAGTGAGGCTGGCGCCCATCCCAGCCGCCTCCGGGAGAGGGCAGAGTACACCCTGGACAGCTCCCCAGGCCATCTCAGAGCAGGAAACACGCTGACGGCCTTGCAGCCTACTCTTGTCGAAAGTCAGCAATGGTTCTTTTATATGAACCTCACACCATAAACAGTGAGAGACATGTCCGGCCTTTGATAACCCAGTTAGCTGCACTGGGGTGGGGGGGCAGTGACAACCTGTCTTGAGTGGGGCTTGAACCCCCAACCTTAGGATCAGTGATCCAGCGCCCTATACCACTAGGCCACCACTGCCCTGATACTAATTAATGCTATCAGTATTGTCGTGTAAAAGCATATTGGTTGGCCCCGGTATCAAAGCACTCCACCACTTATGGTGGCCTCTGTCCATTTGAGAGTTTAGTCCTTTTAGTCGGCAGCTAGGCTGTATCATGATCCCTGCCTTGAGACTTGTCTAAATACATGGAGTAGAGGGGGGAAAACAAGCATTTCTTTTGACCCTTGCTGGGATGATGTTTGCGTAGGTGGTTCCAACAACTCTGGCAGAACAGCACATCAAACCCTACTCTCTTCGAAAGTAAAGATTTTCCCTCACAAATATGACCGCAAGACATTAGATTTTTCACATGTATGTACTGCATTCACTGTATTTTTGTTCAGCTTGTATGACATGCTACATAGTTGAATTGCGACCAGTTGTCCTTAGCTAATTCTAAGGGCATGTGCTTCTGTAAATGTATCCAGCAGTGAGTCACTGCCTCATTTTTGTCTCTAATCTAATCACCATGACCCCTTTATTCTTAAGTACTTCATCACTTTGACTGTAAAGATCATTTCATTGTGTATAACCAATTGTATTTTGGTTTCTTGCTAAGGTAAGCAGGTAACACTTCGCATTTCATATTAAACTACAGAGGTATTCATATAATGCAAAGTAATTGCCAATGCAGCATGATGATGTAGGAAGTGGGTGGTATATGGGTAAAGGTTGAATTACCAGATAAAGGATTTACGAAATGTCTTGAGTATAACCTTTCACACTAACTCAAAGTCAAATATAATTGTCTCATGTAGTTTCCAGAGAGGGCGGCACGGTGGTGTAGTGGTTAGCATGTCCGCCTCACAGCAAGAAGGCTGCGGTTCGATTCCAGGCCTGCGTGTTTCTGTGCGGACTTTGCATGTTCTCCCTCTGCTCGCGTGGGTTTCCTCTGGGTACTCCAGTTTCCTCCCACAGTCCAAAAACATGCACGGTCAGCTAATTGGCTGTTCTAAATTGCCCATAGGTTCACATCGTGCAGAAGGCAATGGCAAACCACTATCCTTGCCAAGAAATCCTCCATCAAGATGATAATCAAGGCGTTATCCTTCATGGCAGGTTGCCAAGAGTCGTCCTATGACTCGGAAGGGACCAGACCAAACCAGTTTCTAGAGTAACGGCAGGCTTACTGGAACTTAGTTTGAGTGGGAGTGGGGTGGGGGTTGAAAATCATGCCTTTTGGGTTGTTGACCCATCTTGGAGGGATGATGGATGTATGCTAAAAATGACACCATATCCCACTTCGCATTTCCCCCCCATTTTCTCCCAAATTTTGTCATTTTCAATTCCCACCCATCTGGAATTACCTTCCCTCTCACACAACCGCCACTGACTAGGAAGGGATGAAAGCATGGACACGCCCCCTCCGTGACTTGCAATGCTAGCTATCCGCCTCTTTTCGAACTGTGGCGTCATGCGTATTTGGGGGCGGTCTAACACGCTCAGAGGGAAGGCGCTATCCACCCCCTCGTATGAATGAGCTCATAGAGGCCATGATTGGCTGGCAATTGCTGTGAGTGACAGTGAAATGAGTGTATGCCATCCCTCCCTCCTGTGAGAGCTCATCCAGTTGACTCCTATGAACTTCCAAGCATGGAAAGCTATGGCATTAAACTGAATTCCAACTTGTGATCCACGGCTTCATAGTCACGCACCTTGTTGATGCACCACTTGGGAGCCCCCTTTGCAGCATTTCTATGGTAAAAAGGATGTTATCCTCCAGTTATACAATAGTACGTATTACTAGTATAAAAAGCTCACTGTCAAATGGGAAAATTTAGATTGAACTGAATGGTAGTATGATGCAATTCATAAAGGGATCAGTGAACACTGACTTGAAAGTGACAAGATTGAGGCTGTTGCTGTGCAGTAAACAAATGGTCACTCAGTGAGACACTCACCAGGAAACAATCTCAATTAGGCTTCACTGTTGCTGCTTGAACGCCTACGAAGTGAGTCCATCCACTCTTTTCCCATTAGGTCTTATTACTTATTGTATAAATTAAAAATTGAGTGTTTCCCACTTTCCAATACTCATTCTCATTCACCCTTCTTCGCTGACACTGGGTAAAGGTGGGTACACCCTGAACAGTTTGTCAGACCATTGCAGGGCACACACACACACACACACACACACACACACACACACACACACACACACACACACACACACACACACACACACACACACATTCTGACGTCTACAGGCAATTTGGAACAGCCAATCAGCCTAATGAGCATGTTTTTCGGCAGTGGGAGGAAACCTAGGATACCCAGAGGAAACATGCTGGGAGAACATGCAAATATAACATAGAAATGCCCAATCCCAGAAATATAACCCAAAGCCTTCTTGTTGTGAGGTGGATGTGCCGGCTACGGAAAAAGTATACCGAAAATAATTACAAAACTAAAGTCTCCTAGTCCTAAATGTTAGCATTCATATATGACATATGAGTAATGCTTCTGTTTAAAAAAAAAGCCAAAACGCTGTTATACCAAATTTCTGTTGAACTGAGAAAATTTTAATTGAAGCAATTGCTTGTTGTGTGTTTTGCACAGTCACCTCACAGGAAGTAGGTCCCCGGTTTGATTCCTGGGCTTGGGGGGTGTTTCTGTGTGGATCGTGCTTTTGTAAGTTTCCTACTAAGCTGTTCAGGGTGCATTCTATCCTCTCCCAGAGTTGGCTGAGATAGGCGCCAGCCTCCCTGTGACCGTAATAAGGATTAAGCATTTCAATAAATGAATGAATGCCTTGCTTGTGCTGTTGCTTGGTTGCCAACCATTATGGTTGAAATAAAAACTCAGTGTTGTTAACATACATCAGACAAAGAAGGGTTATGTGCTGCATTTCTGCTCGATACTGTGTGAAATTAAGATTGCTGGTGCTGCCATTTTATTTTATTTTTCTAGTAATGTAGAAAAATGGTCTTTGCTGTCCACATGTAACTGTGATAATCACTTGAATAGTCTGTAATACTTATATAAAGTTATTGATGAAACATTATCCCCCAGTGCAGTTAACGGTTATCAAAAGCAGGCCATGTCTCTCACTGTCTATGGTGTGAGGCATTAAAGAACCGTTGCTGACTACCGTAAAGAGCAGCTGCATAGCCGTCAGTGTGCTTCTGTCCCTTGATAAAGGGTTGTATCAGGAAGGGCATCTGATGTAAAAACATGTGCCAAATCAAATACAGTGGTACCTCACTTTACGAAAGTCTCACCAAATGAAAAATGCAGGTTACGAAACGCATTTTCCTAAAATTTTTGTCTCCATATACGAAAGAAGTTCACAGTACAAAAAAATTCAAACATGCGCCATTCAAAAAATGCACGCGCTGCTGTCCCATCAGTGACGTTCAAACATCCCGCCCCGCTGGCCTCCTATTGGCTAATAACTGAGCTGTCGTTCATGTCGCCTTCACTTGAGGACAGGTCCACCTGACGCCATCTTGAACAGGGATCCCATTGGCTAGGAGGGATGACGCAGCTACCTCCCATTGCCTATCTCCCAAAATCCCGTTCCGCTGGCCTCCCATTGGCTAGGAGGGATGACGCAGCTCCCTTCAATTGGCTATTATGGAGCTGAATCTACCATGATGCTTTTCGTGTAAAGGACAGAGTTACTGTTGTTTTATGCTTTATTTCTTGACTCAGGCTTTTAAACTTCCATAAACATTTGTAAGATTATAACTCTGCTAAGAAGACATGGTCAACACACACGTGCACACATACACACACACGCACACACACACACACACACACACACACATGCACGAGTGTACGCGCACACACACACACACACACACACACACACACACACATGCACGAGTGTACGCGCACAGACACACACACACACACACACACACGCGCATGTGATTTCCGATGCGAGTGAGAAGAAGAAACGGGCTCGAGTGATATCACAAAGGAATATGGCCAAACCAGTCTACCATCGGTCCGATATTGAAGCAGAAGGAGGTCTTTAAAGGTATGCTTTTATCATTTTTAAAGGGTTTAGGGGGTAGTATTGGGAGCCTTGGAACAAATCACGCGTTTTACATGTAAAATGCGGTTCAACTTACGAAAAATGCAGGTTACGAAAAAGGCTCTGGAATGGATTAATTCGTAAAGTGAGGTACCACTCTATGTGAATCAGATAATTCGGTGTGGCGACACCTGAAAAGGGCAAAAGCCGAAAGGAAAAAAAAACATTGATGACATATTATACAGTGATCCCTCACTTTTTGTGGTTAATTAGGACCGAGATCTCCCCGCGAATTCCGCGAAGTAGGATCAACCCGCCCAACCCTATGTATATATGTATATAATATCAATAAATACATTCAATACTATAAATGCTAATAATAACAAACATTAAAAATAATACATAAGACGTAAATAAAATATAAATACACACACACATACAGACACGCACGCACATGCTTATGCACCCACTCAGATGCGCACCTCACATTAAACTGTAAGTAGTTTTGATGGGAGGTTTTGGGTTGTTTTTTGTTTTTGTTTGTTTAGGTTTTTTGCATAATTGGCCTTGTTTTGTGTCATTTTCCTTAACTTTTTCCCGTATTATTCCTTAATTTCCTTATTCTTTAATTCGATGAATAAAAAAAAAAAGCCGCGATGCACTAAAGCCGCATGAATTGAAGCGCGAAGTAGCGAAGGATCCCTGTAGACCAGTGGTTCTTAACCTTGTTGGCGCTACTGAACCCCACCAGTTTCATATGCTTATTCACCGAACCCTTCTTTATTGAAAAATAAAATATGATTTTTTTTCAAATTCAAGACATAGGTATATGTTTTTACTGTGACACCAAAATAAACCGTGCATTAACATCACTGTGTTCAAAGAACAAAACCAATACAATGCATGAACTCCCCCCATCACAACTACTTACATTTTTATGTGAGGTGCGCACATGTGTGCGTGCGCGTATCTGTATGTGTGTCTGTTTATGTTTTATTTACATCTTATGCATTATTTTTGAATGTTTAACTGATATTATAAGCATTTATAGTGTTGAACATGTATTTATTGATATTATATACACATATACATGTACGTATACGTCAGTCAGCGTGGGGTTGATCCTACTTAGGACGCTGACTTGCATCATGTTCCGTTATATATGTGAATCCATGTTGTACATATTTCTTTTTTTGCTCAACATAGTATGGATTAAAACATTAAGAACGAAATCACACGGCGTACCATCACAACAGTCACAAGTCGACTACTGAGCGCACCAAACTTCCTGCAGCACAGATTGGCCAAGCAATGTAGCGTGATCACCTGCAGCCAGTGATGGCCAAGCGGGGCGTGTCGTCATGAATATGAGTCGGGTGTGTGTCTTGCCGTCCGCCGAACCCCTGAGACTGACTCACCGAACCCTTAGGGTTTGATCGAAGCCAGGTTAAGAACCACTGCTGTAGACTGACAGTATGAAGTATTGACCGTATGAGACTAGATTTTTACCATTAATTACTGTTTACATAGCAGTTTGTTGTCTGACTTGTAACTACAGGATATAATCATTATTATGACTAGTAATGCACCACGTATGTAAACACGGGAGTCCTTGTGTCATTTTTGAGATTTCTATGATTGTCTTGCTACCACAGTGTCTTAAAAGTGCTCATTTATCTGTCTGCTGGACAGTGACGGCTTGAGTGGCTGTCTGTTCCTTGTAAGCATGTAAACACTAAATGTGTGATGCTGATGTCTTGCTGGACTACATTGATTTGTCGGATTCAGGACATATGATCAATACGTTCATGAAATGATTCTGAAGAAATGTTTACTCTTAGCTGACATCTCTGTAAAGCTAAGAAAGGGTTTGAGTGGATCTGTGACATGAAGCCTGAACCAGCCAGGAAAGGTGAAGCAAGCTCATGCTTCGTGTGGTTGTTTTTTTGTTTTTTTTTTCCCTTCACTGATACTCATGCACATTCAGGATCAGCGTGCTACGGTTGGAGGAAAGCACTTTCCGTGTTCTTGTATTCCTGAGCTGACAGATGCCCATCACTGACTAGTGTTGCATATGAGTGAGGGAAAAGAATGTATGCCATCCCTTCCTCCCTGTGAGTGAGTTAGCCAATTAGCTCTCATGGGCAGCTAGCTAGCTGTGAATTGCAGCATGCACCACAGTCTACAAGTTCTCAGGTGGTGGTGGTGGTGGTGGTGCAATCATAAGGTGAGATTGGGATATTGTTCATATAAGTATTGGTTGCTTAGGAGACTCAATACAGTCTCAATGCAGTCTTTTCTCTTTCTTTCCGTCAACCCTGAGCAAGGTGTAGCTGGTGCTTTTAATGTGACCATGCCCCTGTTATAGTTTAAAGGAGTTCTCCCGTGGTTCTTCTCAATTTTATTTTCCTAAAAGTCATTGAAATATACCATGAGTGTTTGAAATAGTTGCTATAATGTGCACATTCATTCATTTTCTGAACTGTCTAATCCTAATTAGGGTCGCAGGGAGGCTGGTGTCAATCTCAGCAGCGAGGGCAGAGTATACCCTGGACAGCTCACCAGGCCATCGCAGAGCAGAAACATACTGAAAGCTCTGCAGCTACTCTTCACGAAAGTCAGCAATGGTTCTTTTACACGCCTTACACCACAGACAGTGAGAGACATGGCCTGCCTTTTATAACCTAATTAGCTGCACCTTGGGGACAGCAGTAGCAAAGGTTGACAGTGGGGCTTGAACCCTACCCAACCTTAAAATCTGTAATCCAGCACTTTACCAACAGGCCACCACTGCCCTAATGTGCCCATTAATACTGTCATTTTATCAAGAAAATCACGTTTTTCCAAAACAGTACAAAGACATGCACAATGGGATACTCAAATTGGCTGCCTCAAATTGACCCCGGATCTGACAGTGAATGGTTTTTTGTGTGTGTGTGTGTGTGGATCCTGTGATGTTCTGGTTAGCTGTTTAGCCTTTGAGCAGTTTCTGTTGAGATAGACAGTAGCCTCTTGAAGACCCAACCAGTGTTCCAGTGAGGTAGTTTTAGCATGGTCCAGCGCCATGCCTTACACATTATTGCCGTGCCTTTTGACTTTTTTGATGTGCCACATGACCTTGTTACTTAACCCGCATGCAGCTATGCTGTTATTTACATGTAACATGTCATACGTTCTGAAAGCAATAATTAGAAATATTAATTTATTCATAAAAAGTTGCATACATTAACACAGTTAAGCAATTATGTTTGATTAAAAACAAATACAGTAAAACCTCCGCTGACGAACGCTTAAGCTCACGAACTTTTCGCCTCAAGAACATTAAATTTGCGAGCATATAGTCTCTGCTGACGAACTAGTTTTCGGTGGACGAATCAAACCACGCGGTCGAACAGCGCCACGGTGGTGGCCACGAGAAGCTGACGCACGCTCACGGCGTCCCAGTTCGTCACCCCCTTTCTTTGATTGCGGAAATGGTTTGTGTTTGATAGACATTTTGGACCATATTGAGTGTACTTTTGCTATTATGGGACCGAAAAAGACCCCACCACAGGCGGAGATCATTGAAAAACACGAACGAGGTGTGCGTTTGTGTGACTCAGCGTCCCAGTACCAGTACGCTAAGTCTACCATTGCTCCCATCCTTAAGAACAAGGAAGCTATTAAGGGTGCGTGTGTGGCTAAGGGTGTTTCCAAACAGTAGGCGTTTCCAAACACTCCTTCCAAACAGTAAGTCCCTCCCTCCCTCCTCCTCCCACTCCATTCCATCAAGCCATCAACTACCATCACAAAGGTAAATAAAACCACTTTATTATACAGTACAGTTTATTTCTTTAATTACAATACAATAGCACATTTATTATACATAAAATAAGGTATATTTTTGTGTAGTTTTAAGGCTTATTTAGTAGAAAATTATGTTTTATGGGGACCTGGGAACGGATTATTCTCATTTTAATGGTGTCTTATGGGAAATAAATGTTCGGAAGACGAACTTTTCGCCTTACACAGACTTTCTGGGAACCAATTATGTTCGTGAGCTGAGGTATCACTGTAGTTCAAAGACCTAAAAGTTAATTCCTTAATATAGTTATAATTTACCACACCTGTCACCACAATCCATATCAGATAGAATGCTAGTTTTAACCCCCTGAATAGTATCTTCTTTCTTCTTTTCCTTTCGGCTGTTCCTTTTTTCTCAGGGGTCGCCAAAGCAAATCAACACATGTTTAATTTGGCAGAGGTTTTAACGTCGGATGCCCTTCCTGACACAACCCTTTCGCAATGGACAGAAACACGCTGATGGTTTTGCAGCTACTCTTTACGAAAGTCAGCAATAGTTCTTTTACATGAACCTCTCACCATAGACAGTGAGAGACATGGCTGGCCTTTGATAACCCAGTTAGCTGCACTGGGGGACAGTGACAACCTTGTGGAGAGTGGGGCTTGAACCCCAACTTTAGGATCAGTGATCTATGTGATCTATACCACTAGGCCACCACTAACCACCCCCTGCCTAGTATATGATGTATATAATGATGATGATGATGGATACAATACTTTCTTTGAGCAACAATGACACTGCCCCTTTAAAACATTTAATCTGCCCGAGAACGAAAGAAGCTTGAAACCTTTCTTTCTTTCTTTCTTCTTTCTTTCTTTCTTTCTTTCTTTCTTTCTTTCTTTCTTTCAACATTCTGTCTTACTTTGCTTTAAACATCTTCCATCCTTCTAATTTTCTTTCACAGGGATATGTCACTCATCTCTCTCTAGGTTATAATTTAACACCATTTGTATCTTCCTGCTGTGAAGAAAAGGTTCACGGATGCTTAACTCCTAAATATCTCATTTAGCACATCTGCTGAAATGCTCATATTCAGAGACAATCTCCTTTTATTCACAGTCATGGATGATTGATTACAATGCTTGTATTTCATGAATAAGATCAAGACATGTGTGTAGACATAATTCTAATTGTTGTAAGAGTTTTAAATATCAAATATGTTTATGCGGGAGCATTTTTTGTTTTATTTTCCCCCAGATTTTCTCTCCTAATTTATTCGAAACCAATTCCAACCCATCAGGTATTGCCTCCCTATCACACTACCACCAAAAAGGAAAGGGGGCCCCTTTGTGACACTTGATGTACCACCCCATGTTTATGAACTGCAGCACATACATATTCAGCCTTACATACTTAGAGGATAAGTGCCCTCTACATGCTGGTATGCATGAGCTCACAGATGCTCATGCTTCACTGGTGATCGCTTTAAGTTATATTAAGGCGAGTGTGTGCTATCCTGCCCTCCTGTGATAATTTGGCCAATTATTTTTCATGGACTTCTGGTCGAAGATGGCTATGTGCCAACCTGGATTTGAACTCATAATGTCAAGCATGAATGTAGTGCACCGTTTTTGTTGTGTCGATTGTTAGTCGGATGCGCAGGTTGGATCTACCAAGGCAGAAGGCCTAGAGGAAGACCAAAGTGGAGATTTATGGATGTGGTGAAGGAAGACATGAAGGTAGTTGGTGTAAGAGAAGAAGATGCAGAGGACAGGGTGAGATGGAGGCAGATGATTCGCTGTGGCGACCCCTGAAGGGAACAGCCGAAAGGAAAAGAAGAAGACTCGAGAGCCCAGTGATGTTCCTCTTTGATAAAAAATGTTCTATTTAGGCACATGAGTCATTCTTTGTAGTTATCTGGCCCAGGATCCATCAGATTACTGTACTCCTGTTAAGGTTGACACACTTAAGAATAGGACTCTTAGATAATTCGTTTACTGAAATAAACTTAACTTAAACCTTATTATTAGGTTTGCCGTTATCATGTAGCCTTTAAAACTAATATGAATTGGCTGGTCACCGTTTAGACTATATTTGAGTGTCGTCATGATTCCTGAGAAGGCACAGTTTTGCAGCCATCTGACAGAGTATCCTGCGCTTTCGTCTAGAATTTACTGAAAAACTTATCCTTGTGCTGGAAGTGAATTTAGTATTTTTAGCTCAAATGATCCAGTGGCAGTCTTGAGGGAACCGGGATTGATTTAGAAGTCATTACAAAGGATTTATTCTCCACCGAGCTAATTTTAGTCGGAACATCTTTCTCTTGTGCTGTTGTTCAGTTTATTTATCGTCTAACCACAATTAGACTATTATCAAAAATCAGCCTTGTATCGAAATGAGACTATTATTGAAATCTTATAGTTGGATGTATTCAAGTTCCACCGTTACAGAAATGCTGGTGCTCAGATGACTATAAGCCAAAGCAGAGTACACCCGGAACAGCTCGCCAAGGGCAACAGGGCTTCACACTCACATTCAGAACTGTGGCTGACTTGGAGCAGACACTAATTATAAGTTGTTTTATTCATTTCGCTGTTTATGGTACCATACGGCCTCCCTGTATGCAGTTTATGAAACCATTAGAGAAGTAAGTGCAATGCTGTTAATATATTGTGTTTATATGTTATACACTATTAAATTGTCATTATAGTAATATTTATATTAGACATGAGTTGAATGACTTTGATAACCCTGGTTACAAGTTAATTTTTTATCACTTTGATGATTTAGGAGTGTTTTTTTTTAGTTTTATAGAGTACTACCCTATCGCATAATACCATCAGAATAGGGGAAGCAAGCACATGCTTCCTGTGAGGAACATGATAACAGCTGAACATGCGTTTTTTTTTTTTTGTTTTTTTTTTAACTGATGCTTGTGCATATTCAGGGACATCATGATACACTTGGACGAAAGCCCTAGCCGTATCCATGTATGCCTTATGAATTAAACAACCACTATCATAATAATGCAGGGAACATTCTAATTGTCAGTTATGAACAGTTAACTGAATATCATGAGTATGGAGGTCTAGCAATTTCACCTTTCCTGGAGAGAATGTTTATGTTGATGTATTAAAAGCCCTGAAAATTCCTATGCAAACCTCAAGAAATACTTTACAAAGATCAGATTATTTTTACTTTATATTGCGCCGCCATTATGATTCGCCACAAACTGGCAGTATTATCAGATTATATATTGTGATAAATATCGATATTCAATCAATATTATGAAACCATAATTTAAACCAAAATTCACCTTATGATGTCCTCACATTTCACTCGAGTACAACAGAACATTTCATCTTGACAGAAACAGTGACTGGCTTTATATACAGTATTGTGATATATTGAGAGAGACTGATATAAAAAATTAATTGTGCTAATATTTTTTTATTGACCAGCCCTATTTCCAAGTCTTTTAAGCAACCCTAGGCATCTTATTTCTTTTAGAAAAGCCTCATTATACATTTAAGGCATGCTCCTCTCCACTTACTGGCCTTGCATGGCTGAAACAGGGGATCAATAGTTTTTCTCTGCCCAGTGGCTCTAGCGCTGAATGGAAGTACATTTACGCCTAGAAATCCCATTACTGGTGAAAGAGGGAGGACCGCAGTGCTAGCACATCACTCAGGGATCCATCCCATCCGCATAATCACAGCCTTATTTAATTCATCCTGATTTTCGGGTGTTGTTTTCACAATTGGTGAATGTATTCACTTCCAGAATTCCCTCAGAGCCTTACATATCCATGGCTGTGCTCTAAGTGGGTAATTTCTGCCCTGCATTTTCTCCGGAGTGGTGTAATTTGATTTTCACGGGGCATATTCCTCTTCCCTCGACAGCAAGGCTTCATCACTCTTTCTCTCCCATATCTGACTCCAGTTTATTTATGTCATTTTTAATAACAGTATGGACGCCTGTGTCCTGCCTGTGATTAATATATCATCTGTTGGAGCGGCGACAGCTTCTGGAAATTTAGTTTGATGCTTTAGAAATTATAGATAATGACTAGAAACAACCACAAGTTTTAAAAAAGGGATGTGTTTCCTGAAGCCTTTTTAACGCTGGTGTCATTCATAAGTTTTGCGCTCTGCTGTACAAGTTTTTGCAGTGTTATGGCTCCAAATTATTATGGGTAGCAGACAGCAATGTATGACAGACAAAAGTAATTTAAATAGGAACTGATTTAATCAACACACACTAATAAACACATTAAACACTACTAATCAACATCTGACCAAGATCGAAACAAAACAAACAAATGATATATTTACAGTCCTTTTTCCAAGTGTGACAGGTCTGGTGAAATGTATCCTTCCTTCTGTTCTCCTTGCTATTTTTCTTCTTTTCTCCTCTCCTCTACTCTCTCATATATACAGAGGCTCCCCGGCTTACGTTCATCCGTTTTACATTTTTTCGATTTTAGGGGGGGTTCCAAAAAAAAGAAAAAAAGTCAAATTTAGAGTATGAGACGTACCTACGTAGTACACTGACATAATGACGTAATGACGCTGTGTCCATTGTTTACAAACGACAGACTGAACGTGCCCTGCTGCTTCCCAGTTCACTGCGTGTTACTCGTGTGTTAAGACGTTGTCTCTGTGATCTTTGTGTTTACACTGTTTTGCGGACTTTTGTAACCCTAAGCAAATATGGTTGGTCAGAAGCGTAAGCCTGCTAGCATGGGTGCAAGTTTTCCGGCATATGCCGAAATTTCCGTACTCAGTAAAGCAAAGAGAGTTGTAAAATGAATGAAAACCCGAATCCAGAAAAGAAAGAGAACTCTCTGCTCTGCTGGTGATTCACATCAGTGCAGGCAGAGTACTAAACAAGTATTCAAAGGCACCCTTGCTCACTTTAAAGACCGATGTTAAGATAACCCACGCTTTGTCTCAAGCACAAGCAAGTGAACTACTTGTGAAGCGCCTCGCATATTGTAAGCGTTGATTGGCTGTTTTAAGCTTCATGTAAAGTGATTCGGCTCAGCTTCATGTAAAGTGACCATCCGTCGACCATCGGAACCATTTACAAGCAGAAAGATCGCATCATAGAAAATGTTAAAAGTTATATTTGATACTGTATTTGATATTTGATGAGTGAATTTGATTCAGATTTATCTATTTGAAATTATTTTGCTTGAATTTAATTTATTTGAAATTCATGTTTATTATTTGATATATTTGATATTATTTTACAATGCTATGTTTATAATAATTGAGTTAGGGGTGTTTTATGAGATACGGTAATGGTATTTAGGGATGTATAGTGCAGTATGGACGTCATACGTTACTGGAATATACAGTAACAACCTATGGGTTTTTTTTTTTTCAACTTATGTTCGGCTGTCCAGAACCGAACTAAAACGTAAGTTGGGGAGCGTCTGTATATATATATATATATATATATATATATATATATATATATATATATATATATATATACTTTGCGATTCCCTCAGAATTTCCCTGTTCTCAAGCATGCCCGGTACATGCCTTGACCTGCTTTAACAAAACAAAACCATCGCCTTTTCCCTGCATTACAAGAGTCACAGGCAATTTTTCAACATTTATGTGTGAATTAATTTTCCTGTGAACATTTGAAAAACAGTTTTAAGCATAACATGCAAACATTTGTAATATGGGTTGGTAAAGTTATTGTTCGTACACCAACTCGTGGACATGCTGAGATGAGGAGGGTTTGCTTACCTTTTTTATAAGGTTGAGTTCATGTAATCATTCTGTTTCTTCTTTTTCTTCCTCTTCTTGTCTTCTGCAAGACAAAGCAATATTTCCTCAAGGAAGGACAGTAGCACACTACCCTTGTTCCTGAAAGAATCCATTTACATATTCTGGATGTCCATCTTGGGCCAGTGGTGGGCTGGTGATAAGGTGCTGGATTACGGATCCCAAGGTTGGGGGTCCAAGCCACACTGTCAATGGCTGTCACTGCTGTCCCCCAATGCAGCTAACTAGATTATCAAAGTCCTTCCATGTCTCTCACTGTCTATGGTGAGAGACATGTAAAACAACCATTGCTGACTTTTGTCAAGAGTAGGCTGCATAGCCGTCACCATGTTTCTGCCCTGCAACGGCCTGTCCAGCGTGTACTCTGCCCTCATCCATAGGTGACTCAGATGGGCGCCAGCCTCCCCAGGACCCTAATTAGGATTAAGTGGTTCAGAAAATTAATGAATAAATGGATGTTCTTCTCCATATGGGGAAGGTCTGTTCCCCATTTTTATAAGGTTGGGTAGATAATTATATGATTCACCTGATATTTGCTTGGTGTTTGGGAGAAAAAAGGATCCAAACTTACTCAACAGTGTCAAAAGAATAGCGAATAGTTGCTAACACTGTCCCTAAAATTTGCTGACTAATTCACTAATCAATGCTCACTGTCATCTGCAAACATTTCTGCAAACATTTGCACAGATATTTCTTTTTGTTGGTAGACATTGCTAAATGGTTTAAAATGACAGAAGCGAACTCTGAATTTGTTTTTTTTTTTTTTTTTTTTGTGAACATTAGCTACATTTGTCAGCATTCACCACTTCATGAGGCATAAGGTTGGCCTGATCTAACTCTTATCAGTCTTATCAGGCCACACCATTAGGGACCATCGCTGATTTGCAGTACACACGTCTGATATCATAGTTTACGTTAAACTGCTCAAGCTGTTAAGCTGTCTGAACACTAAGAATTGATTTAGTTGCGTAAATGACAACAGAATACAAAGTTTGTTTTCATGCAAAAAATAAAATTGCAAATTATATTACGATGGATACATGTTGCATTTTCCCCAACTTGTAACTTGTACTTGCAACTTGTAACCAAATGATTTGATGGAAACCAATTGTGGCTGAGGAGGTAAGAGGCAATGTGGGAATTGTCATGATGATGAGTAAAGCAAAACCAAAAAGGAATTGATTCATTGTGCAGTTGTATTACATCAGTGGTCCCCAACCTTTTTACCACTGCGGACCGGTCAACGCTTGACAATTTTATGCTGCCGGGGAAGGTTTGCTTTTTATATATATCGCCCTTGCCCAGAGTCAGCTGAGATGTGAGATGTTAGCTTGTTTATATATATCGCCCTTGCCCAGAGTCAGCTGAGATGTGCGCAGCCTCCCTAATCAGGATTAAGTGTTACATTTTTAATCGAGCTCGAACTCTTCTTTAAAAAAAAAAAAACAAACAAAAAAAACCCACAGGTGATGGTGCACCAGCTGGGAGAATGAAGGCTCAGGCTCAGTCTCACCCGAAATCCCCGCTATTGTTTGAAACATGTCCAACTTGCCTCTGTTCTTGTGCCTTCCCTTTGTGGGTTACATTTTAGCGCTCAAATGACCGACATGTAGCCGAGAGAATCTGGTCGTTTTCAAAATAAAAGCTTTTTCAAAAATAAAACATCGTTCAGACTCAGATAATAAATAAAACAGAAATAAATAATTATTTCTTGTGCGGCCTGGTACCAATTGATCCACGGACCGGTACCGGTCCGCGACTCGGGGGTGGGGGACCACTGTAGTACATCATAGATGGGGCTGTCCACGGACCAATTTAATAACTCATGTATTCATTTCATTTTTAACATACAGGTGTGAAACTCGTAGCCCGTTGGCCAAACCTGGCCCGCAAGAACTTTCAAGCAATATGATTATCATACATGCTTTACGTCAACCATTACTATGAAACCGAATTCATCATTGTTCTACGAGATGGCGACAGCTTATTTCAAGTAAACAGCTAGTCATTCATGACTCAGGAAAGACTGCATGCTTGCTTGTTGCTGTTAAGTGTTGTAAGAAAATGCAACTGAATATAGAAAAAGAGGAAACTTACCTAAACCATTTTGCCACGCAGATTTCACGGTTTCCATTTTTGGATAGATTTTCAATTATTATTCAACTCTTGGATCATTTTTAAAATTAGTGATGCTGCCTTCAGTGAAAATGAGTTTGACAACCCTGGTGTAGAATAAATGAGACGTCATGTTTGTTTCAGGATGGCACAGTGGCGTAGTAGTTAGCATCTTTTCCTCATAGCAAGAAAACCCTGAGTTTTAGCGGTGTGCTTGGTGAGGGCATTTCTGTGTTTAGTTTGCATGTCCTCCCCATGCTTGTTTGAGATTCCTCCAGGTACCTCAGTTTCCTCCCAAAGACATTCACTTTCGGGTAGTTGCCTGTTCCAAATTGCCCATTGGTTGAAATAGGCTCCAAGGGGGGTAAAAAAAAAAGGTTTGAGAATGAATGACTGTTTCACCCGGGTGTGGCTAGACTCTTTATTTTCTGTATATGTTTAACGTGTATTAAGAAGGGATATTACGAGGCTTATTTTTAAATCGACTTTGTTAGTATTTTCACATACGAGTGTGCTCCTGTTTCAAAAAAAAAAAAAAAAATCCATCCGTTATCTGGTGGCCTTCAATTAATCTGCACAGTTAAAACCAGCGTACCCTCAGATTACTCTTGGCCGGCATGTTGTGCAGTGGGTGGCAGGATTAGGAAGTGTACTCCACAATTTTAACATCAGGGACTGTGACTTCAGGCAATCACATCTACGAAATGCAAAGCAGGTAAAGCAATTTTTTAAATTTCTGGTCCCATCACGCGAGAAAATTTCCAGACACAAAATATGATTTATGCAGCTAGTAAATTTATTTGCCTGTGAGTATTTGTGTAATTGTGGCGTTTTCAATTTGGTCCCCAGCTGGCTGTTTCTGTGTTCCTGGCTGAAATCCTGACAGAATTTGCCTTTGAACGCTGTATTGATGTGAGAACATTAGCATTCATTGGAAGCATGCACAAGAAAGAGGTTGCTTTGCTTTTCCATGGCATGCGGCTCCACACTTTCTCTGCACATTACTGAATACTGAACTCGGGAGGATACAAACCATGCTATGAAAGCTGTATATTGCCGACTACACAAACACATACAGCACGTGAACATCAATTAATTTGAATGAAATCATTTAGCAGATCATGGGGCCGGTGGCGTAGTGGTTAGGGTGCTGGGCTCATGATCGGGAGGTTGTGTGTTCGAATCCCAGTTAGACCCCCACTGTGCCAAGACCCCTGGGCAAGGTCTTAACCACAAGTGTGCCTCTGTTCACCCAGCAGTATAAATAGGTACCAGTAAAAATATACTGGGAAGGTAACCTGCGATGGACTAGCGTCCCATCCAGGAGGAGTTGAACTCCTGGTAGCTTCACGCTACAGAATCCGGGAGTAAGTATTGGCCTGATGCGCCACTAGGCTCAGTTGTAAAAAGCCCAACAGACACCCATTCATCAGGTCAGGACAGATGTTCTGTGGTGTTGGATCTGTATAGGGCAATTCCACCAGTATGTTTTTTGAATCAAAATGTAAAGTTTGTGATATGTCAAAATTTGTTATAATATTTTAAAAGAAATACTGCATATCTATTTTATGAAATTACAAGTATTAGGTATTACAAGATCAGCTGTCAAGACATGGGTTGCCTTGTAGACACAATAATTGGGAAACCTCAACCCAGTAAAGCCACACTGTACATCGGGTACATCCCTGAAGTTCAACATTACATGTCAGTGGAGCCCATTAAACCTAAACCCCATTTACTGGAAATGTAATTTTAATTTTATTTCGGATTGGGTCTGCAAGGGAATAATTTGACTTCTGCATTTAAGCTATCCAAAGTGAACATACACACACACACACACACACACACACACACACACACACACACAAACACACATCGCAGCACCCGAAGAGCAGTTGGGGATTAGGCGCTACCCTGGGGGACAGCGGTGGCAACCATTGACAGTGGGGCTTGAACCCCCACCTTGGGATCGCAAATCCAGCACCTTATCACCGGACCACGACTGCAACATTTTCTGAACTGTTTAATTCTAACTCGGGTAGTGGGGAGGTTGGCACCCATCTCAGCTGAATCAGGGTGGGGCAGAGTACACACCCTGGACAGCTCGCCAGGCCATCGCAGGTGGTATGCATGTTTGTTGACTAAAATATACAAAGGTATCCAAAAGGTCACCAGACACATTTAATAAATCCTTAAAAATTTGCCAGAATTGCTGTCGCGTTTCAACACACTGTAGACTAGCTGTGTACCTCCACAAGCTGTGGCAGGTCACGGGACATAGTGGCGGGACACACCTGGCTTTTGATATAGTCCTCCAGCAAAAGGTCACAAGGTTTGAGGCAGGGCAGTGTGGAGCCCAATCCCGGTCCACTACAACTGATCCTTTGTTAAGCTGTGATCTCACTAAATCAGTAAAGTGGGCAGGGCCTCCGTTTTGAAGAAAAAGACATTATCAAGGTCATTCCTTGGCTGAAATTGTAGCACAGCAAACTCCTTCAATGAAATTTCCTTTCAGCCTTTTCCCTTTATCAGGGGTCACCACGGCGAATGATTCGTACCTTTGATTTGGCATAGGATTTTAAGCCGGATGCTCTTCCTGACACAACCCTTTTAGCAAGGGACAGAAACACGCTGACGGCTTTGCAGCTACTCTTTACGAAAGTCAGCAATGGTTCTTTTACATGGACCTCTCACCATCGACAGTGAGAGACATGGCCCGCCTTTGATAACCCAGTTAGCTGCACTTGGGGGGGTGGGGTGGGGTGGGGGGGCAGTGACAATCTTGTGAAGAGTGGGACTTGAACCCCCAACCTTTGGATCAGCGATCCAGTGCTCTATACCACCAGTTCACCACTGCCCTAAACAAACTCCTTCAATATCTTTAGGTAACTTCCCCCTGCGTCCAAATATGACGGAAGGCTGTTGAAACCGGAAGCGCTGATGTGGAGTAATGCAGCTCGTCTTCATTGGAGCGTAATGGCAAGTCCAGCAAGAAAAACTGCACTGGCTCTTTTTAAATATTAAAATATAAATACACTCAGTTTCTAGTGTAATTTTTAGGAATTTATTAAAAGTGGTCGGTGACTTTTGGGACACTGTATTTTTAGTTATGTAGGCTGTGTTGTATATGATCTGGTGCGGGTCCGTCATCCCTCTGAGGGTTTGATGAAGGTAATCAGCTGAGTGAGCTTCAGCTCATTCATTTTGACTTCATTCGGCATTTTAATTTGCTTTGCTGTGGTCAATGTGCAAAGATTTTTAAAGCCATACTGTACACATGCACTGCAATTAGAGTTTAGTTTTTGGGTTTTTGACTTGAAATGTTTGCATGGACGGAATTAAACAAAATAGTTCCTGGAGCAGGAATCCTTCTGAAATCTGTCCTATATTTCTTTAAAAAGGACAGCACTCTGGGGGTTAGATGAATAAAAGTGGCAACTTGAAATGAACAGAGAATCACATTTCAGTTCATTGTTGCTTTTTAGACATGTTTGGAGGGCAGAATGTGATTGTGAAATGTGTGAGTGCAGTGTGCGGTACATGAAGCAATGCATATTATAACTATGAAGAGAGATAGCGAGATCTTACTAAAGTGCATCCAGTTCAAACTTTACCAGCCACAAACCGTTTTTTTTTTCAAAAATTAACGTTAAATGTCAAACTGTAATGTACTGTATGACATTATTATATTTTAGCTGCATATTAGTGAAACAATTATGATGAGTATATATAATCAGAAAAAATTATTTTATATATACATATATATGTGTGTAAATATAAGCATTTATGTATAAAACTTCTAACCTTATCTAAATATATGCAGTGGGGCCAATAAGTATTGGGCAACGTAAAAATGTGCAAGTTCACCCATTTAAAAAGATAAGAGAGGTTTGTAATTTTCATCATAGGTACACATCAAGCTTGAGAGACAGAATGTAAAAATAAAGCCAGGAAATCACATTGTATGATTTTTAAACAATTTATTTGTGAAAATGGGAGGCCAATAAGTATTGGGCAGCCAGCAAAATTTACTTTCAATATTTTGTAATGTAGCCTTGGTTGGCAATGACAGAGGTGAAACGGTTCCTGTAGTTCTTGACCAGGTCTACACACACTTTAGTTGGTATTTTGTTCCACTCCTCTGCACAGATCTTCTCTAGTGCTGTGATGTTTGAGGGCTGTCGCTTGGCAACTCGAAGTTTTAACTCCCTCCACAGGTTTTCGATTGGGTTGAGGTCTGGACACTGGCTGGGCTACTCCAGAACCTTGATATGCTTTTTACGGAGCCACTCCTTGGTTTTCTTGGCTGTGTGCTTTGGATCGTTATCATGCTGGAAGACCCAGCCATGTTTCATCTTAAATTCTATGACCGAGGGAAGGAGGTTTTTCCCCAAAATCACACAATACATGGCCCCATTCATGTTGCCATTGATACGGTGCAGTCTTCCTGTCCCTTTTGCAGAAAAGCGTCCCCAAAGCATGATGTGTCCACCCCCATGCTTCATAGTAGGTATGGTGTTCTTGGGATGCAACTCAGCATTCTTCTTCCTCCAAACACGGCGAGTGCTGTTTAAACCAAAAAGTTCAATTTGGGTCTCATGTGACCACATCACATTCTCCCAATCTTCCTCTGGATCGTCCAGATGGTCTTTAGCATATTTCAGACGGGCCTTCACATGTTTTTTGTTTAGTAGGGGAACTTTTCTGGCAATGCAGGATTTCATCTCATGACGACGTAGTGTGTTAGTTATTGTCATCTTTGTGACGGTGGTTCCTGCCGTCTTCAAATCATTGACCAGTTCCTGCCGTGTAGTTCCGGGCTGATTACTCACTGTTCTCAGGATCCTTTGGACCCCACGAGGTGAGATCTTGCATGGAGTGCCACTCCTAGGGAGGTTGTCAGTGATGTTACACTTCTTCCATTTTCTAATAATGTTTCCGACTGTTGATCTTTTCTCACAAAGTTGTTTACCAATTGCAGTTTGACTCATCCCAGTTTTGTGCAGTTGTACAATTTTATCTCTGGTGTGTTTGGGAAGCTCTCTGGTCTTGGTCATGGTGAAGACTGCAGTCTGACAGTTTGAAGGTGTGTGCAGGTGTGTCTCTTATGCATTGTTTGAAGGTGTCTCCTATGTATGTAATCAGTTCAAACAGGTGTCATTCATACTGTTAACGAGTGGGGGCCGAAATAATGTTTGTTTTCTAGCTGCCCAATACTTATTGGCCTCCCATTTTCACAAATAAATTGTTTAAAAATCATACAATGTGATTTCCCGGATTTTTATTTACATTCTGTCTCTCAAGCTTGATGTGTACCTATGATGAAAATTACAAACCTCTCTTATCTTTTGAAATGGGTGAACTTGCACATTTTTACGTTGCCCAATACTTATTGACCCCACTGTATATTTATTTAGTTATTTATACAGGGATCCCTCGCTACTTCACGCTTCAATTCATGCGACTTCAATACATCACGTTTTTTTTTTTTTTTTTTTTAAAGATTCATTGAATTAAAAAATAAGGAAATTAAAGATGAATAGAGGGGAAAGTTAAGGAAAATGTCACAAAACAAGGCCAAATATGTATAAAAACACAAACAGACAAAAACAAAAAACAACCCAAAACCCCCCAACAAACTACTTACATTTTTATGTGAGGTGACCATCTGAGTGCACGCGTGTCTGTATGTGTATGTATTTATGTTTTATTTACACCTTGTGCATTATTTTCGGTCCCAATTAACCGCGGAAAGTGAGGGATCCCTGTACGTATATATGTGCAAAATATAGCTATCGGTATATAGGTTCCGCGAGCTCATAATTAATTCTTCACTACAGTGGTTTAAATCGACTAATGTGGAGTACTTTACATTCAAATATTAAAAA
>CM045742.1:16217500-16260000 GCA_024760905.1 Plotosus lineatus
CGAACTTTTCGCCTCACACACACTTTCTGGGAACCAATTATGTTCGTGAGCTGAGGTATCACTGTATTGGCATTTAATGTATCTCTATAACAATAATTTATTGATAATACTTATTTAAATGATGGGGCTCATTTTAATGTTTACATTTGTGTAAATAACTAATACAGAGTGTGTATGTCACATCCTGTAAGCAGATTAGAAAAATGTTAAAGTTTTTTTTTGAGGAAGCCGTATGTTTGTTTCAACATTATGGAAGGTGTCAGCGGTGTCAGTCAGATTTACATTTGTTTCCCCTCCACAGACATATCTTCAGGGCTCCTCAGTAACATAGGAAGCTTGCATTTTCAGATCTAATTAACTTTAGAAGTGAGGGGGAAAAAAAAAGAAAAGTAATAATGATACAGTTGTTTATGGTGACTGTGGCATGACAATGTGGTGATTAGCGTGTCGACTTCGCAGAAAGGAGTCCCGAGTCCGAGTCAAAGGTTTGGGTGTTATTGTGTGGGGTTTACATGCTCTCTCCATGCTCACTTGGGCTTATTTCTTTGTACAGTGGTACCTCACCTTACGAAATTAATCAGTTCCAGAGCTTTTTTCGTAACCTGCATTTTTCGCAATTTCGTAATTACGTAATGCGTAATACATGTAAAATGATTCGTTCCAAGGCTCCCAATACGACACCCTGAACCCTTTAAAAATTATAAAAGCATAGCCTTTCAGACCTCCTTCTGTTTCAATATTGTACCGGTGGTAGACGGGTTTGGCCATATTCCTTTGTGATATCACTCGAGCCCGTTTCTTCTTCTCACCCACACCGGAAATCACGCATGTGTGTGTGTCTGTGTGTGTGTGTGTGTTCGTTTGATGGCTCTGTGATGGTCTTGTGGGCTGTTCAGGCTGCACTCCACCTTTGCTCAGTGTTGACTGAGATGTGCAACCTTAATAGTAGAATTAAGCGGTTCGGCAAGTGAGTGAGTGAGAGTGTATATGGTGATAACAGGATTTTTTTTTTTTTTGTTTGTAGACATATCATATTAATTGTTAAATGTAAATATAAATAGATAAAACCTTTGACACCCTTTAATAATACATTAGCAATTTAATAAACTTGAATAAGGATGAAGTGAATGTGACCCCCTTCAGGGGTCGCCACAGCGAATCATCTGCCTCCATCTCACCCTATCCGTTAACCAGGAAATAAAAAATGAGTGGCCTTACAAGCCTGAGCTTTTTCTTTTATTCAAAGTAAGCACTAGCTGCTCAATTAGTCTCATCACTATGCCCACCTGTAAACATGTTTGTGTTCTTAAGATCGCAGGAGACACTCGTGTTATGACGGAGTCTATTACAGCTGGAATTCAAGTGCTGATTTTAAAAGGAGGTAGCAGATCAATAGAGCCTGCAGTGTTCTGTTATCATCAGCACTTTTACAGGGTCTCATAAAATATATTCTGTTGATGTCGGTAATGATTTAATGCACTACGTTCAAAACAATTACTCTACTGGTCTGGAAAGCTGAAAGTCGATCAGAGAGTACAACTGAAGGCATTACAATGCCTGTATGTTTATGAACAAGTTTTGCTGAGCAAAATATAAAATAAAGTTTGATTTGGCATCATATTTTGTTTTGGAAGCTGGCACGATGTCATAATGGTTAGCACATCTGCTTTACAGCAAGAAGGTCCTGGGTGGCGTCCTAGGCTCAGCGAGCACTTTTCTATCTGGAATATGTTGCATGTTCCTCCAGGTTCTCTGGCTTCGTCTTATAGTCTAAAGACATTCACATTAAGGTAATCAGCTGTTTCAAATTGCCCCTAGGTGTAAGTGTGAGTGGGAATGGTGTGGTGACCTGTGAGCTGTTTAGGATTCACATCGCCTTCACTCAGAAACATCTGAGACTCACAACACTAGTAGAATTAAGCGTTTTGGCAAATTCATGTATAATTCAATAAATTATTCCACTTTTGATATACAGGGATCCCTCACTTAACACGGTTAATTGGGTTCGAGATCCACTGAATTTTGCGAAGTAGGATCAACACCCCAGGCCGACTTATCAGTACATGTATGTGTGTGTATATAATATCAATAAATACATATTCAATGCTATAAATACTTATAATAACAATTAAACATTCAAAAATAACACATACAGACGTGCACACATGCACCGATGCGCGTGCACGCACTCAGATGTGTGCATCACAAAAATTTAAATAGTTTTGATGGAAGGTTTTGCGTTGTTTTTCTTTTGTGTTTGTTTAGGGTTTTTTTGGTTTTTTTTTGCATAATTGGCCTTGTTTTCATGGCATTTTCCTTGACTTTTCCCCTATTCTTCCTTAATTTCCTTATTTTTTTAACTTGATGACTAGTAAAAAAAAAAAAATCACGATGCACTGAAGCCGCATGAATTGAAGCACGAAGTATCGATGGATCCCTGTATTGGTGTTACAATGAAAAAACATGTTTGTTTTCTTAAGGAGACACACCAGTGTATGGGACGTGTGCAGTTTTTTTAAAGGACTGTAAATAAAATGACAGAATATTTTGTTCAGAAGTTTAAATTGACCCAAAACTTTGCAGTTCAGATGGAATCTATTTCGGAACGACCCTTGTTGTACTGTTTTTATCTCATGTGAGAATGGATATTGTTTCATTAACGATGGAAAATGTCTAGGGCCTGGGGGTGTAGGATGTGTTTAATTAAACCACAGGCAGTAAGCAAACAACCCACATAAGTGGATGGGATGTTATTAGGATGGTTTATGGCTCAAGTATGCAGAGTATTTCAAGCCTCATAAGGTATATATATATATATATATATATATATATATATATATATATATATATATATATATATATATATGTATATAAAAAAACAAAAATAAAAGGACAGGACAAAGACTTTCTATTGAAACTCCAGTTATCACAACAGATCTGTTTCGAGGGGTGGTGAAACCATCCTCTCTCTTCAGGTGATTATAGAAGAATCTACAGAACTTTGTCCTGTCCTTTTATTTTTGTTATTTTCTCTACCAAAAAGTATTGAGCACTCTCCTACGGAAGGATCTACTCAGAAAATCCTCTATGTATGTATATATGTATATATGTATGTGTGTGTGTGTGTGTGGGGGGTAATCCTTAGTGTGATAACACAACAGATTTTTTCTAGGAGGTAAACAATTCCTGCTTGCTCATCTTATATCCACTCTCAGTATTTCTTGCCAGCTGGAATTCAGTATAATACTGACCTTCTAGTAAGCTGCAACTATGGTGTGCGCTATTGCATGTGAGCTATTATGTATGCAGTAAAACTCAACATTCATAACCACATTCTCAATGTTTTGCTATGATACAGGGTTTGGGTAGTTTTAGGCTTTCTGCTTCATCAGTGCACCGGTGAGACGTGGGGGTTAGTGTTTCATGCCGTGCCCTCAGATTACTGTTCTGAAAACGGACAGTAAACCATGTGTCATGTCACAATTCCCATGGAAACTGAAGCTGTTCAATAGCCGTCCAGAGGGAGATGATAGCTGTGTAATTGGAGGCCCATTTTGTGTGTGTGTGTGTGTGTGTGTGTGTGTGTGTGTGTGTGTGTGTGTGTGTGTGTGTGTGTGTGTGTGTGTGTGAATTGTTTTCTTAACTCCCGTGCTATGTTTTCCAGTGGTAATTTTTAATAGCGCAAATGATGTTTCCGACACAGTTACTGATAGATGATTATCTTCTGATCTGCTGAGGTGCAGAGGGATCATTAGAAAAGGTGTATCTGGGCCACAGAAGGTCAGACTCTGGAAAGAATGATGACTTTTTTTTCTTCACTGGATATCATCCAGAGATACAGTGCCTTACCACAAAGCCAGCTCTGTGTTACTTCTCAGAGGCCAGTACCAGTCACGACCGCGCCTGACAAATGAGAAGTCCCCTATTATTCGAGTTTTACGCAGTATATTTCCATTGTATGCTACTGAGTGCCTTTTCAAAAGTCTCTACTTTATTTAGAACTAAGGAGATGTCTGCAGTTGACAAACACTCAGCAAAAAACACAAGAGACATTCAAGGGATGATGGGGAGATTGTGGATGATAAGTGGCTCCTCTGGAGTTGCTGGAAACAATACTGCGATGCACAGCAAGTCAGACATTTGAAAGTCTGTATTAAATAATTCATTGGAAAATGTCTCATAGATTTTTAATCCACATACATTTATATGTATGGGTTTTATACCTACTCTCCACACTGCATATTTGTGGGAAAGTTTCTGTTTTTTAATATTAAATATAGTGCAGTGAGCTGTCCATAATGTACTCAGCCCTCACCAAGAGTTGGCTGAGATGGTCATCAGCTTCTCTGTGACCCTAATTAGGATTGAGAAGTTCAGAAAATGAATGAATGAATGTTGTGTAGTTTGTATGACTATTATACAACCCCAAATTAGGGTAAATTTAGGACTGTGTGTGGATTTTTTTTTTTTTTTTGCACCAGCATTACACCGGATAAATTTTATCTGGTCACCTTCATTTCATTCTTTACTGTAATATACATCCATTCCAGTTTTTTGTGATGTAGTGGTTAGGGTGCTGCCCTCCTGATCGAGAGGTCATGGGTTTGAATCTCCATTAGCATCCCATTATACCAAGACCCCTCAGTTTTCAAGTTTTCAACCATTCATTACCGATGGGAAGGTAACTTGAAGGATATCCAGGAGAAGTTGAACTTCTAGTTGCTTCATGCTACAGAAACTGGGAAAAGCACAGGCTCTGGTGATCCACTAGGCTCGGGTGCACAAACGCCCAATACAGACGCTCCCCAACTTATGTTTTCGTTTGGTTCCGGACGCCGAACATAAGTTAAAAAAAAACAAAAACGTAAGTTGTTACTGTATGTTCCAGTGACGTACGACGTTCATACTGCACTATACATCCATAAATATCATTACTGTATCACAAAACACCCCTAAATCAATTATTATAAACATAACATTGTAAAATAATATCAAATATATCAAATAATATCAACAGTAATTTCAAATAAATTAAATTCAAGTAAAATACTTTCAAATAGATAAATTTTAATCAAATTCACTCATCAAATATCAAATACAGTATCAAATATAACCTTTAACATTGTCTGTGATGCAATCTTTCTGTTTGCAAATGGTTCTGATGGTCGACGGATGGTCACTTTACATGAAGCTGAGCTGAATCACTTTACATGAAGCTTAAAACAGCCAATCAACGCTTACAATATGTGAGGCGCTCCACCGAAAGTAGTTCACTTGCTTGTGCTTGAGACAAAGCGCGGGTTATCCAGACTTCCAGTCTTTCAAGTGAACAAGGGTGCCGTTGAATACTTGTTTAGTACTCTGCCTGCACTGATGTGAATCACCAGCAGAGTGGAGAGTTCTCTTTCTTTTCTGGAGCTGGGTTTTCATTCATTTTACAACTCTCTTTGCTTAACTCAGTATGCATGGTAGATTTCGCCGATCCGAGCAGATAGTTGATTCAGTCTTGGGAAAACCGGAAATTCCGGCATATGCCGGAAAACTTGCACTCATGCTAGTAGGCTTACGCTTCTGACCAACCATATTTGCTAAGGGTTACAAAAGTTCGCAAAACAGTGTAAACACAAAGATCACAGAGACGACATCTTAATACAAGGGTAACACGCACTACTGAACTGGGAAGAATGAGGAGCACGTCTGTCGTTTGTTACGTCATTGCGTCATTATGTCAGCGTACTACGTAGGTATGTCTCGTACTACATAGAGCACGCTAAATTCAAAATTTGACATAATTTTTTTTTTTGAAAAAAAAAAACAAAAAACAAACCTTATTACTTATTTTAGACTTGCAACACGTTCCTTGTAATGAGATAAAATAGTTAAACAGGTATGCAGTTTATAATCCGTGCTGTCGGCTTGTGATTGCACTCATGATTTTATACATAATCACTATCTAGGAAAGGTCTTGCCTTGAAGAAGCACAGGTGGACTGAGGAGCTCCAGTTTGTTAGCAAATGCAATCAGGATTTGGATATTTCATCATTTACAGTGCATAATAACAATAAAGGATATAATCAAACCAAAGGTTTTTTTCTGCGTAAATGGCAAAGGCACAAGCCTAAGCATCTAGAACTGCTATTCATCTATGGACATGAGCTCCAGAGTGCTCTCTCTCTCTCTCTCTCTCTCTCTCTCTCTCTCTCTCTCTCTCTCAAGAGACAGAGAAGGGAAAATCTGCCACGCTCCACAAAAGAAAGTCCACAAAGAAAGCCTTTCTGTTAACCATGTCCAGATGTGCTGTGTGCTTTTTTGGCCTTATAGACTTTTGGGTTCATCCCATGTATGTATTGTAGTCAGGCAAGTCCAGGCATTCCAGAGCTGCTTTAGAAGAAATGGACGCCTTGTCCTTCAGACCAAAGATGAAATGAGCTAAACAGACAGTTCGGACTACATAACTGACTCATAACCATGCCATCTACTTGCCCTATTATGCCTTCCATGCCTGCCTACAAAGTCAAAAATGGATCAGCACCCTCCTGCCTCAATGCACTGACCACACCCCACTCTGCACCATGCTTTCTCCAGTCCTCCATCACTGCTTGAGTGTTTCCTCCATCTATCAAAGTGCAAATAAGGCATGAAACTATAGTCCTTTCTGTTATTACATCGATACATATAAACACTATAAGTGTTAAAACTGAGGATTGTTCTGTGTGTATGGTTTTAAGCTGGATCTGGTGCTAGCCTCTTGTATCTTTCAATGATTGGTGATAGTATGTCCTGTAGCTTCTAAGAGGTGGGGGCAACAATAACGCTGAATACATCATTACAGCAAAGAAAAAATATAGGGTGAGAACTAAACCAAACTATCTTATTCTGAAGGGATGTATTCCTGTGTAGTATATACAAAAAGAATTATGCACTCCAGGCTCAAATCATACCTTTGGCATACAATTGGTAAGAATTTTGATTGTGCAAATTCTTTTAAAAATACCAACAAAGTAATCATATGTAGACTAATTGTACAACTGGACTAAAATAACCATAAACTGGAATAAGATGTTCAGTATGTTAAAGGCAATACTAAACTCTATCATCATGATGATACTAAATCAGATTAGAGCGGAAAATTAATGAGTGGCCTAGTGAAGGTTGCAGGATGCAATCCCTACTCTGATCAGGGAACTTGATTGTTCAGAAAATCTTATTGGACCCTGGCTCATTTATTAGATAAACAATGAATATGTTCATGCTGCGAGCTATTCCATAGTTGACGTTTCGCTAAATTAATGTGGTCATCAGCTGCGTCACATGACAACATCATTTTTATTATGATAAATAATGCACACACGTACAGCTGTGCCACTGATCCATGGCAGATGGGGACAGCTGACATTGGATGTAATTACAATACTCCTAGATAAAAATGAAAGAGGAGACAGTGACAGCACATGTGTCACTTTTGTGGCTATACATGAATATCACTGCCATGAAACACTAGTAACAACAGGTTGCACAGTCATGACATCATCATTTTAAATCAAACTCAGCAGCTGTGCTAAGTTGAAACTTTTACTTTGTGCAACATGAGGGCCCATACATTTGAGTGTGCAGGAGTTACCACCAATTTATGTATAAATAGAGGTACAATAGCAAAACACAAAAATGAAAAGAAAACCTCCTTAAAGAATTTCGATAATAAGAACATGATAAAAACATGTTTTCCACTGGGAAGCATAAATAAAATGTAGCCCAGCGGCAGGGGTCCCCATCCATCGGTCCGCGGCTCAATTGGTACCTGTCCGCAGAAGAAATAATTCATTATTTCCGTTTTATTTATTATCTGAGTCTGAACGATATTTATTTTTGAAAAATCGTCGGTAAAATTGTCGAGCCTTGACCGGTCCGCAATGATAAAAAGGTTGGGGACCCCTGGCCTAGGGTATCCTGGATGTTTTTATTCCACCACTGAATGCACATCTTAACTACATATAAATTTACAAAGGAGTTCCTTGGGGAAGGTTTTAAATCTTAGCCTTTCCTTCCTCGAAACAGTACGGTGTGAAAGTAACAACAACCTCTTGAAAGGTTGCCATGGTTACAGTTGCACAGATCTTGACAGCTAACTTCTGGATTTTGATAATGGATTTACACCCACATGTTACTAAAGAGTTCTGACTGCAGCCAGACCTTGTCTCACTGAGTCCTAGTAAGATGTCAGTGTTTCCTCAAACTTGCTTCACTAAACCTGGTATAGATAAGAATAAAACTGTACAGCTATTTACAGTGGGTAGCATGCTGGTGTAGTGGATAGCATGTCCACCTCACAGCAAGAAGGTCCTGAGTGCGAGTCCTGGGATCAGACATTTCTCTGTGGAGTTTGAATGTTCTTCCTGCGCTTGTGTGGGTTTCCTCCAGGTAACGTAGTTTCCTCCCTCCCAGTCCAGACACATGTACATTAGTCTCTTTGGCCATTCCAAAATGTCCCTAGTTGTGAGTGGGAATGGTTGTTTGCGTTAGCGCTTTTGACGGTCTGGAAAACTGTTAAGGGTTTACACCATTGTTAGCTGAGATAGGCTCCAGCCTTCAGGGAACATAGTAGGAGTAAATGATTTGACCACCAAAAGTAGGCGCTTGTCACACAGACTACTTTTGAGATAAAGGCCAAAAAAGTAAAAATGGTCCATTTTTATTGAAATTCAGATTTTTGCATAAACTATTAAAACAAGTATTCAACTATCACTTGCTCATGTGAAATCGACTAAAACTCATTAAAAATGTCTTTTTTTTCCCCCCATTTTTCTGACGAGTACCCTCATAAAACTAGATAAAAACAGTAGAAAACTTACTGGTTTTCATTGCAATTATTCACCGAGTTCAGTACAAGCCACTCTAATCCATACACCAGAAGGACAGCCGTGAAGTCGTCTCTCCATTTTGGATACTGTTTTGATATTAAAATGCCTTTTCAGTGAGTAAAATAAAGGTTATAAAGACGATATGCACGTAAACAATGCAGGCGAGTTGCTAAGGAAGATCTGAAACGAACACACTGATTGGTCAGCTCGGGCTTGCACATGTGCAGTGCCCGTTACAGGTTACCTTCTGTTTAAACTTCCTGATCCTAGTTTAACCCCATGTGGAACTTATCTCCGACTTTCTCTTCAGTAACAGTAAGCAAGTTTATCTCTGATTGTGAATAGACATAATTTCTGGAAAAGGAGAGTGAAATGTCATCTGTGATGTCTAGCAGCATTAACCCCTTAACCAACCATTTTTTTGACAAAAACGTTCCTTTTTCAGACCAATTTTTTTAAGTTCTTTACTTTATGCTGAATACGAAATTCAAGTCTATTTTTAATTTTTCATCTATTTTTGCATGCAACTGTAATTTGAAATTACCCCTTTCGGCAGAGACGAGATAACTCGCCTTTTTTTTTTTTTTTAGCACATTTTTATTTATTTTTTTGTCACCAAAAATTAATGTAATGAAGAATACACGATTGATTATTCAAGTTTGCTCTTTATTCAAAAAAGAAAAAGAAAAGAAAAAGAAAAGAAAAAGAAAAAGAAAAGAAATTACAATCAAAAGAAATTACAGTCTTATGTGTGATATTTATCAAAAAAGGGAACCACAAATAAAGGTACGACACATCTTACACGATTGATTATTCAACTTTGCTCTTTATTCAAAAAAAAAAAAGAAAAAGAAAAAGAAAAAGAAAAGAAAAAGAAAAAGAAAAGAAATTACAATCAAAAGAAATTACAGTCAGTGTGTGTGATATTTATCAAAACATGGAACCACAAATAAAGGTACAAGGCACATCTTACACATATACCGTGACTCCTTCCTAATTGGTTTCCCTCTATGGTCACGTTTCTGACTGCATACAACACATCTTTTTGTTGGATTTGCCTTTTTCTCTGTTGGCGGGATTTCCTTGGGAAAATGTCCAGGTGTATTCCGTGTACTTACTGCACCTGCTGATGGTCTACCTGGGGATCTCCGTGGTGGCAGTTCTGATCCATACTTTGTGATGATGTCACGTATGATTTGTAGACGAAATTTGAGATGTGTGAGGCATTATGTGCAATTTCTTGCGTCAATCAGTTCATCATCTTCACTTTCGCTTGAATATTCATTTTCTGATGAGCTGGCACTCTCATCAGACGTATCCAAGCCTCTAAGAGAAGCTTCAGTATCGCTGTTGTCATCACTGTTATCCATTGGGATAAGGGATGCCGAGAAATTTCAAGGAAATCGTAAAATACGAGGCCGAGAGTACCGATTCTAAAGAGCGCGACACTCCCCCTTTGACTCTTTGCGGGTCACTGAGTCGAAAACGTTTCGCCGCTTACCTCTTGTCTAACGTTGCCTTGAGATGCCATAGTTCATTTTTTTGAGGCGTATGATGATGAGTAGTGTACGATAACATCCTCAGGCATCAATAGAAATGACGAGTAAAGCCGCTTCCCTCTGGTTTTGAAAGCGTAAGTTTTGGCGAGTTAACTCGTCAATGACTGAAAAATACAATTTGGGTGATTGCGAGTATACTCGTCTCTGCCGGGTAAGGGGTTAATCTGTCCGTCTTCCTTTCGGCTTTTTCCCTTTTACTCGGGAGTCGCCACAGCGAATCATCTGATTTGCACGTTTGATTTGGCAGAGGTTTTTACGTCGGATGCCCTTCCTGTCACAACCCTTTTAGCAAGGGACAGAAACACGCTGACGACTTTGCAGCCTACTCTTTACGAAAGTCAGCAATGGTTCTTTTACATGCCTCTCACCATAGACAGTGACAGACATGGTAACCCAGTTAGCCGCACTGGGGCAGCATTAGTATAGATGTTAAATTCAATGCTAGAATTCAGCTTTGAAGATGCTGGAATGCTTGGCGTTCTTGAAGATTAACTCTCTCTCTCTCTCTCTCTCTCTCTCTCTCACACACACACACACACACACACACACACACACACACACACACACACACACACACACAGTGTGCAAACGGTTAAATGAGCAGCATCCGGATGAACTAGTGCAATTTGAATGGAAGAACATATATGAAGGGAGTGGGTCTTTGTGTGTGTGTGTGTGTGTGTGTGTGTGTGTGTGTGTGTGTGTGTGTGTGTGTGACACCTCAGGTCTGCTGGAACTGCTGGAATATTAAGAAAAAAACATGATTCCATTGAAATTCAGTCAAAGAAAATCCCATATGCTCAGTATTATGTACTTTAGAAAGTTAATATGAGTATTGTATGAGTATAGTGGATCCGGTGGTGTAGTGGTTCGAGTGTTGGGCTCATGATCGGGAGGTTGTGAGTTCAAATCCCACTGAGACCCTCACTGTGCTAAGACCCCTGGGCAAGGTCTCAACCACAAGTGTGCCTCTGTTCACCCAGCAGTATAAATGGGTACCAGTAAAATATACTGGGAAGGTAACCTGCGATGGACTAGCGTCCCATCCAGGGGGAGTTCAACTCATGATTGCTTCACGCTATGGAAACCGGGGGATAAGCACCGGCCTGATGAGCCACTAGTCTCGGGTATAAAAACCCAAACAGTTAATCAATCAAAAATGAGTATTGGTTTTTTTCTCTGTATGCAAAATTTGATTATGGGTTTTTTTGATCATTTGATTTGTGTGTAATAATCTTGTCTGGACTGGACATGCTGGATTGTGGGTTGTTTAATTTTGTACAAAAATTGGTCAAGACCTGAAAAATACTTAAATGTTTCATACCTTTTACATGAAAACAAACTGATGATGACTATGTCTACTGTGTTGACGAAGATTTTGATTTTGATGTTGATGAAGAAGAGGCATTTGTTAATAAAAGTGTGATGACTGGTGTTTGTAAAGATGTGATTTTATCTGCTGATCAGGATATAGATGAAGATGATAATGCTGAGGGCGGAGTTGATGAAGCTTACTTGTATAAAGAGATTAGAGAATTTTGTTATATGGTTTTCTTATATATTTTTTTCTTAATTTCAGTGTGATTGTTTGTACCTGACAATGTTTTTTTCAATCAGTATCATTTGAAGGCATTTGAACCTTTATATAACGGTCAAAAAGATACATACTGATCTTATTGGAATAAACAGAAATGAAAAAAAAAAAGTTTTTAGACATGTTTTCTTAAAGTTTATATGGCTGAAGTGCATGAAAATGTTTGGTTGCTAAGGACTAATGTTCTTGGAAGACGTGCAATATTTGTGCTCATTTTTCTCTAAAATGTTTTTTGAAATTTTTAGTTGAATGCTGACACAAGAAATGGCATAACTCGGTCAGTTTTTCAAGGTATTGACAAACTTTTTGCTGCATTTTGCAGCTTTGGGCCTCCTCTATCTGACTGTGTAAAAAGCTCATTTTTCATTTTTGGACCCCAGAGCCTACTGTCAGTGGAGTGGCTCATAAATGAGTAAATAAATCTATACAATGCCATTCTTCATAGTGTGGCCTAATTGTATATTTATCTGGATTCAGTTTAGTCTTTATCCACATGCATTTCTCTCTACTTAGTCCTTACATGCATCTCTTTCCATACCCTTCCACACCGTACAATTTCCATGTGACATCTTAAAGAAGACTTTCCCAACCCTCATCAGACTTTGCATACTTTTAGGCCTTTTAGGCATGTTCAAAAGCACGTTACTAAAAATCTTATAATAATATCAAATAAAATTTTTTACAAAATACAGGGATCTCTCGCTACTTCGTGCTTCAATTCGCACTTCAATTTGTGTGGCTTCAGAGAAAAAATAAATAAATAAGGAAATTAAGGAAGAATAGGGGAAAAAGTTAATCAAAATGCCACAAAACAAGACCAATTATGCAAAAAAAAACCCAAAAAAACCCCACCCAAAAACCTAAACAAACACAAAACAAAAAACAACCCAAAACCTCCCATCAAAACTAGTAACATTTTTGTGAGGTGCACATCTGCGTACGTGTGTGCGTGTCTGTATGTACGTGTATTTATATTTTATTTACATCTTATGCATTATTTTTGAATGTTTAATTGTTATTATAAGCATTTATAGCATTGAATATGTATTAATTGATATTATATACACATATACATGTACGTATACAGGATTAGGTCAGTGAAGGGTGGGTTGGGGGGTGATCCTACTTCACGGTATTCGGTGGTTGTGGGGGGATCTCGGTTCCAATTAACCGTGGAAAGTGAAGGATCGCTGTATAATAAAATCTAACCATTGCTGACTTTCGACAATAGTAGCTGCATAGCCGTCAGCATGTTTCCACCCTGCGATGGCTGGGCGAGCTGTTCAGGGTGTACTCTGCCCTCGCTCAGAGTCGGCTGGGATGGGCACGAATATAATCAAATCTGTTTTCAGTTCATAAATTAAATGAAAAGTATAGATTGAGGATTTTTCTAAGATTTGATGCCTTAATATGTCCACACCTACAATTTTTTTAACTAGCTAAATAAGTGTCTCCCTATAAGGCCAAGTCATGAGTCTTTTATGATATGGAGGGCAGCTTGACTTTGGTGGCTGGTTGGTGTTACACTGAGCACAACACAATGGCAATGTGTGATTTCTGTTGGACCTTGAGAAGACCACATAGGTAGTTTGCTCTGGTAGGGTGCAAGTTGTAGTTGACTAGACGTGGCTTGATGCATTTAGTGCTTATGCAAGGTTAAGGGGACCTTTTATATGTTTCTTTGCTTGCTCTGAGGCACTGAGCTATGGATTTTCCTCCTATATCCCGGTCCACTTAGGTGATGGTCCAACAGGTGTGAGGGAGGTGTCCTTTATCTTTTGGGTCGACTGGCTGACTTGTCTGCCTTCAAAGGATCGTCCTGTAGAACAACTTGTGATGTCTGGGTTGAAGGATTAAGAAGGCAAAGAGCAGTTTGCTCGCATTCAACCAATTTTGATGGCCTTTGATGAGCTTCTAAATACATACAGAAAAGATTGAATTACTTTCTCAAAATTCTACAAATCCCTTCCAATTGAATCAAAATTGTTTCCTTTTGCAAAAACTCACAACTGTAATATACGAAGCATCAACAATGTGTATATAAATTCAAAATATTATTATCAAACGTGTACAAAAGAGTACAGGGATCCCTCACTTTCCATGGTTAATGGGGACCGAGACCCCCGTGACAGCTGATTTCCGCGAAGTAGGATCGACCCCCCCGACTGACATATACATACATGTACACGTTTTTTTTTTTTTTTTTTAAATACAGTGGTACCTCACCTTATGAAAGACCCAACAAATGAAAAATACAAGTTACGAAATGCATTTACGTAAAATTTCCGTCTCTGGATATGAAAAAAAATCACGTTACGAAACGATGCATGTAGTTCACGCTGCATCTCCATAATACCCATGATGCTTTTCGTGTGCCTTCGACCCATTGATCGTCACGGAGTTCTAACACGCGTAAAGGACAGCGTTACTGTTGTTTTTTGAGTTTTTTGAGTGTTCTCATTGCAACTTTATTTTTTGGCTCAGGCTTTTAACCTTGCATCAACATGAGTAAGATTATAACTCTGCTAAGAAGACATGGTTAACACACGCGCGTGCACACACACACACACGCGCGTGCACACACACACACACACACACACACACACACACACACACACACACACACACACACACACACACACACACATATTCCCGGTGCGAGTGAAAAGAAGAAGCGGGCTCGTGGCATGCGGTTGAGTGATATCGCAAAGCAATATGGCAGAAACCCATCTACCATCGGTACGATATTGAAGCAGAAGGAGGCCTTAAAAGGTATACTTTTATAATTTTTCAAGAGTTTAGGGGGTAGTATTGGGGGCCTTGGAACGAATCATGCATTTTACATGTAAAATGCTACTCAACTTATGAAAAATTCAGGTTACGAAACCACTTCTGGAACGGATTAATTTCATAAGGTGAGGTCTGACTGTGAGGTATGATCCCTCACTGTCCGCGGTTAATCTGGACCGAGATCCCCCTGTGACCACTGAATTACATGAAGTAGGGTCAAACCCCCCCCCGACTGATGTATATGTACATGTATATGTGTATATAATATCAATAAATACATATTCAATACTATAAATGCTTATAATAACAATTAAACATTCAAAAATAATGCATAAGCTGTAAATAAAATATAAATACACACAGACACACGCGTGGGAACGCACAGATGCATGCGCGCAAACTCAGATGCGCGCGCGCACACTCAGATGCTCACCTCACATAAAAATGTAAGGAGTTTTGTTTATGTGTGTGTGTGTGTGTGTGTGTGTGTGTGTGTGTGTGTGTGTGTGTGTGAGTGTTTTTTTTTTTGTTTTGTTTTTTTTTATAATTGGCCTTGCTTGTATATTGTTTTTTCCTTAATTTCCTTATTTTTTAATTTTTTCATTGAATATTAAAAAAAAAAAAAAAAACGTGATGTACTGAAGGTGCAGAAACTGAAACGCGAAGTAGTGAGGGATTGTACAATAAAAATTCTCAAGTGGTTACCTATTTTCTTTTCTTAAGACCCAGATAACTAAGGTCACTGTCAAGTGGCTCAAATTCAGCTGGAGCCACTGCCCAGCTTCAGTCATGGTTAGCTCATGATTGATTACATGGTCTTTTGCACGTATTTAATTGGGAAAAATGGCTTGCTTTTGCCAAAGTTTTTTTCCTCCCTGTGCTGTTTGTCTTCATCCTTGCCTCTGTTGCCTGCTAGGCTCCCTTTCAGTCCTGCTAGTTCTCTTCGTCTGTATTACTGCTGCTCCATCTTCTCGTCTTACAGCTGTAAGTCTATTGAGGCTTGTTTTATACCGTTTTAAGTCTGTTTTCTGAGGTATGATTGAATTGTTCTTGCAACTGAGTTTGCGCAAGTGTAACATGATTAACAATTGGTAATCAGGATTTAGCTTCTTGAAGGTCAGAGTTTCAAGGTAAACAAAGTGTGCTAAATGATGAATTTTGTGTTCAGAAGTCGGAAAAACAGTGATTTTGTTTTGATTTGAGTGAGAACAATGTGTAGAGTGCTTAAAGTTTAGCAGTTTGAAATCATATTCACGATACTTAAACTTCATACAGTGATACCTCAGCTCACGAACATAATTGGTTCCCAGAAAGTGTGTGTAAGGCGAAAAGTTCGTCTTCCGAACATTTATTTCCCATAAGAAACCATTAAAATGAGAATAATCCGTTCCCAGGTCCCCATAAAACATAATTTTCTACTAAATAAGCCTTAAAACTACACAAAAATATACCTTATTTTATGTATAATAAATGTGCTATTGTATTGTAATTAAAGAAATAAACTGTACTGTATAATAAAGTCGTTTTATTTACCTTTGTGATGGTAGTTGATGGCTTGATGGAATGGAGTGGGAGGAGGAGGGAGGGAGGGACTTACTGTTTGGAAGGAGAGTTTGGAAACGCCTACTGTTTGGAAACACCTTTAGCCACACACGCACCCTGAATAGCTTCCTTGTTCCTAAGGATGGGAGCAATGGTAGACTTAGCGTACTGGTACTGGGACGCTGAGTCACACAAACGCACACCTCGTTCGTGTTTTTCAATGATCTCCGCCTGTGGTGGGGTCTTTTTCAGTCCCATAATAGCAAAAGTACACTCAATATGGTCCAAAATGTCTATCAAACACAAACCACTTCCGCATTCAAAGAAAGGGGGTGACGAACTGTGACGCCGTGAGCGTGCATCAGCTTCTCGTGGCCGCCACCGTGGCGCTGTTCGACCGCGTGGTTTGATTCGTCCGCCGAAAACTAGTTCGTCAGCAGAGACTATATACAAATTTAATGTTCTTGAGGCGAAAAGTTCGTGAGCTTAAGCGTTCGTCAGCGGAGGTTTTACTGTACTATTAGAACTGTGTGCATAGTTCCGTTTTCATGTGTGTACAAAATGGGGAAAATCTATAATTAATGTATATTAAGTACATGTCCCCCCAGTACCGCTAACCGGGTTATCAAATGCTGGCCATGTCTCTCATTGTCCATGGTGAAAGGCTTGGAAAAAAACCATTGATGACCCTCATCAAGAGTAGCCGGTAGATGAAGAGTAGCTGGCTTGGCGAGCTCTCCAGCGTGTACTCTGCCCTCGCCTAGAGTCGGCTGAGATGGGCGCAAACCTCCTTAAGACATTAATTAGAATGAAACAGTTCAGAAAATGAATGAATGAAAGTACATATGCTGGAAGTATGCACTGAAAGATGGGTAAACTGTTTCTCTAAGGAATGGGCCGAATCAGCAACAATGTTCAGTTAAGGTCTGGTGCTCAAGTAGTGATTGAATGTCTTCCATCTTCATCCACTTCATCCGGGGTCGGAGTCCCGGGGGCAGCAGCCAAAGCAATGAGGTTCAGATGTCCCTTCCCCAGCCACTTCCTTCAGCTCTTTCGGGGGGGGGGGGTCGAGACGTTCCAAGACCAGCCAAGGCACATAATCCCTGCAGCGTGTTCTAGGATGATCTCGGTGTCTCTTTCCGGTTGGACACGCCCGAAACACCACACCAGAGAGGCATCCAGGAGGCATTCTGACCAGATACCCAAGCCACCTCAACTGGCTCCTCTCAATGCGGAGGAGCAACGGTGCTACCCCATGTTCCCCCAGATGGCTGAGGTTCTCGCCGTATCCTTAAGGGAGAGTCCCACCACCCGGTGAAGGAAGCTCATTTTAGCCGCTTGTATCTGCGATCTTGTGCTTTCGGTCACTACTAAATCTCGTGACAATACGTGTTCGTTTGTTTGGGGTTTTTTTTTTCTTGCTGCATAATTGGTCTTGTTTTCCTTAACCCTTTCCCTTATTCTTCCTTAATTTCCTTATTTTTTAATTTTTCGATGAATTAAAAAAAAAAAAAACGTGATGGGTTCGAATCCCAGTTAGACCCTCACTGTGCTAAGACCCCTGGGCAAGGTCTTAACCACAAGTGTGCCTCTGTTCACCCAGCAGTATAAATGGGTACCAGTAAAAATATACTGGGACGGTAACCTGCGATGGACGAGCGTCCCATCCAGGAGGAGTTGAACTCCTGGTCGCTTCACGCTACGGAAACCGGGGATAAGCACCGGCCTGATGAGCCGCTAGGCTCGGGTGTAAAAAGCCCAACAGACTTTACCTCTTACTATAAGTTATGATTGCATACATGAGTCAGTCACTTGTATATTTACGAAGTGTTTCAAGGGAGTAGTTGGCTAGTTCCCTACAAGACTGTAAATATGTCACTAGCATATGTATATGAACAGGGCAAGACTTCAAAAGTAACAATTCCACATTTAAAATATTTGACTTCACAGATCACACAGTTATCAAATTCTTTTTGAGATATTTAATAAGCACAATGACTGGCTATATTTCTGATGCTTCCTATCAAATATCAGATGCATCTTTATAAATAGCATGGGGTAGTTTAACTTCCAGTAAGCTTACCTCCAGATAATACTTAAAGCATCACAATATGCTGTGTTTTGGGCTATATGTACAGGTCCTTCTAAAAAAATTAGCATATTGTGATAAAGTTCATTATTTTCTGTAATGTACGGATAAACATTAGACTTTCATATATTTTAGATTCATTACACACAACTGAAGTAGTACAAGCCTTTTATTGTTTTAATATTGATAATTTTGGCAAAAAAGTAAAGAAAAACCAAAAATCACTATCTCAAAAAATTAGCATATTTCATCCGACCAATAAAAAGTGTTTTTAATACAAAAAAAATCAACCATCAAATAATTATGTTCAGTTATGCACTCAATACTTGGTCGGGAATCCTTTTGCAGAAATGACTGCTTCAATGCGGCGTGGCATGGAGGCAATCAGCCTGTGGCACTGCTGAGGTGTTATGGAGGCCCAGGATGCTTCGATAGCGGCCTTAAGCTCATCCACAGTGTTGGGTCTGGTGTCTCTCAACTTTCTCTTCACAATATCCCACAGATTCTCTATGGGCTTCAGGTCAGGAGAGTTGGCAGGCCAATTGAGCACAGTAATACCATGGTCAGTAAACCATTTAGCAGTGGTTTTGGCACTGTGAGCAGGTGCCAGGTCGTGCTGAAAAATGAAATCTTCATCTCCATAAAACTTTTCAGCAGATGGAAGCATGAAGTGCTCCAAAATCTCCTGATAGCTAGCTGCATTGACCCCGCCCTTGATAAAACACAGTGGACCAACACCAACAGCTGACATGGCACCCCAGACCATCACTGACTGTGAGTACTTGACACTGGACTTCAGGCATTTTGGCATTTCCTTCTCCCCAGTCTTCCTCCAGACTCTGGCACCTTGATTTCCGAATGACATGCAACATTTGCTTTCATCCGAAAAAAGTACTTTGGACCACTGAGCAACAGTCCAGTGCTGCTTCTCTGTGTCCCAGGTCAGGCGCCTGCCGCTGTTTCTGGTTCAAAAGTGGCTTGACCTGGGGAATGCGCCACCTGTAGCCCATTTCCTGCACACGCCTGTTCTTCCACAGGTCCCCCAAGGTCTGGAATCAGCCCTTCTCCACACATTTTCCTTCCCACAGACGTCCCACTGAGGTGCCTTGATACAGCACTCTGGGAACAGCCTATTCACTCAGAGATTTCTTTCTGTATCTTACCCTCTTGCTTGAGTGTGTCAATGATGGGCTTCTGGACAGCAGTCAGGTCAGCAGTCTTACCCATGATTGCGGTTTTGAGTAATGAACCAGGCTGGGAGTTTTTAAAACCCTCAGGAATCTTTTGCAGGTGTTTAGAGTTAATTGGTTGATTCAGATGATTAGGTTAATAGCTCGTTTAGACTACCTTTTCATGATATGCTAATTTTTTGAGATAGGAATTTTGGGTTTTCATGAGCTGTATGTCAAAATCATCAGTATTAAAACAATAAAAGACCTGAAATATTTCAGTTGGTGTGCAATGAATCTAAAATATATGAAAGTTTAATTTTTATCAGTACATTACAGAAAATAATGAACTTTATCACAATATGCTAATTTTTTGAGAAGGATCTGTATAAGGCTGTTATAAAGCAGTTAAAGACATAATTTCATTCCTTGAGGTTTGTTGCTTTTATTAAAGCATCCTTTAGACTTTGACATGCATTTGTCAGTCTGATTAAAGAAGTGACCTACATCTGGAGATTCTTTATCAGTTCCAGTTATAGCTCAAAGTCACTGGAGCAGGCAGAAGCAATCACTTACAAGCAGCTTAAAGCCTCATTTTGGGAAGAACTTGAGGCATACAGTAGCACAAGCACTTCTCCAGAGTCTGATGGGTTTGCAGGCCAGAATTAATCTGAAGTAACAAGAAGAACCTTCCAGAAAATAACAATGTCAAAGTGAGTCTTTTAGGTCTTTATCCCCAACCCACCCCCTCTGTTTCTCCCTCTTTTTTCCTGAGGAACACACACACGCACACACACACACACACACACACACACACACACACACACACACACACACACACACACACACACACAGCCATCAAGGCTATATGCGGAGGCAGTAATGCAGCAGTGAGGACATTAGGATTCCAATAGCAGGTGGGGTGGGGTTGGTGACAAAGATAAGCATTTAACAAATAAATCAGTAAAGAAGAGCTATATTGAGAAATTCACAACCAACACACCCACACATATGCATATCAATTCATCTTGATATCTTGATAGCTATTCAGTGTCTCTTTCACACCCACTGGCTGTAAACTGAGTGAATCATACTGCACTGATGCAACAGTGTTCAGGGCCACCACCTCATTCAGTGTAATTTTTTATATCTATAAATTCAGAGTGACTCACAGAAATGCAGACATGTATTCGCAAACATAAAACCAGAAATAAAGGCTGTTAAATGTAATTACATGCATTATATTTTTTATATTAAAACTGATCCACAAAAGCCACCAGTGATGCTGACCTTGTGTCCCAATATCTTTTCTTCAGTCTGCACAATGACCTGTGGAGCCTCAGCTTTCTTGTATTCTTTTTTTTTTCAGCACACAAAAATCTGTATGCAAGATATTTTATATTCATTAGAAATGTAATAGGAGTTGAATCGTATGTACTGTATGTGGATGGTTTACTACAGGTGTAGAATGCAAAAGTACCACAGTCCGCTACATTGCACCACTGCATATTTCATCTGGAACCTCCGAATAACTGAAGAAACATAATTCCCATAAATGTACTAGCATAGGTTGTGTTTGTATGGTTTTCCTCCTGGTACTCTGGTTTCCTCTCATATTACATACATGTACATTAGATTGATTGGTGGTTCTAAATTATCCTGAGGTCTTGAGTGTGAATTCTCATGTGTGTGTGTTTTGGTACCGTGATAGATTGGTGGGCTTGTCAGGGTGTAATCCACCTTTGCTCAGAGTTGCCTGAAAGGCTTCAGCCTCACTGCGACCTAGAAGATGTAGGGAAACGAATGAACAAATGGCTGAATGTAATCATGTGGTCACAGAACTGATGGAATAAGCAATTAAACCTCTCCGTATGCTGTTTCAATGAAAATAGGCTGAATCCAGACATCACCGCAGAGTTGTACTGTAGTGTCTCATGTAGGCTCACACTGAGCTGAATTTGCCGGTATGAGCAAGATATCCTTACTCCTGTAATGTTAGGATCAATAGGCTGTGGCTGTGATCTGCAGAGCAGTGTGGTTTCTCTACACTGTATTAATCATGGATGTTTAGTTACAGCGTCTGAGAGAAAACAGCAGCTCATTAGGCTGCATAGCAGTTGGGAAAGAGGTTGTTTTAGACCTTCAGAATTTTTTATGGACAACAGAAGTTCTGTCGGGTTGATAGAACCATCTGGTGTACATTACAATCTGGTGTGCATCTGGTGAATTTTTCCTTGACAGCTGGAATGTGTTTTCTTTTACCTTCAGTTTTTGTGTTCAGTTTTGCGAAGTAAACTGGCTGAGCCATAGTGTTGCTCTCTTCTGTCCTTCTGTCACAACGTCCTTGACCTTTGACCATCAACATTGAAAATACTTGTCTGGAGCATGCCTCCATACATACATAACATAAAAAAGCCAATTTCTTTGAGGAACTTTGAGAAAGTTTTGCACGCCGAATGCTCGCTCATAGTCCGATTGTGTATCTGTTTGTGTCCATTGTGTGTTTCAGCTGCCATGGTGTAAGCTTCGTGTGTTCTGATTGAGTCCAATCCCTCCTGATACTTTAACCAACCCAACTACAATGAGGAGAAAACTATGGGGTTGAATCCAGTGAATGGTTCAGAGTACAGCATGCTGTGTTTGGACATGAATACAATTTTTTTTTTTTTACATAATAATAATTACATTATAAGGTCCAGCCCCTCTCGATATGGGTGGTTCCAAAGCCCAAGCCATGCGTTGAGGTGAGTACAGCTATCTAATCTTTATCTCTCAACCTCAGGCACCAGTCATGAGAGGTGACAGTCCATGTCCCAAGACTCAGAGTCAGTAGCCGAGGATCAGTCCAACAGAACCCATACCTTCAGCTGCTACCCACTTCAAACTGCACCCAACCCTTATAACCCCTCCCATAGGTGGTGGTGGTGGTGGTGGTGGTGGTGGGGGGGTCCATGGAATGGCAAACCCATGTCTCCTTTTCAGGCTGGGCCTGGCCGGGCTCCATGGGCATGGGCAGAAGCCTGATCACCAGGCACTCGCCTTTGAGCCCCACCCTCAGGCCTGGCTTCACGGGGGGTTCCCAGTGACCCGTTTCTGTGCAAGGGAAACTGATTCCTTGAGTTCTTCGTCATATGTCTCTTTTGAACTGCGCTTCGTCTGGACCTTCACCTAGGACCTGTTTGCCATGGGTGACCCTTACCAGGGGCATAATACCCCCGACAGCATAGCTCCTAGGATCATTAGGACACGCAAACCCTTCCACCACGATAAGGTGGCAATTCCAGGAGAGGGATATATTTTCAGCTTGTAGTTTTTTTGAAGTTTACTTTAGCTTTCATTTTCTTTTACTCATTTCCTTTTGTGTTTTATGAAAATAATTGAGATTAATGGTGCCTAGAGCATGTCTTTTAAAAACACTGTTTGCAGAGCATGTGATAGACTGTACAGTGGCTGTCATGTTACAAAAATTCAACATAATGTGTGATAGCCATTGTTTAGGTGGCAAAGAGCGACCTCACAGTAAAAAGGAATTGGGTTCGATTCCTAAACTCGGGTGTTTCTGTGTGGAGTTTGAATGTTCTTCCTTTGCTTGTGTGGGTTTCCTCTGGGTTCCCTGGTTTTCTTCCAGAGTTCAAAGATATGCACTTTAGGCTAATTGGCTGTTATAAAGGGACTAACCTGTTGACTCGCCTGTGTTAGTGAATGTGATGCTGATAAATATTCATTTTCTGTGGTGTATATATACAGGATTAGCCTTCTGTTCCACTGAACTACATGATGAAGCCCTTAAACCAGGGGTCCCCAAACTTTTTCCTGCGAGGGCCACGTAACTTTTCCCTTCTCTGATGAGGGGCCGAGGTCAGTTTGTAGCAGAAAAGGTGTGACAATCACAGGGCTTCCTAAACGTAAACATTTATTGTTTTCCAGTAAGCCAAGCATAACCTGCCCGGACAGACGACTGGTTCAGCCGAGCCCTGGCGTACAAATGTATTCTCCTGAGCGAACAGTCCAGACCAGTTTTTAGCTTTGAGAGTTTGTCTACTTGCATTTGGCCTTGCAAGCGATCAGACTCGTCTTTGTGACGGGATTCAGAGTGTTGGCACAGATTGTATGATCTTGACAGATGATACAAATAATCTTTTCTTTGCATTAAACAAAAAAATATTCGTTTGTCCACTGTAGGTTAAATACCCTGCATTCTGAATCAATTTTTCTCTTCTATAACCTTTTCACCATTATTCCGTTCTATTTGACAGGGGAGAGTGTAGGATTTTTGTTTCGGGCGGAGGGAGGGTCCAAATAGGGGCACAGACGACAGAAGGGTGGAATAGAATGTCATGTTCTAGGTGTGTACTAGTCTTGATTGTGTGGCCAGACTAAAAAAATAGTAATCATAATGCGTCTCTGGTATTGTTCAGGGGGCCGGGCCAAATGTGGAGGTGGGCCGTATTCGGCCCGCGGGCCGTAATTTGGGGATCACTGCCTTTAACATTAAATATCTACTCTTAATACTTATATAGATGATGTTTATTACAGTTAATATACATTTCTTCATGAGTGGACAGGTCCATAGAATATGTTATTCCTTCAAGATGCATACTTAGTAAGTTTTTTTTTTAATAAACTGTTGTGAAATTTCTTGAGATTTTCTGTAGGGTTTTTAATCTAATTATAGTTTTTGCCTCAGACCTTGTGGTTAGTTGAATGTTAATGGGCGGTTTTTGATTTGCTCTAAATAAACAGAAGATCGTTATGAGGCAGCCTCAGGTTAAACTCTTTTTCTCGCAAATTGCAAGAAAATTCAAATAGCTTTGTGAAGCAGAAAGAGCTTTACCAGTCTTAATGAAAAGCAGCGTTTAAGTAAATTAAATTGCATGATTTTATTGTATATGGTTTTATAGCATCTGATTTGTGGTATAATTATTGTTCTTTCAGGATTAAACTCAATAAGCACAGGAAAGTAGTGCAATTATCTTTAATTGATTTTAATTATAGAGAATTCTTTTATCATTTGAAGTAAACAGCAAACTTTCTTCAAGAGTAACTACATAGCTCTCAGCGTTTTTCTGCCCTGCGATGGTCAGATGAGCTGTCGAGAGTATACTCTACCTTCGCCCAGAGTCGGCTGAGATGGGCGCCAGCCTCCCTGACAGAATAATTAGTATTAAGTGGTTCAGAGAATGACTGAGGGAATGAAGTAAACAGTATCCACTAATGCTGAATGGCTTTAATGTTTAATTATGACATTACTTCATTAAAAAAACAAAAAACAAAACAAAAGGTGTATAATTTTATAACATCCCGTCATGGAAACTTTTACAGGAAAACCTTGATTGAAGTAGCCTCAGTAATAAACCAGGGACTTGAGTGTTTTGCTGTCTCCCATATTTCCAGTTTAACAAACAAGGCAATTTATTACAGCTGAAGAATTTTGCTCAGTCAGTTGACTCTACGCTATCTTATTTCTCCTCCAGCATTTCAGAGATTCGATAAGTCTTTTCTGGCAGGAGCTAGAATCCACAATCTGTTGATTGAAATCTGAATACACATTGTGCACTATACCCATCTGCAAATGTAATGCCAAAAGACTATTTTTCATTCAGTAATTTTATCAAAAAAAAAAAAATGCATATCATAGACAGTGCATACGACTTAACTTGCATGCTAGAGAAAAATCTAATTTATATGGTGCTGGATTACTGATCACAAGGTCAGGGGTTCAAGCCCCACTCTCAGTGGATTGCTACCGCTGTACAGCTAACCGGGTTATCAAGGTCCGGCCATGTCTCTCACTGTCTGTGGTGAGAGGCATGTAAACAACCCATTGCTATCATTCGTAAAGAGTAGGCTACATTGCTGTCAGCATGTTTCTGCCCAGCGATGACCTGACGAGCTGAGCAGAACGTACCCTGCCCCTGCCCAGAGTTGGCTGAGTTGGGCGCCAGTCTCCATGAGACTTGAATCGGGATTAAGTGGTTCAGAAAATGGATGATGAACAATGAATCTCTCTCTATGGTGCCCCTAAATTGCTTCAGTAATAAGCAGGGAGACAATGCAGTGTTATGGGATAGTCAGTGAACAGAACATGATTACACCCACTCAAATCCAATAATCGTGATCAATCTCTGGCACGATTTATTTTCCCCTGACGTCCCCACATTTTATCTTAGAGTATTGACCAGTCTGTCTGTCTCTCTCTCTCTCTCTCTCTCTCTCTCTCTCTCTCTCTCTCTCTCTCTCTCTCTCTCTCTCTCTCTCGCTCTCTCTTCTTCCCCCACTTTTGCTTTCTCTGATTGACCCAATAAGGTCCTCTTAAAAAATATGCATCAGCATATGTTATAGTACCGCTGCAAATATATTCTGTCCACAGTACATGACATTTTAAGACCAATTAAAGCAACTTTAAAAATGAAATTATAAGTTGTTAACCAGCAGCAGTGGTTCTTGTAATAAAGTTCAGTGAAATGCAGCCAATTATAAGTGTAACCGATGGCTCAGTGAAGGTTAAAAGCAATCATAACAGCAAAAGAAGGTCCAACAATGATAAGTGCACTAGAGGATGACCCACAAAAATCTCCTACATTTCAAAGCTAAATGGAAACATAATCAAATTATTATTTTCACTCTTGAAACTTCAACCAATTTAGTTTTTATACATCATGGTTTAAAGATGCTCCTTGAAATTGGGGTCACCACTGTCTATACATGCTTGGAGATGATTTCTGAAGGCTGCCATAGTGCAAGGGGTAATGATTGGTGGAATAGCAGCGATCTAATGCTGACTAGCAACTTTAAGTGCTTCAGGAGTTCGGGGTCGATGAGTACACACTTGTGGCAGTCACAGAAAGAAAAAAAAAAAAAAATCACAATGGGTGAGGTCAGGGAACCAGCTAGCCATGCAGCATTGCCACGCAACACGGTCAGTCTCACTCACTCAGTCATTTCCTGATCTGCTTAATCCTACTACTAGCATTGTAGCGAGGCTGTGCCTATTTCAGTGAAGGAGGGGTACAGATCATCGTAGGGCCAACACACACTATCATTCACATTCACATCTACTCCTGTAGGCAAGTCGGAGCAGCCAATGAGTGCACATCTTTTGACTGTTGGAGGAAACCAGATTCTTCTTTTCATTTTGGCTTTTCCTCCTTTTCAGCGGTCGCCACAGTGAATCATCTGATTCGCATGTTTGATTTGGCATAGATTTTTCCGTCGGATGCCCTTCCTGACACAACCCTTTAGCAAGGAGCAGAATCATGCTGACGGCTTTGCAGCTACTCTTTATGAAAGTCAGCAATGGTTCTTTTACATGAACCTCTCACCATAGACAGTGACAGACTGGCCGACCTTTGATAACCCAGTTAGCTGCACTTGGGGGGGGGGGGGGGGGGGGTAGTGACAACTTTGTGGAGAGTGGGAATTGAACCTTATGATCAGCGATCCAGCACCCTTTACCACCAGGCCACCACTGCTGTTGTTGGAGGAAACCAGATTACCTGAAGGAAATCCATGCAAGCATGGTAAAACATGCAAACTCCACACGGAAACACCATAGCCCAGGAATGGAACCCAGGATCTTCTTGCTGTGAGGCGGACTTGCTATCACTACACCACAGTGTCGCCCGCAACGAGATTATCCGATCAGATTCTAATGCTTTTAGAGCTCGATCTTGCTAAAACCAGATCTCCTTTAAAAACTGAGCCTGTTGCCATGAAATTCTCAACCCACTGCCAGATGGTATTCCGATGTTTGTTTGCGTGGAACATTAAAACGTCTTCAAAAGGATCTCTGTGCAGCGATCATGGATTGGGTCTTTGCAAAGAATACCTTGACAGCGAATACACAGAATGTCCCTGATTATGACTATGTTAGCTACGGTGGACAGTTGGATTTGGGCAATTGGCAGACTTTAGCACTGCTTCTCTTGCCTCACAAATTTTCATGTGTCCAATTAATTATGAATTAAAAACTATGTTAAAATAAGTTTTGTATGTGTTTTATAGATCTATTTTTTATTTTTGAAATTGGAACATTTTTGGGGTAGCTAAATTGCTATCCTTATGATTAGCCTAGTGGTTGGAGAAGCGGCTTTGGAATCAAAAGGTCACTGGTTTGATTCCTGACCCAGCAGGGAAAATGTGTGACAGTGAAGAGTCAGCTGCACCTTCATGGCAGAGATGCTAGTCACAGTGTTGCCCTTTATGAGGAAACAGTTGATGTGAAGTGTGAAGACTAAGACAGGTTTGTAGAGAGTAGTGATTATTTATTTATAAATCATTTAAAATACCTGGTAGTTGATTTTAGGAAATTAGTTTTAATTAGTTTAACAGTGGGCAGTGGTGGTCTAGTGGGATAGGGCGCTGGATCGCTGATCCAAAGGTTGGGGGTTCGAGTCCCACTCTCCACAGGGTTGTCACTGCCCCCCCAGTGCGGCTAACTGGGTTATCAAAGGCGGGCCATGTCTCTCACTGTCTATGGTGAGAGGCATGTAAAAGAACCATTGCTGACTTTCGTAAAGCATAGGCTGCAAAGTCGTCAGCGTGTTTCTGTCCCTTGCTAAAAAAAGGGTTGTGACAGGAAGGGCATCCGACGTAAAAACCTCTGCCAAATCAAATGTGCGAATCAGATGATTCGCTGTGGCGACTCCTGAGTAAAAGGGAAAATGCCGAAAGGAAGACAGACAGACAGTTTTAATTAGTTTAACATGCTGTAGTTACATATGTGAGTGGAGCCGGTGATGTAGTGGTTAGAGTGTTGGGCTCATGATCGGGAGGTTGTGAGTTCAAATCCCACTGAGACCCTCACTGTGCTAAGACCCCTGGGCAAGGTCTCAACCACAAGTGTGCCTCTGTTCACCCAGCAGTATAAATGGGTACCAGTAAAAATATACTGGGAAGGTAACCTGCGATGGACTAGCGTCCCATACAGGAGGAGTTAAACTGCTGATTGTTTCACGATAGGGAGACCTGGGATAAACACCGGCCTGATGAGCCGCTAGGCTCGGCTGTAAAAACCCAAACAGTTAATCAATCAATCAGTTACATATGAATTTCCAAAATTCCATAAAGTACAGCGTTATTTCGATTAACCAAGTTCATTTGACCGGATTATAAATATACTTAATAACAGATTCATTTATATGTTTTCTGACACTAATAAGCTGTAATCTTACTGTAACTGAACAGTGCAGTAACTGAAGAGTTTCAAAGCAGATTGCAAAATGACTGATTGCTGTGACCAGTGGCTATTTTAAGGAGTAGAGTATTACAGCTGTTTCAGAGTCATGATATGTGGGCTTAATCAGACTGATTGTTAAAACTGTATTAACGCTTTATGTGCAGTCTCAGTACCAATTGTTTACCAGACTGAGCTGAATAATGTTGTGAAAGAGTAAAGACGACATGAGAGAAAGAACAGGATAAGAGTCGCTGTTTCTAAAAACGATTAGCGTAAGTGTAGTTGTGTTTCTCTCCAAGGATTTTATTTCTTCTCTTCTGAGCTTCAGTTTCATTTCTATCTTGCGCTGATCATTTGTGTAAGACACAACTGAACTGAAGTATTTAGGACAGTTGGCAGCTTATTCAGTTCAAGGAGGTGTAAGTGTTCTGAGCTCCGCCCCCTCTCTGTACCTGTATGAGTTCTATATTTAAAAAATTGCTGACAATAACATACTGGGTTTGTTTTGTTAAATACTTTTTTTTTTTTTTTTTTTTTTTTTTTTTTTTAGAAATTAGAATATGAATTGAAATTTAGAATACAATACGGAAAACTCAGTGAGGTGTTTCTTCATTAAAACTTAAACCGGGCGCTTTTCAGATGCCTTTCATTTCTTGTGTTGATGTTTTTTTTAATGTATCGTATACAAAAAGGCCCATACCTGCTCACAGGACTCTCTGGTCATTGGACTCTCTTTATCTCTAAACACACAAAAAGAACATATAACGTATTTCCAGACCACAGGAAGCACCGGATTATAAGGCGCAGCAACGGCAAACAGGGCACGTTCACACACAAGGCGCACCGGATTATAAGGCGCATCAAGCGAAACAAAAGTCAGATAAGTCAAACTTGATTCAACTCATTCACAATAACTCTCAACATTGCTCAGCTGTAACACACAAAATATAAAATAATACACTTTACAATAACTCCAATCATTGTTCATTTGTAACAGTATAAAACTTCATTCCTCTTCCACAAATCCATCAAATTCTTCATCTTCAGTGTCTGAGTTTAACAGTTGCCCGAGTTGGACATAAATCCCGGATACCGCTATCATTTTTAATATATTTTATTATCTATTATTCCCTCGCGTATGGAGTCGCAGATCAATAGAGATGGAGATTAGAAGTCTTCCAGGTCATGACCTAAACTTATCCCAGCCACGCCCATTAAAACGATGGCGTCATCACAATAACAAACAAGGCGGCGCCCATTCACAGCATGAGTATTGTGTTCATTACAGAACGGGGGTCATTACTCTTAAGGAGCTGTATCAGTGTAACTGTCAATTCAAGAAGGTTAATCCGAGGTCTCAGGAGGAGACCTGTAGCAGTGCTTTATCCCGGTGATGAATGTGAGACTCTCATTAAGCCAGCTGAGCATCCTGAAATGTAGAAGCATCCTCGTAACAAGACAGATGGTCGGTAGAGACAGAGATTAGGTGGAAAAAACACTCATGTATTACTCAACAAGTCACCTGACTAGAATAGCAGTAATGCCGATATTTCAACATAAAGCTCGGATCCCTCGAACTTACGACCTGTTGACACCAATATCTAGCGGTTGGACTTCTTCGGCTAATCCACCAGAATGATGGTAAGCTCCGAATTAGTTTGCTTCACTTGGGTTTTGACAGTATCAGTGAGAGAGTCATGTGGCTTCATCCGCACACAAGGCGCACCGGGTTATAAGGCGCACCATCAATTTTTTGGATGATTAAACTCTTTTAAGTGCACCTTATGATCCGAAAAGTATGGTCGGTACAATTTGGTACAATGCACAGATGAAACACATCATTATTTAACCTTCTAGCACTGCTTGACTCCCTCGCTACCTACAGAAGTTGCTCAATCATGGGTAACGCTAAGCATAAAGGGCTACCCCACCACTATGAATGACTAAATGAATAAGTGCCACTGATTGACTGGCTGGGTAGCACAATGGCATAGTGTCTAAATAGTCTAAATAACCCTTAGATGTGAGTATTAGTGTGAATAGTTGTGTGAGTGTTGGCCCTGCATTGGCCTGGACAGTTGTCCAGGTTGTACCCTGCAATCACCTGAAGTCAGCTGAGATGGGCGCCAGCCCCCACAACCCTAATTCGGAAAAAGTGGTTCAGAAAATGAATGAATTATTGACTGGAACACGGTTTTAACCCTGTAGTAAAATGTGCATGAAGGTACCACAATAGGGTCGCACAGTGGGAGCTTCCATTTCTCCCTCTGTACAGATCCAGGTTTTTTGGGTGTTTTTGTATGTCATCTCCAGATCATTTAATTTCCTCCCATTTCCCAAAGTCATGCAGCCTGCAATAGTGTACCAGTCGTTGTGGTCCCTTGCAAAATACTGTACTGCCATCCAACACACAATGGCTTATGGCCAGTTATTTTGGGAATAGGCCATATGACCCTGACCAATATAAAGCATTCACTGAAAATACATTGATATACGTATAGCAATGTAATTTATAGTAGGCAATAAGAAGAGTGAGACTTTTTTTCCGAGGCAGTGGATTGTCAGTATGCAATAGATGTAAATTATAATCTTTTAAGTGGTTCAGATAGATGCTTAATCCATGTTGATGTTCAGATCGCTCACATCCATCATCCACTGGCCTTGTCTAGCAGCCCATGCAGTTTGAATAATGGGCATCAGCATGACATGCAACACTGTCAGTCCTCATTGAAAATAGTGTTTAGTTCTCCTGTCTGGATTTGCACTTTGTCATGAATGTGTGATTTTTTTTTGTGTGGCCATACTGATAGTGTAGCGGTCTCCTGAGAAATGTGTCACATAAAGTGTATTTTATTTATGGATGGTGCTGGCAGTCACTGTGGTCGTGAATTTATGAGTTTGTTCAGAACCTTGTCTGCAAGTTTTGGAATTAAATATCGAAGACCTGAGCACCTTAGTTTTCACCTACTCAGTAATCATCTCCCAGCATTTTTAAACAACGCTTCAGTTAATATCACTCTGCATATCTTGCAGTTAAAACAGCTTTCCTGGACGAACTGGAATGGGTTTATTCTGTTTATTTAGCACAATAAGAGTCATATCACTGCTGAAAAGGGAATACGTACTGACTTTATCATAACAAACCTAAAATAAAAGTGCACTCAATTAAGAACTCAATATACAGTTATGTTCAGCATTAATCCTAGATGCATGTTCAGCATTTTACCGAATATATAATATTGTACATGCAAGGTGTTTTTGTTGTTTTTTTTTTTTTTTTTTTTTAATAAAAGTTTTGGAGTGTAAAGATTCGCACATCCATCTCACAGCAACAAGGTCCTGGGTTTAAATCCCAGGTGTTTCTGTGTGGAGGTTGCATGTTCTTGCATGGAATTCCCTCCATATTTCAAAAATATGATCATTACATTATATTAGATTCAACTTATTACACATGTATAAATACAGTTTACCATCCAGTCAGCAGTACAGAGAGCAGCAAGTGAAATATAAATACAGTATCTGCAGTATGTACAGTTAGAAGCAGTTATGGACAGATATGGGCAGCGTAAAGGTGAGAATTAATTAGCATTAATTTACATAGGAGCAATATACACATGTTCTATATAGTATACAGAAGCGCAAATGTGCATATGTAGTATGGACAAATGTACAGATGTGCTGTGTGTGAATATATTATATACAGTGTGCTATGGATGTGTACACAGTAATTGTAGAAAAGTACTGGGAATAGACTCTAACAGTGGAAGCATGTACATGTGCATGAATGGTATGAATGTTACTGATATGGTATAGTGTGGATGAGAAGGGAGGGGCCAGGAGGAGACTGAATTGAGTAGGGTGACAGCTGTGGGGGAGAAGCTGTTAGTAAACCTACTGGTTTTTGTCCGAAGGCTCCTGAAGCGCCTTTTGGAGGGGAGGAGCTGAAAGAGTCTGTTGGCAGGATGAGAGGAGTCCCTAAGAATGCGACAACTCTTCTTGTGAACACCTCAGTAGCAGGAAGTGGAGTCCCTGTGATGCATTGGGAAGTTTTCACCACCTGCTGCAGTGCTTTGCGGTCTCCGAAAGAACAATTCCCATACCAGACTGTAACGCAGTTGGTCAGGATACTTTCAGCAGTAAAATTTACTTGGGACATCATCAGACAGGTGGTTCTTCTTCAGTGTCCTTAAGAAGAACAGGTGGTGATGGGCCTTCTTGATCAGTCTGAAGGTGTTGGTTGACCACGACAGACTCTCTGAGATGTGGGTTCACAGGAATTTGAAGCTGGAGAGACGTTTGACAGCCATGCCATTGATGTGGATAGGGTCATGAGTGTCCCCCTCTTCCTTCCTGAAGTCCAGAGTGGTTTTTCTGGTGTTTAGGAGCAGTTTGTTGTCAGTGCACAATGCAGCCAGGTGCTTTACCTCTGTTGTGTATTCAGACTCATCATTGTCACTGATGAGTCCGATCACTGTGGTGTCATCTGCAAATTTTATAATGGAGTTGAATCCATACATAGGCCTACAATCATGGATGAAGAGGGAGCAGAGGAATGGGCTCAGTACACAGCCCTGAGGTGCACCAGTGTTGAGTGTGATGGTGGAGGAACAGCTGTGGCCAGACATAATATACTGGGGTCTGTTGGTTAGAAAGTCCATGATCCAGTTGCAGAGGGAGGTATTGATTCGAAGACACTCAGGCTTTGTGGTTAAACTGGAGGGAATGACTGTGTTAAATGTTTGAGCCGCAGTCAACAAACAGCATTCTTGCATATGTGCTCTTGTTGTCCAAGTGTAAGTACATAGCATTTTCTGTAGGATTAGGCTCATTGGCCTTCTCAAATTACCTATAGGTGTGAGTGTTACTGGTTGTGTATGTGTTGGCTCTGCGATTTTCTGGTGAACTGGTTAGGGTGTACCTGTCTTGGCTAAGATAGGCTTCAAACTCTCTGTGACCCTAGTAGGAGTAAGCAGTTTGGCAAAGTACTGAGTGAATGAACAGCAGTTACAACAGATGAATCAGCCAATGTGATAAATCAAAACCAGGTTGAGTGTGCCTTTATCATTATACATGTGGAGGTTTTTTTTTTTCCACTTATTTCATAAAATGTATCAAAATGTCAACAAGCCCATCTCATCTCATCTCATCTTCTTCCGCTTAGTCCGGGGTCGGGTCGCGGGGGCAGCAACCTTAGCAAAGAGGTCCAGACATCCCTCTCCCGAGCCACTTCCTCCAACTCTCCCGGGGGGACACCGAGGCGGTCCCAGACAAGCCGAGAGACATAGTCCCTCCAGCGCAGTTCTAGGTCAACCCCGGTCTCTTCCCGGTTGGACATGCCCGAACACCACACCAGGGAGGCGTCCGGGGCATTCTAACCAGATGCCCGAGCCACCTCAACTGGCCCTCTCAATGCGGAGGAGCAGCGGATCTACTATCTCTATGAGAACCTCGCCACCCGGCGAAGAAAGCTCATTTCAGCCGCTTGTATCCGTGATCTTGTTCTTTCGGTCATTACCCAAAGCTCGTGACCATAGGTGAGGGTTGGAACGTAGATCGACTGGTAATTGAGAGCTTCGCCTGGCGGCTCAGCTCCTTTTTCACCACGACGGACTGGCAGGCACCGCTTAACAGCAGAGGCTGCAGCGATCCGCCTGTCGATCTCTCGCCTCCATCCTTCCTCACTGTAAACAAGACCCAAGATACTTAAACTCCCTCCACTTGGGCAGGACTCATCCTCGACCCAGAGGGTGCATTCCACCATTGTCCCGACTGAGAACCATGGCCTCGACTTGGAGGTACTGATCTTCATCCCTGGTTGCTTCAAGACTAGCTGCTAATCGCCCCAATGAGAGCTGGAGGGCCCGACTTGATGAAGCCAAAAGGACAACATCATCCGCAAAAAGCAGAGATGATATCCGATGGCCACCGTAACCAGAACCCCTCATCGCCGACTGCGCTTAGAAATTCTGTCCATAAAAATTATGAACAGAATCGTGACAAAGGACAGCCTTGGCGGACTCCAACTCCCACCGAAACGAATCCGAGCTGCTGTTACTACGACCAAACTCTGGTTCGTGATACAGCGACCGAATAGCTCGTAGCAACGGATCCGAACGCCGCATTTTCCGAGCACGCCCCACAAGATCGCTCGAGGGACACGGGTCGAAAGCCTTCTCCAAATCCACAAAGCACATGTGGACAGATTGGGCAAACTCCCATGCCCTCCAGAATCCTGTGGAGCGATAGAGTTGGTCAAGAGTGCTGCGGCCAGGACTAAAACCACATTGTTCCTCCTGAATCCGAGGTTCGACTATCGGTCGGATCCTCCTCTCTAGTACCCTGCATAGACTTTCTCCCAGGTAGGCTGAGGAGTGTAATTCCCTCGGATAATTGAACACACCCTCCGGTCCCCTTCTAAAAATTGGGACCACCACCCCAGTTTGCCAATCCAGAGGTACAGCCCCGATGACCACGATGTTGCAGAGACGTGTCAACCAAGACAGTCCTACAACATCCAGAGTCCTGAGGTATTCGGCGGATCTCGGCTCCAACCCCGGAGCTCGACCACCGAGGAGCTTTTTGACAACCTCAGTGACCTCCACTCCAGTGATGGGCTGACCTCACCCGAACCCCCAGGGTCTTCCTCTTCCATGGAGGGCGTGGCAGGGATTGGAGAAGGTCCTCAAAGTATTCTCCACCTCTCAACAACATCCTCAGTCAAGGTAAGCAGCTCCCCACCTCCACCGTGAAACAGTGTTTGTGAAGAACTGCTTCCCTCCTGAGGCGCCGGATGGTGGCCCAGAACCTTTGAGGCCAACCGATAATCACTTCCAGGCCCTCACCAACTCCTCCCACGCCGAGATTTTGCATCTGGGCGACAGCCTGCGCAGCACGCTTGGCCTGCCGTACCCGCTTGCTGCCTCAGGAGTCCCACAGGCTAATAAAACCCGATAGGCTCCTTTCTTCAGCTGGACGGCCCTTCACCACAGGTGTCCACCACCGGGTTCGGGATTACCGCCACGACAGCACCGACGACCTTACGGCCACAGCTATGGGCTGCCGCCAGCAATGGAGGCACTAAACATGGCCCATTCAGATTCCATGTCCCCGCCCCTCCGAACGTGGGCTGTAGCTCTGCCGGAGGTGGGAGCAAAGGCCTCTCGACAGGGGCTCCGCCAAACGCTCCCAGCAGACCCTGATTACACGCTTGGGCCTGCCAGGTCTGGAAGGCAACCTCCCACACCACCGGGCTAACTCACCACCAGGTAGTGATCGGTAGACAGCTCAGCTCCTCTCTTCACCCGAAAGTGTCCAGAACATAGGTCGCAAGTCCGATGACACGACTACAAAGTCAATCATCGAACTGCACCTAGGTGTCCTGGTGCCAGCACTTATGGACACTTATAGCCCGAACATGGTGTTCGTGATAGACAAACCTATGACGAGCACAGAAGTCCAACAACGACACACCATTCGGATTCAGACTGGAGAGGTCAGACTCTACTGATCACACCCTTCCAGGTCACACTATCGCTGCCCACATGGGCGTTGAAGTCTCCTAAGATAACGAAGCAGTCTCCCGAGGGAGCGCTCCAACACCCCCCAAAGACTCCAAAAAGGGTGGTACTCTGAACTGTCATTTGGTGCATAAGCACAAATAACAGTCAGGACCCGCTCCCCCACCCGAAGACGGAGGGAAGCTACCTTTCACAACCGGGAGAACCCCAACATTTGGGCACCGAGACGGGGGCAACAAGAATACCCACACTGGCTCGCCGCTTCCCCATGAGCATCTCCAGAATAGAAGAAGGTCCAGCCTCTTTCGAGATGGATGGTTCCAGAGCCCAAGCTATGCGTTGAGGTGAGCCCGACTATATCTAGTCGGTATCTCTCCACCTCACGCACCAAATCAGGCTCCAACAAGCCCTCAAATCATAAATAGAAGTTTTATCCTCATCACACCATTCTACAAAAAGCACAAGGTGTCAATGTGAGTGCTGATACATGGTTGATCTTTTATTTCTGTTTCTGAAACCTTCTTGATGCAGCGGTATTGAGTTAGCATTTTTGTATTGCAGGTGTTGTGTTCATTCTGGGCTGTCTTCTCTTCAATAATTCCACACTGGAATGAAGGCTCCTTTAAGGAGATCATATGAAAAATAATACAGGGATCCCTCGCTACTTCGCGCGTAAATTCATGCGGCTTCAGTGCATCGTGGTTTTTGTTTTTTTTTTTCCCCGAAACAAACACATAACAAAAAACAACCCAAAACCACCTATCAAAACGAGTTACATTTTTGTGAGTTGCGCATCTGGGTGTGTGTACGCGCTTCTTCGTGCGTGCGCACGCGCCTTTATGTGTGTGTATTTATATTTACTTACATCTTATGCTTTATTTTTTAATGTTTAGTTGTTATTATAAGCATTTATAGCATTGAATTTGTATTCATTGATATTATATACACATATACATGTACGTATATGTCAATGGGGGGGGTGATCATACTTCGCGGAATTCGGTGGTCACGGGGGGATCTCGGTCCCAATTAACCACGGAAAGTGAGGGATCCCTGTAAATGTTTTTGATCTGTATTTATCATCACTGCTTGTTGTGCTACTGATCTTTGCTTAATTTAATAATTTGTAGAGGTTGAAAATACTTATACAATCATTAAAATAAATAAGTAATTGAGTGAGAGTCAGTGTGTTTAGGAAGGCATGGTGGCATATTGGTTAGCATTTGGCAGGGACACAGCAAGAAGGTTCTTGGTTTAAGCCCCGTGTCTGCCAAAGGCGTTTGGCTTCAGCCTGCCTGCAACCCTCATCAAGGATAATGCAGTTTGGATCAAATGAAAACTGGAGTTAATTTCTCAACATTTTGGGATGTTGAATATTGTTAAAGTGAATACTACTTTATGTAACGTAATCCAACACTACATGAGAAATACTTGTTATTGCTTATAGTAATTTTTTGTGGTCGAACCAATGAGAATACATGTTATAAACTTAAAGGCATGTAATTACAGGGCAGGAGAGTTAATTTATTTTCACCAAACATTAGAATGGGAAGAATATGCGCTTGCAGTAACTTCTACAATATCCTGGCACGTAGAGTTTATTTCGGGTGGCAGCAGCATGGTTTTAATTATTTAAATTTTTTAATTTAGTTTTATTTTGGGGTGTTACTAAAGCAGGGAAAAAACTGTGCATAAAGATGATGGATCAAGCAATCAATTTACCTGAATTTAGTGTTACTTCTTTACATGTGTAAGATTCTGCTTACTTGGAAATAAAGAAATTTTACTCGCTGTAATGTATTATTGAATGATTTAGTGCTGTTGGGTACAATCAGCCTTAGGCTTGTTGTGATAGTATTACCCTGCTTGTGGGTGATAAAGTGTGATAAAGGCCATTTTTTTGCTTCTGTGACCCAAAGATAGTTCTGATGCTTTATTGTGAAAAGGCTGCACGCTAGTACTTAATTCTAAATTCTAATAGCTGCTTTATTGCTAGGAATACTTTAGTCTATTTACTTTTTTTAGGAATATATATTTTAATGTACTACATATATGTATATGATATACTGATATACTCTCTATATTTATACATACAGTTGTGTTCAAAATAATAGCAGTGTGTTTAAAAAATTGAATAAAGCCCAAAATCTTGATAATAGATTTTATTTCCATCAACACAAATGCATTGACCAGGGCAATGATGGCCTGGGGGTAAAGGTGCTGGATCACTGATCATAAGGTTAGGGGTTCAAGCCCCTCTCTCAACAGGTTTTTAGTGCAGCTAACTGTGTTATCAAAAGCTGCTCATGTCTCTCAATTTCTATGGTGAGAGGCATGTATAAGAACCATTGCAGAGTGGGGCTTGAACCCCGAACCTTAGGATCAGTGATCCAGCACCTTTACCACCAGCCCACCACTGCCAGGTTAACTGAAAAATGGATTAAGGTTTTGTTTTCCTTTGAATCGCTGAACTAATATTTAGTTGTATCTGAGTAGTGTTTCTGAGAACTGCTGGACATTTGTGTTGTTTGCCGTCAACCAACTTCTGGCACCTGTGAGCAGGTTTTCCCAGATCACTGCATTTTTGATGTCACCCCACAAGTTTTCTTTTGGATTAAGGTCCAGTGATTGGGCGCCTGCTCCATACGTAAATCTTGTTGGTCTGGATCCAAGATGTTTCCCGTTTACTGATATGTTTGGGGCGGTTCTCTTGTTGGAACTCGTCACAAACTCATGGAAACTGTCTACCTTGGCTTGGAAGTCTGCTAGTATTTTTTGTGACGTTGTGATCCTTGCTCTGACAGAGAGGCGGTTGCGTTGCATGAAGCGGAAACACCAAGATAGTCCTCACGCAGAGTCATTTATATCCATCTTCTTGACAACTACCTGGACGTAGAGATGCAACTGCACTGTTCACAAGCCTCTCCCTGCAGCACGTTGCTCAAGCCCCCAGTGCGAACTCGTTCCTCCAGCTGTGGCCATCTAGCTTTTAGCCAGCGATTAGCTTTTTTTGTTTTCTTCATTGCAGTAATAATAAATTCTGCTTTTCTCAAGTCCCTCACAAGTCTTTCATTCACTGCAAACTTTTTGCAGCTCGATTACCATTTTCTGCTGCATATTTCACTACTTGCAGCTTGTAATCCACAGAATAGGATTTTCTTTTTGGGGACATTTCTTCAGTGGTACAGGATGAGCAGGTACTGGTACCCAAGCCTCGAGTGCCCTCTTGTGGTTGTGAGTGTAAAAACAACAAACATGTGAAATTATGTTTTTTACTATTATGATCAACAGAATTATATCTAATAATTTCACATATAAGTCGCTCTGGAGTATAAGTTGCACCTTCAGCCAAAGTATGAAAAAAACTGTGACTTGCTGACTGGAAAGTACGGTAGTCAAACTGATCCGTGATCCCTGGGATGTGATAAATTGGCTCAACACCATAGTATGGGAAATATCCCCAGATCATGATGCTTGTGCAATGTACTTCACTGTCTTCACAGTGTACTGTGGCTTGAATTATGTTTTTGGGGGCTGTCCAGGGAACAATCGTACTTTCATTAGTCCACAAAACGTTGTGCTGTTTCTCTTTAGGCCAGTCAATGTGCTCTTTGGCAAATTGTAATGTCTAAAGCACGTCTTTTGTTCAGCAGTGGGACTTCGTGGGGACTCCTTGCCAATAGCTCGGCGTCACGTCGGTATCTTTCACGTTTCAGGTTTTTGTTGCCATTTTAAAATATTTAGGGGCAGTGGTGGTCTAGTGGTATAGGGCACTGGATTGCTGATCCTAAGGTTGGTGGTTCGAGTCCCACTCTCCACAAGGTTGTCACTGTCTCCCCAGTGCAGCTAACTGGGTTATCAAAGGCGGGCCATGTCTCTCACTGTCTATGGTGAGAGGTTCATATAAAAGAACCATTGTTGACTTTCGTAAAGAGTAGCTGCAAAGATGTCAGCGTGTTTCTGTCCCTTGCTAAAAGGGTTGTGTCAGGAAGGGCGTCCAACGTAAAAGCCTATGCCAAATCAAACATGCGAATCATTCGATGTGGCGACTCCTGATAAAGGGAAAAGGCCGAAACGAAATCTCGTTGCCATTTTAAAGCATTTGTGATCATTTTAGCTGAGCAGAGCAACCTCTCATTTTCTGCACTTCTTTATGTTTTCTACTCTCCAATCAACTTTTTAATCAAGGTATGCTGTTCTTCTGACCAATGTCTGGGACGACCCATTTTCCTCAGAATTTCAGAGAGAAATGTTCTATAAGCAGCAGGTACAATACTTGCTGCCTTCCTTTCTTAAATAAGGACAATAACTGTCACCTGTTTTTCAAAGAATGAATGACGTCACTAATTGAACTCCACACTGCTATTATATTGAACACGCCCATTTCAATTAGTGATTCAATTACACAGAATCAGCAGCATGTCATGACTGTCCTGTCAGTTGGATTCTATTGCTCTACTACACCTGCTAATAAATTATTTGCCATGTAGAAATATAATTTCTAGCATAAACACTGATTGATCAGGTTCGTGATGTCTGACTGATATTATTTTGAACACAACTGTAGATATATCTACAGTCTTACATGATTTATTTCCATTCAGTGCTTCATTGTTCACCGACACCTTGAACTGATGGAAAAAACTGAACCCCTCCATGAAATTTTCTCCAGCAAATCCAAAAAACGTTCAATAAGGTTAAGGTCAGATCTCTGGGTGCCAATACATATGTGAAAAATGAGTCCTCGTGCTCCCTGAACCACTCTTTCATTATTTGAGATTCAATTTTGTATTCATGCCATCAGGGAATAAAAAGTCCGCTGATGTGATAACCTACTCATTCAGTACATTCAGCTCATCAGGTGCTTCATTCTATTGCCATTTTAGTGCTGCTGAGACTCAACCAGACAAACTGTAGGGAAAATGCCGTGGAGATTGTGTGTGTGTGTGTGTGTGTGTGTGTGTGTGTGTGGGTGGGTGGTACATTCAGAGCACAATTTGTAATGTATTAGCATTAATATAATCAGGTTACGGCCTTATTTAAACTGTAATTTACTGATGCTTATGATGACGGATGTCTGTTTCAGTTTTGCAGTGCTTCATCCAAAATAAATGTTCATGAAATTTTCTTGTTGTAATGCTATACAGCATTGGTCTCCAACCTTTTTTGCACCAGGGACCAGTTTTATGTTTGAAAATGTTTCCACGGACCAGTTGGAGTCTACTCTGTAGTCCTGTTCTGGTGGCTGTCACCGCAGAAAACCCCGCCTCACAAAGATATGTGGTTGGAAACAGAAAACGGGCTTTCAGTGCTTCTGTGGCAATGTCAACAACAGTAGTTTTTCAAAATAAGATCCGGAAGCTCTAATAAAAAAAACTATAATTCGTACCAGGAAAGATTTTGTTTGTGGTCCGGTATTAAATGATCCACGGACCGGTCGTGGTCTGTGGACTGGGGGTTGGGGACACCTGTGATACAGTACTCCGGAATAGAGATATTTGGTTTTCATGCAGTCTTATCTATGTGTAAATTTAAGACAACAAAGTATTTTTGTGTGTGTTGTCATCACTGTTTTAGGACTACATGCTGGTGTATTGTTTGTTATAGTGAAATCGTTGATTAGATAGCTCCCTGTGGATCGTAGTATCCTACAACAGCGGGCTGCCAGATGCAAATTTGTATGGACTAATTCATTGTCGGTAAAAAGAGGCCATGCAAATACAACTGCTTCTTTTGAGAGGTGTTGCTAGGAAACCATCAGTGTGTGGATTAAATCCCCACTGTGTATCTTGGTCCAGCTGCAAAGCTAAGCCATTGTGTGTGTGTGTGTGTGTGTGTGTGTGTGTGTGTGTGTGTGTGTGTGAGTGTGTGTGTGTGTGTGTGTGAGATGCCATGACACATGGGTTTCTCAGTTCAACAGTTGTAAGCAAATGCATCTAATGTTATTAATTTTGTCCGTGAAACTAATTACCAATACCGATACAGCACAGATGAACATACCACCGCAGACCTGTATCTATTTGTCATCCTACAACCACTGACCTGATCCAAATCTCATGTTTTTTTTTTTGTTTTGTTTTTTTTTTAATCACTCATGAATGAGATCCCACCAAGGGTAGGATTTCTTCACTAACTTCAAAGGACCGTCCAGGGATCACACCTCATCTTGATCACACCATCACTCTTGAGATGAGAGTTTATTGG
>CM045742.1:16265000-16407500 GCA_024760905.1 Plotosus lineatus
TATTAAATATATATATATATATATATATATATATATATATATATATATATATATATATAACAAAAGGACAGGACAAAGACTTTCTATTGAAACTCCATTTATCACTACAGATCTGTTTCGAGGGGTGGTGAAACCATCCTCTCTCTTCAGGTGATTATAGAAGAATCTATAATCTATAATTCTATAATCACCTGAAGAGAGAGGATGGTTTCACCACCTAGCTGATCTGTAGTGATAAATGGAGTTTCAATAGAAAGTCTTTGTCCTGTCCTTTTGTTATTTGCTCTACCAAAAAGTATTGAGCACTCTCCTACGGAAGGATCTACTCAGAAAATCCTCTCTCTCTATATATATATATATATATATATTATAAATCCTACATTAATCGCTGCTATAGTCATGATTTTATGGTTGCTTATTTTAAAACGGAATCTCAGAATGATGACATCATCAAAACCCAAGTTAGTGTGACAATTTGTTTTGAATTTCATGTGTTTGTGATTTAAATATAGTAATCCTGCTGAAAGTGTAAGTCTCTAATTACACAGAAAGGAATTTTACTCTTATCAACATAAATTTGTCAATAAATAACACAAATGTATCAAAATCGAATAACTGCACTTGTTAGCTTTGTATTTGTATTTGTTAGTATTGTGACCTCATTATCCCGAAACTCAGTTTAAAAATCACTGCCAATAAAACCAGAAGCAATCCGCCAAAAATTTTGCATGCAAAAAGAAATGAATGGAGAGATTTTAAAGAGATTACCTTTTTAAAAAATGCAGTCGTCTTCTTTTTTAATGCTAGCTACTGTTATGTAAAAAGCAGTCCAATTAACTCATCAGTGAAAGTGTACCAAATTTAATACAGCAATAATAAACGGTCATTATATACAGTCACTATCTGAGTTACGACGTACGCGAGTTACGACCGCCCGTACTTACGACCACGTCTAGCACACGCCCATCATGAGTTTACTGTATATGTCTGGCAGCACAGCGTGCAAGATAGTTGTGGCAGCGCAGCATCCCAGCATCTCACACTCACAGCATTCTCCCACTACACTCATTGCCAAGATACCGTCGCAGTAACATCTCTTTTACAGTACAATTTTACATTCATTTACTATACACCGTTACCATGGCCCCCAAGAGGAAGTTCGACTCATCAGATAACAATTCTACCAAGAAAGCAAGGATGGCCTGTCGCTGGAGACGAAGATGAAAGTGAAAGTGAGATCTCCATCTCTCCCACTTCACGGTGTCTACAATTTTGATGGACAAGGACCGCAGCGGAAGGAAGCGGTGAAAGCAGCAGCCCCAATTAAGTTAACTGTCATCACAAAACAGCGAGAAGGACCGATTGCAGAGATGGAAAAGTGGCTGTACACGTGGTTGGAAGATAATAAGCAAAGAGATGTGAAAGTGATGTTTGCGAGTCGTGCAATGTAAGACTACACGTTTATTTCACATGTTGAAAGAATGTGCAGGTCAAGAATACGCTTCACATGAATTCATAGCGAGTGCTGGGTGGTTTCGGTTTCACTGTGTTAAATATCCGACTTACGACCAATCTGACTTACGACTGGTTGTTCGGAACCGATTTAGGGCGTAACTTGAATAGTGAGTGTATATATTTCTTATTGAGTACCTACAGTATGTACAGTTTGAATATGGACCAAGTTTGAAAAGCTTTTTTTCTGTATCTAGTATATACAGGGATCCCTCGCTACTTCACGCTTCAATTCGTGCAGCTTCAGTGCATCGCAGTTTTTTTTTTTTAAATAGGGTTAGGGTTAGAATAGGGGAAAAGTTAAGGAAAATGCCACAAAAACAAGGCCAATGAAAATCCCAAACAAACACAAAACAAAAAAACAACCCAAAACCTCCTATCAAAACTACTTACATTTTTGTGAAGTGCGCATCTGAGTGCGTGCATGTGCATCTGCGTGTGTGCGTGCGCGCATCTGTATGTGGGTGTATTTATATTTTATTTACATCTTATGCATTTTTTAAATGTTTAATGGTTATTATCAGCATTTATAGCATTGACTATGTATTTATGGATATTATATACACATGTACATGTACATATACATCAGTAGGGGGTGGGGGGGGGTTGAACCTACTTCGCGGAATTCGGTGGTTGTGGGGAGATATCGGTCCCAATTAACTGCGGAAAGTGGGGAACCCTGTACTTGAATAACTATACTGACACAAACACAAACTTTTAGTTCTTAGTTCTACAAATATTTTCGATATGAAATAAGAACATTTTCCCTCTTCTCTTTCCAGCTATGTATGGTAAAGCTGATGGCATCTTTGGTGAGTAGGATCAGTATTTTGTCTTCGTGGCTGTTTACTATGTTTGATATCCATAAAGTTGTTTGTTCTTGATTGCCATCAACCATCCTTTGTGTTTATGAGCAGAACATCAGTTGATGCAGTTCCAGAGCATAAGGCAAAGACAGTCAAACAGCATGAACAATGAATATGAATCTGTATGTGCCTGAAAATCATTACTGCTGCTTCTCTTGGCAGATCAAACCAAAAAAGCTCAAATCAACTAGTAGAGTCAGGATTGTGGATATAAAACAATTCAAGGTTTTAACGCCCCGAGGGCAATCCATCAGCGGGCAAAGGCAAGAAACATGCGTGTTGTTTATCCAGGATTCATGCACAACAATCTCAGTTATACCTAGAAAAGATAAAAAGAGTAAGATGGGGCAAATTACATAATATTTAACATAATATTCAACAGAAAGGCCTGAATATTTTAATATTCCATAAAGATAAGAAAAGCATAAGACTAAATATATCCTAATGATTTAATAAAACCCGGCAACCCTGACGGCGAAGCGGTACTGATAATGAATGAGTGGATTATTTATTAATAGAAAACCGGCAGGAGAATTATAAAGTAGCTAATAATGTGTTAAATGATTGTCAGAGTGCATTCTGATGACTAGTTTGGGTTTATCTTTGCATATTTTTCACATCTTGGTTTTCAATGAATATTTTTTACTTATTTTTTTAACCGTATTAATGTGACTGTTTGCATGTTATTTTTAACTCTGAATAATGCATGCTCTATAATAGTACATGGGGGTAAATATAAAAAATTGTGATATTTGTACCAAAACCATCGATTTGTCTGAACACTGCTGAGGTTTCCTACAGCTTCAGATACTGAGCATGCTGTCAGTTACTGGCATGTAATTTCATCTTCAGTAATGCTAGTTAATAGACTGGAGCAGTACAGGATGTTTATTCAAATTGTACCTGACATTAATTGTTACTGTCACATTAAATCAGAAAGCCAAAATGTGGGGGAAAGAAATCAGAGTAATATTATTATAAAATGCTGTTCTACTTTCCATTTTCCTTGGTTTTGGATTGTCCGCCAGCACACTTGCAAGCGCACACCCCTCTCTTTTTTCTTTCAAACTTTGACAAAGTTGCATGTTCTTGGCAGCCACACATTTAGCTTTTATCTCTTTTGTGTCTTTGCGTCTTGCTTCCACTGGAAGTACCAGTGTGAAAGCTGCCTTCTTATTTTACTTGTATTTTTTTAATGCTTACTCTGTGTAAAGTTAAAGAATCTTACATTTGCTAGAGAAAGATTTTGAGATTTTGGTCTTGACATATGCAGATAGCAGAGCTTCTAAGCAGACCCCTTAGGCATGAAACATTACATGATTACAAGATTTCCATGTCGCCAATTAAAGAAATAGATTTATTATAAATTATGGAGCTGACGCCGAATACACAAACACCACTTCTCAGACTTTTACAGAATAATAAAAAAAAAACCAACATAAATGGAAACACGGAACATGAACATGATAAACGGATAATTAAACTAACAAGACCGGTTATACAAGTGAATGGGGAAATTAGCTAGTAAAAAGAACATAAGGTTAGCATTGCCTACTTTCTCTGCTCTGTAGTCAGAACGTGCAGGGAATTTTTATTTACTCCAGCGTTGAAGTTGAGTTAGCCACACTACTCTCATAACACCAGCCTCAGGCAATTATCAACGGATATATTCATGAGGAGCTTTACTTTTAGGCGGTGCGTGAATCTATATGTCAGAGAGTAACAAAGCGAAGGTTTTGTCTCCAACCAAAATCAAATACATCTCTTTCAGCTGATCAAGAATATCCTAGGTCAGGGGTGCCCAATACGTCGATCGCGAGCTACTAGTTGATCTCGAAGGTAATATTGGTCGATCGCAGAGGTAGTAATGGTAAATAACATGACGTTAAAAAAATAGACGTATAGATGTATTTTTCTGACCTTTAGCTCACCGCGCATGTGCAAACAACGGCACTAAGTACAGCAAAACAAGCTCGTCAGTGAGTTCCCTCCTATTTTAAGCCCTTGCTTTTTTCTTAAAGTAAAGAAAGCTTTTTTTCACTATGTCATTTTCGAAGTGTTTGGAAGTGTGCTTGAGGCTGGCTGTCAGCAGCTACTATCCGGACTATGCATCCCTGGCTGATTCAATTCAGTGCAAGTCATCAAAGTGAACTCAGGTAGTTACAAAAAAAGTTCATAGTTAATTATATTGTGTTGTGCAATATTGGCTCATGCGGTTACGCAAGGCACATAAACGTACATTTACACAGAAAGAATCCTCAATATACTTAAAAATAAATATATGTTTTGCATTTTTGTAGTGGGTAGATCTTTGTGAATTGGTCATTCTATAAGTAGCTCGCGTGCTGGAAAAGTGTGAGCACCCCTGTCCTAGGTCAATGATTAGTTGGTCAGGAAGCCTGATTAGAGTTCAAGCCACATTTTCAGGGAAGTAAATCTCCAGAACTAGGCCCGGTGAACACTGATGTAAATTAATGTTTTTTCTTTAGTATTATTGGTTTTTTATTATTATTATTATTATTATTATTATTATCTGCTTTAAATATTAAAGTAAATACTGCTGTAAAGTTTTACTTTGCCAATCAGAGTGATTGGACAAAGAAATTGTGCAGCATATCACCAGTAATGAACTATATAATATTCATGCATTAGAAATAAACAAAAATTTCCATTTCATCTTAATGGTTATAATAGAAAACAACTAAAAACCTGAATCATTTCTGTGTAATAAAAATAATTGGATAATTTCCTACCTCATATTACAAATTGTATGTTAACACATAAATGTACAGTATATCTAATTATTTACATATTTACAAAATAATGATATATTGTTAAATAATTGCATTGCACAAGATATTTGTATTATCATGAGTCATCTTATTCTAATGTTATAATTATAGTAGTATGTTTACATTTTTCATACTGAATTATACACGTTTTCTTACTTTCATATTACAGGTTTGTGGGGCCGGTGGCGTAGTGATTAGGGTGCTGCGCTCATGATCGGGAGGTTGTGAGTTTGAATCCCACTGAGACCCTCACTGTACTAAGACCCCTGGGCAAGGTCTCAACCATCAGTGTGCCTCTGTTCACCCAGCAGTATAAATGGGTACCAGTAAAAATATACTGGAAAGGTAACCTGCGATGGACTAGCGTTCCATCCAGGGGGATTTGAACTCCTGGGCGCTTCACACTATGGAAACCTGGGATAAGCACCGGCCTGATGAGCCACGAAGCTCGGGTGTTAAAACCCAACAGACTTACCTACCTCCCATATTACAGGTTTAATATTATTATGATGTGGTTTTTTTTGACATACTGTATTAATCCTACAAGGAGGGGCAGTGGTGGTCTAGTGGTATAGGGCGCTGGATCGCTGATCCAAAGGTTGGGGGTTCGAGTCCCACTCTCCACAAGGTTGTCACTGTCCCCCCAGTGCAGCTAACTGGGTTATCAAAGGTGGGCCATGTCTCTCACTGTCTCTGGTGAGAAGCATGTAAAAAAACCATTGCTGACTTTCATAAAGAGTAGCTGCAAAGTCGTCAGCGTGTTTCTGTCCCTTGCTAAAAAGGGTTGTGACAGGAAGGGCATCCGACGTAAAAACTTCTGGCAAATCAAACGTGCGAATCAGATGATTCGCTGTGGCGACTCCTGAGTAAAAGGGAAAAATCCAAAAGGAAGACTATTAATCCTGCAAGGGAAATTATTTCCTCTGCATTTAACCTATTCAAAGTGAGCACACACATAAACAGTGAACACACACATGCACATTTGGAGCAGCGTGCTGCCACACACACACATTGAGGCAACTAGGGAGCAGCTGGGGGTTAGGTGCATTGCTCAAGGACATTTCAGCCATGAATGTAAAGGAGGGGGAAAGTGGAGTTCACTCCCCCACCACCACATATTTTTCCTGCTGGTTTTGGGAATTGAACCCGTGACCTTCAGTGTCATAGCCACCTCTCTACTATTAGGCTATGTCTGCCCCATTTGTGAAATATTTTTCAATGTGGGTTACATTTATGTCTTTTATCAATGTGATTTAGTCATGTGTTAGCTTGGCATCGAGAGAACATGCTATAAATAAGCCTTGACCTAATGGTTTCAGAAAAGCAGGTTCTGCAAGACTGGTTTAAAACATGTGAGCCAGTCCTGCAGAACTTGCTTTTCTGAAACCATGAAGCCATTGCTCATCTTGTGAGTCCAGTAAGTTTGCTTATGTATCCATGCACTGTATTCTCATTACCCAATCCTCAGCAATTACTGGTATTCCTGGAACTTATAAATTGATAAGTGAATCATTTTGCAATGCTGCCAATCTAGGACTGCCAGACACCGGATGATTCCCACAGGCTGTATAATACTAATTATATATATATATATATAGACAGTTGGCCCCCTACTTACGAAATGAATTCGTTCCAGAGGTTTTTTCGTAATGTGGGAGTTTTGTAAGTAGGGGGCACATTTTACATGTTAAACGCCCGATTCGTTCCAAGGCTCCCAAGACTACCCAATAAACCCTTTAAAAATAATAAAAGTACACCAATTTTGTATGAAATATCTGTTAAAAGTAAAAGAAAATTATTTATTAAACCATTTAAATATTGTATTAACATATTAAACCATTTTCTTAATTAAACCATTATTAAACATTTTTTATTAAAACACACACACACACACACACACACACACCCCTGTCTCTCTCTCTCTATCTCTCTCTCTCTCTCTCTCTCTCGCTCTCTCTCTCACACACACACACACACACACACACACACACACACACACAATACGGTACGCATTAAATGTGTATTGCATACATATTAAATGTTTAATGTGGCGCTACAAGACATGTAATTCAAAGCACATTCCCTGCTTGACAGATCGGAGGTCCAAACTCAACTTTAACTTGATTCCTTGAGGGATCGGAATTCTGATGAGCTCACATGCGCCACATTTATTAAACATTTACTGAATTAAAAAATTAAAAAACGAAACTAAAGAGTTAAGCCTCCTTCTGTCCCTCTCTCTCTCTCTCTCTCTCTCTCTCTCTCTCTCACGCACACACACACTCACACACACACACACACACACACACACAAACACACACACATGTGGATGGGATGATTTATTTCAAGCGGAATTACAGTACCTGTTTGAAAGATCAGAGGTTCTCATTCGATATTGACTTGCTTCCTTGTGAGATCGGAGGTCTTCTCCAAAGGAGCCCTTTGTTTTATTATAGTGCTGAAATATTCGCCTCCGTCACTGTATTTCCGCTTTAAAGTCTCCTTATGGTTCAATATCGTCCAGATTGTAGAGGGTTTTCAGGGATAACGAAATACTATTTTATTTATATATATATATATATATATATATATATATATATATATATCTCATCATCATCATCATCATCTTCTTCCGCTTAGTCCAGGGTCGGGTCGCGGGGGCAGCAACCTTAGCAAAAAGGTCCAGACATCCCTCTCCCGAGCTACTTCCTCCAACTCTCCCGGAGGGACACCAAGGCGGTCCCAGACAAGCCGAGAGACATAGTCCCTCCAGCGTGTTCTAGGTCGACCCCGGGGTCTCTTCCCGGTTGGACATGCCCGAAACACCACACCAGGGAGGCGTCCGGGGGGCATTCTGACCAGATGCCCAAGCCACCTCAACTGGCCCCTCTCAATCCGGAGGAGCAGCGGATCTGCTCCGGGCGCTGCCCGGATGGTGGAGCTTCTCACCCTATCTCTAAGGGAGAACCCCGCCACCCGGCGAAGAAAGCTCATTTCAGCCGCTTGTATCCGTGATCTTGTTCTTTCGGTCATTACCCAAAGCTCGTGACCATAGGTGAGGGTTGGAACGTAGATCGACTGGTAAATTGAGAGCTTCGCCTTGCGGCTCAGCTCCTTTTTCACCACAACGGACCGGTACAGGCACCGCTTAATAGCAGAGGCTGCAGCGATCCGTCTGTCGATCTCTCGCTCCATCCTTCCCTCACTCGTAAACAAGACCCCAAGATACTTAAACTCCTCCACTTGGGGCAGGACCTCATTCCTGACCGGAGGGTGCATTCCACCATTGTCCGACTGAGAACCATGGCCTCGGACTTGGAGGTACTGATCTTCATCGGCTGCTTCGCACTTCGGCTGCGAATCGCTCCAATGAGAGCTGGAGGGCCCGATTTGATGAAGCCAAAGGACAACATCATCCGCAAAAAGCAGAGACGATACCCGATGGGCCCCAAACCAGAACCCCTCATCGCCTCGACTGCGCCTAGAAATTCTGTCCATAAAAATTATGAACAGAATCGGTGACAAAGGACAGCCTTGGCGGACTCCAACTCCCACTGGAAACGAATCCGACCTGCTGTTACCAATACGGACCAAACTCTGGCTCGGTGATACAGCGACCGAATCGCTCGTAGCAACGGATCCGAATGCCGTATTCTCGAGCACGCCCCACAAGATCTTTCGAGGGACACGGTCGAAAGCCTTCTCCAAATCCACAAAGCACATGTGGACAGATTGGGCAAACTCCCATGCCCCCTCCAGAATCCTGTGGAGCGTATAGAGTTGGTCAAGAGTGCTGCGGCCAGGACGATAACCACATTGTTCCTCCTGAATCCGAGGTTCGACTATCGGTCGGATCCTCCTCTCTAGTACCCCTGCATAGACTTTCCCAGGTAGGCTGAGGAGTGTAATTCCCGATAATTGGAACACACCCTCCGGTCCCCTTCTTAAAATTGGGACCACCACCCCAGTTTGCCAATCCAGAGGTACAGCCCCGATGACCACGCGATGTTGCAGAGACGTGTCAACCAAGACAGTCCTACAACATCCAGAGCCCTGAGATATTCTGGGCGGATCTCGCCCAACCCCGGAGCTCGACCACCGAGGAGCTTTTTACAACCTCAGTGACCTCCACTCCAGTGATGGGCGGACCCTCACCCGAACCCCAGGGTCTTCCTCTTCCACGGAGGGCGTGTTGGTGGGATTGAGAAGGTCCTCAAAGTATTCCCTCCACCTCTCAACAACATCCCCAGTCAAGGTAAGCAGCTCCCCACCTCCACCGTAAACAGTGTTTGTGAAGAACTGCTTCCCCTCCTGAGGCGTCGGATGGTGGCCCAGAACCTTTTGAGGCCAACCGATAATCACTCTCCAGGCCCTCACCGAACTCCTCCCACGCCTGAGATTTTGCATCTGCGACAGCCTCGGCTGCAGCACGTTTGGCCTGCCGGTACCCGTTTGCTGCCTCAGGAGTCCCACAGGCTAATAAAACCCGATAGGCCTCCTTCTTCAGCTGGACGGCCCCTTCACCGCAGGTGTCCACCACCGGTTTGGGGATTACCGCCCACGACAAGCACCGGCGACCTTACGGCCACAGCTATGGGCTGCCGCCTCAGCAATGGAGGCACGAAACATGGCCCATTCGGATTCCATGTCCCCGCCTCCTCCGGGAACGTGGTTGTAGCTCTGCCGGAGGTGAGAGTTAAAGGCCTCTCGGACAGGGGCTCCGCCAAACGCGTCCCCAGCAGACCCTGATTACACGCTTGGGCCTGCCAGGTCTGGAAGGCAACCTTCCACACCACCGAAGCCAACTCACCACCAGGTAGTGATCGGTAGACAGCTCAGCTCCTCTCTTCACCCGAGTGTCCAGAACATATGGTCGCAAGTCCGATGACACGACTACAAAGTCAATCATCGAACTGCGACCTAGGGTGTCCTGGTGCCAAGTGCACTTATGGACACACTTATGTTGAACATGGTGTTCGTGATAGACAAACTATGACGAGCACAGAAGTCCAACAACGACACACCATTCGGATTCAGACTGGAGAGGCCGTACCTACCGATCACACCCTTCCAGGTCACACTATCGTTGCCCACATGGGCGTTGAAATCTCCCAAGACAACGAGCGAGTCTCCCGAGGGAGCGTTCTCCAACACCCCCCCCAAAGACTCCAAAAAGGGTGGGTACTCTGAACTGTCATTTGGTGCATAAGCACAAATAACAGTCAGGACCCGCCCCCCCACCCGAAGACGGAGGGAAGCTACCCTTTCGTCAACCGGGGAGAACCCCAACATTTGGGCACCGAGACGGGGGGCAACAAGAATACCCACACCGGCTCGCCGCCTCTCCCCATGAGCAACTCCAGAATAGAAGAAGGTCCAGCCTCTTTCGAGATGGATGGTTCCAGAGCCCAAGCTATGCGTTGAGGTGAGCCCGACTATATCTAGTCGGTATCTCTCCACCTCACGCACCAAATCAGGCTCCTGTCCGGCCAGAGAGGTGACATTCCATGTCCCAAAGGTCAGAGTAAGCAGGCGAGGATCAGTCCGACAGAACCCATGCCTTTGGCTGCCACCCAACTCGCGCTGCACCCGACCCTAAAACTCCTCCCACGGGTGGTGGGTCCATGGGAGGGCGGACCCATGTCTCCTTTCGGGCTGGGCCCGGCCAGGCTCCATGGGCATAAGCCCGACCACCAAGCGCTCGCCTTGAGCCCCTCCCTGGGCCTGGCTCCAGGAGGGAACCCCGGTGACCCGCGTCCGGGCAAGGGAGACTGCTTCTTTTGTTGTCTCGTGTCTTTAGGGGTTTGTTTTGAATCGCACTTTGTCTGGACCTTCACCCCGGACCTGTTTGCCTTGGGTGACCCTACCAGGGGCATTTGCCCCCGACAACATAGCTCCTAGGATCATTAGGTCACGCAAACCCCTCCACCACGATAAGGTGGCGATTCAAGGAGGGGTATATATATATATATATAGGATTTTCTGAGTAGCTGAGTAGATCCTTCCGTAGGAGAGTGCTCAATAATTTTTGGTAGCGCAAATAACAAAAATAAAAGGACAGGACAAAGACTTTCTATTGAAACTCCATTTATCACTACAGATCTGTTTCGAGGGGTGGTGAAACCATCCTCTCTCTTCAGGTGATTATAGACTTCTTCTAATTCCTTAGGACACTGACTCATTCATCAAAAAGAACTATTCATATACAGAACTGTGTTTATATTGCTGTCAACAACAAAATACTTGCCTGGAATTTCTAAGAAATAAAATGCAACTAATAACTGTCACAGCAGAACCAAGCTGGAGGATGTGGGGATGTAACAGCAGCCAAGGTCCAAGATCCATCGTCAGAGTTCGGATTCAGTAGGGAACAGAAATATACAACTGTATTCCAGTGGCATAAACAGAGTTGGGCAAAGATCAGAGCGGGGGCAAACTGTGCAAATTGTATCGGAAGCACACACGTGATCAGTATGAATAAATGAGGCATGGGTCATACACAGGATTACACATTGTAGGCTCAGGAGAATCAGGGGCCGTAAACAACAACATAGTCATACACAATATAATTCAACAGACAATCAAAACGGCTCAGCACCACAGTGAAAACAGCCATAATACTTTGCAAGATGTTTTATGAACAGAGAATTTTAGGGCATCTTTCTCCACATACAGTCGGCCCCCAACTTACAAAGACCCCTGTGTACGAAATCCCCGGGTTACGAAAAACATTCCTGAGTTTCCGTCCGAGATACGACACAACCCCCTCTTACGAAAAGAAATTCAAAATTCAAACACGGCAATCAAAATTTCACACGACGTGCGAGTTGCTCTCTCATTGGCTGTCTCTCAACATTCCGCAGCGCTGGCCTCCCAGATAGAGACAGAAGGAAGCTTCACTCTTTAGTTTTTAGTTCAGTTTTTTAAGTTGTTTAATTCAGTAAATGTTTAATAAATGTGGGCGCAGTTGAGCTCATCTGGAATTCCGATCCCTCAAAGAATCAAATTAAAGTTGAGTTTGTCAAGCAGGGAATGCGCTTTGAAGTCACGTCTTGTGGGCGTGGCTCACAGTGCATGCGCGTGCGCGCGCGCGCGAGAGAGAGAGAGAGAGAGAGAGAGAGAGAGAGAAGGAATAACGCTTTAGTTTTTAGTTTAGTTTTTTAAGTTGTGCTTGTGTGGATTGCCTCCAGGTACTCTTGTTCCTCCCACAGTCCAAAAACTTGCACAGTAAGCTTACAGTAATGGGCTATTCCAAATTGCCCTTAGGTGGGAGTGTGAATGGTTGTGTATGTCTTGGCCCTGTGATAGCTTGGCGTGGTGTACCCTGCACTCACAGTCAGCTGAGATGGGCACCAGTCTTCCCACAACCATAATTAGGATTAAGAAAATGAATGACGATAATTTTAATGTCCATTCTGTTTTTATTCAAAATGAACATGTTGTCTGATTCTTGCGTGGTGCCACAGACATAGTCCACAATGCACTCACTCTAACAGAGTAAGAGCTAACTTATAACAAGAAAAAAGAAAGAGTTAAGAACAATTCTTTTGTATATTAATGTCTTCTTTTTTCAGTGCTTTTCATTTCCAGAATTATGTGCTATTTTTTTTTTTTTTTTTTTTTTTTTTTTGAATGCAATAATTTCCACACGGCTTCGAATTAAGGCATTGCAATCACTGGCGTTCATTTGTCTGTCCTTCCATTTGTTTGTTTGTACGTGAGCTACAAACAAGTGACTAGCTCAGCCAATGAACAGCTTTCCAGACAACCGCAGGGCCAATATTCAAAATTCACACAACTATTCACTCAGACCGAAGGGAGATTTGGAACAGCCAATAATCTTACTGTGCATGTTTTTGTACTGTGGGAGGAAACCCGGAGAAAACTCACGCAAGCATGGGGAGTACATGCAAACTACACACAGGGATGCCCGAGCTAGGAATCAAACCCAGGTCTTTTTACTGTGAGGCAGACTTGCTTAAAATTAAATTTTATTCCAAAGGAAGATATACTATAAATTGTACTATGTTTCCCAAGGCCCACAATAGTGCACTGAACTATGAACACTGAACTTTTGATGGTCTGGTCGGGTGTCTGGTTCTTGCATGGTGCCACAGATGTGTAAGTGTCATTAAACAGGACAAAGTGCTGAATAACACTAAATACTCTATCAAATAATTATCAATAAATATCAATACTATACCCCCCCCCCCCCCCCCAAGTACAGCTAACTGGGTCATGAAAGGCCAGCCATGTCTCTCACTGTCAATGGTGAGAGGTTCATGTCAAAGAACCACTGCTGACTTTCGACAAGAGCAGCTTCATAGCCGTCAGCAGGTTTCTGCCCTGCGATGATCTTGCGAGATGTCCAGAGTGTACTCTGCCCTTGCCCGGAGTCGGTTGAGATGGACGCCAGCCTCTCCCAGACCATAATTAGGATTAAGCGTTCAGAAAATGAATGAATGACTACACTTGCTGAAATCACTCAGTGCAGCAGTGTAGTATTGATGGGCGGAAGTACATTTAATGGTTACTGAAATTGGTTGTTTGATTTCTTTTCTTTTTGAACACTATTATTGAATACTGCTGAAAAATATTTGAAATGCCTGCTATTCATATGCACCACTCTCTGTGCACTGTTGAACACAACTCCATGCCATCTGTTTCTTTGTTTCTTTTTTTCCCCCAAATCATTATTTTTCTCTCTATGAAACAAGATCTTTCCTTACAGTTCATTCTATTTGTACTGCTTCCTCATCTGTGTTGTTTCACTGAAGGATTGTTTTACAGGGACTGAATGTATTCCATTTCGCCAGCATTCAGTGAATTTATGGATATGTGCATTGAAGTATAATTTCTCCTCATCTTAACATTTTTCCATACTCCTTTTCATTTTTCTCACTGGTTAATCCTATTAGGGAGAAGAAAATGAGAAAAGGGAAACTGGGAAAATAATGGGTTCACCCTGACCAGCTCACTAGACCATCATAGGGCCAACACATACACAACGATTCACACTCTGACTCACACTGAGGGGAATTTGGAACATATAGTTATGCTGCTTCTCAAATAGTAGGCCACGCAATATGATGCCAGGGGGAGCGCGTATGACCCTGGGGAACATGCGTTTCTGGAATTGTGTACGAGAATCAAGTGTAATTGCACCTCCGCTCCACTAGCTGGCAGTGAGGCTCTCATTGCCATGCTATCATGAGCAAACCGTATGAAGCGCAGTAAACAACCCTGCAAGAAACAACATGAAAAAATTTCTAACAGGAACGAAGAAAAAGGTGGAGAGAGACGGAGATATTAAGACATAAATAAGTTGAAAGAGTTTAAATAAGGATGTATTTTTAATTTATTTCAGGCACATTGGTGCACTTTAAATCGTTTCTATAATAGATTAAAAAACAATGTTAATGAGGTTTTTCTTTATTGTAAGTTCAACTATATTTATTTATTTTTTGTTTTTAATGTAAATAAAGATACAGTGTTATCCAGAGGTGTACTAATAATTTTATAGACAAATATTACTATTTATAGTCACTCACAGGGCGGTGGGGGTGTGTGTGTGTGTGTATGTTTTTTTTTCTTCCTCGGGGGGGGCAGAAAATAATTGAGAAGCACTGAGTTAGCCTAATGTGCATGTCTTTGGACTGTGGGAAGAAACAGGAGTCAGGAGTACCAGGAGGAAACCCATGCAAACTGCACACAGAAACTCAACAGTCTGGGACTTGACCCCATGTCTACTTCCTGTGAGGTGGAAGTGCTAACCACTACATCACTGTGCCACTTTTAAAAATCATTTATTTTCTGAATCACTTAATCCTGATTAGGGTTGCGGGGAAGCTGGCACCTATGTCAACCGACTCTGAGCAGTGGCAGAGTACACTCTGGTCAACTCGTCAGGTCATTGCAGGGCAGAAACATGCTGACAACAGTGCAGCGTGCTCTTTATGATTGAACAGTGCAGCGTACTCTACGAATGACAGCAATGGTTTGTTTACATGCCTCTCACCATATTGAGAGACATATCTGGCCTTTGATAACCCAGTTAGCTGCACCTGGGGAGACAGCATTGACAACCCACAGACAAAAGGCTTGAACCCCCAACCTCACACCTTCACACCCTACCACCAGGCCACCACTGACGCTGGGAACTTCACAAAGGACTTGAACCCACAATCCCAGGCTTAGGAGGCCAGTGCCTGATTCATTCGGCCGTTGGGGCTCATACCTTTAACGTTATTCCATTATACATAATTTAGTTCGCATAAATTAGAAGGTTACTGTAGCTCTGCTCTTTTTATTGTTTGATACAACTAAAAAAGTTAAAGGTTGAATCGTATTTAGCATTGTTAATGACAGTGAAGATATTTTGAATGTGCACACATACCTTAAGACCCCTTCACACACAGTCGAGGTATGAGGATTTGCAGGAGCTCCATTTGGCTCATTAGTTATTCATCTTATTTATGTCTGACACAGTGTAGACTTGCGTTTGATGCTTGCCTCCCTAATGAGTGGCTCAGGCTAATTATCCTGGCATGTCTTGAATACAATTGGCAGGTTGACTGCAGTCAGTGGTTCAGACAGTGATTTTTTTTTTTTTTTTTTTTGAAACCATGCTGGCAGTCTAGATTACTAATGAGCTCTGTAGTACAGTAGTGGACATCAATATGGCACATGACATTGAATGCTTTGCTGTGTCTTTCACTTTTTAATTTTTTACTAACCTACTGATCTGAAAGTCGGGGGTTCAAGCCCTACTGTCATTGAGTCGTCACTGCTGTCCCCCCCAGTGCAGCTAACTGGGTTATCAAAGGCCAGCCATGTCCTTCGTTGTCTGTGGTGAGAGACATGTAAAAGAACCAGTGCTAACATTCATAGAGAATAGGATACTGGGTTGGCCTACAGGGTTCAGTGTGTTTCTGCCCTGAAATGGCCTGGCAAGCTGTCCAGGCTATACTCTGCCCTCGCCCAGAGTCAGTTAAGATGGGTGCCAACTTCCCCATGACCCTGATTAGGATTACCTGGTTCAGAGAATGAATGAATGAATGATAAAAAAAATCTATATGAATGTGTGCTACCTGTAGATAACCAACTGTTAGAACGATTCACTCTGCTTCACCGCTCTTCATTTTACTGCCCAAAACATACAGATGTAGTATGACAGTTTAGATTAGGAATCAGATACAGACAAGGCAGGCTTCCTATCATTAAGAAATGCATGTTACAGTGTTGAACATGTATCACTGGCTGGTGTGAATTCTGTATTATCAGCTGTTAGTTACACTTAAAAAACTCGTATAAGGTAAAATCATTGTATTAGCAGAGGAATATCTACAATCTAGATTATTTCATCAAGTACTTGTTCCTGTTTAGTAAAAGAAGGAAGCACGAACGTGCAGGTAAAACACAACTTTATTTAAACTTGTAAACAAATTTAAATGAACAGGCAGAAACATGAAATCGATAAACAGGCAGAGGTCAGGCGATGAACAGACAGTATAAACAAGGAGACCAAAGCAGTAGTAAAAAAAAAAAGAAAACAGAAAAGCAGCATGGCCAGGCATGATTGTAGGGCTATGTTGTGGTTTGTCAGCCATGTATGTTCTGGGAAGTGTAGTTGTTCACCCAGTCTGTCACTGACACGACATTTCAGATCTGGATTTATTGATTAATTTTTAAATCAATTTAATGGCAGTTATATAAATTAATCAAAAAATATGTTGTATACTTTATTTAAGTCAACAATTTTAGAATAACATTTTTAAATTGATTGTATATCTTATAACGGGCAGTACTGCAGCTAAATGTATTGTTGCTTCACATTGAGAAGGTTCTGAGTTTAAATCTTAGCCATTCTGTGTGGAGTATGTGCTTTTTTTTTCTGCGCACGTGTGGAATTCCTAAGTGCACTCCAGTTTCCTCCAAAAGCCATAAGACATTAGGTCAACTGGCTACTCTAGATTGCCCATAGGTGTGAGTGTGAATAGTTGTTTAAGACTTTACTAGACTGGTGTACAGAGTGTACCCAACCTATTATCTGAAGTCAGCTGGGATTGGCTACAGCTTTCCCGGCAACTCTGACAAATAAGCAGTTCAGATTATGGATGGATATTACTTAACTTGGCAAATATTAGATTCAGTGTTGCTTCTTGATTATAAGTGCTTTTGCAGTGTATAAATAAACACACAGTTGGCATGGTGGTTTAGTTATTGGCTTACTGATCTGAAGGAATAAATTCATAAATAAACAAGTCAATACACTTTGCATTTCTGCTTTGTAATAAGGTCAAAGGGCTTTGTGAATTCCAATTTTGTAAAAGAACATATTTTTCTTTTGAATTTGTTTGTCCTCACTGAGGTATGAGTAACAGATATTTACTAAATACAGTGGATCCTTGGAATCCAAATGCTCTAGAGTCCGAACAAATCGGAATCCGAACAAAAAATCTGTGAGTTTTTCCGTCCGGGAAACCGAACAAAAACGGAAGTCAAACTCGAGAAACGCGGGAGAAAAAACAAGACCGAGATGGAACAAAAGTGCTCGACTTCCAGCAGTCCAGAAGTTGTTGATACTAGGTATGTTCTGGGGAAGTCCGGAAGTTGTTGATGCTATGTCTCACCCTACTAAAACTGTCCTGGGGAAGTCCGGAAGTTGTTGATACAGTATTATGTACGTATCACATGCACTAAAGCTAACCTAAAGTGCTAAAGCACTAGCAGCGCTCTGAACACCTTTAACGATGAGGTTTGGAAAAGAAGGCAGAAACAAGCCATGTTAGAAATGTTCTTCAAGAAAAGAAAGGAACATCCTGAAGAAGAATCACCCAAGCAAATCGGTAGCAAGAGAAAAAAAACACCTTTGGCTGATTTACCTGAAGCTGTTATGGAAGGGAATCCACTTCTCTGCCTCTCCAACAAATGTCAACTGCTAACCACCACAAAGGTTACAATTCTTATGTTTATTGTTCTTGTGCTTTAACTGCACTGTGGTTTTTATTTTAGTGTGTTGTGGCCTTTCTCACAAAAGAGTTGCATGTTGAAATGCACATTGGAGAGGGGCGTGGCGCTCACACGCAGGTTGGAGTGCTAAACACACACACCTAATTCCATTTAATCACAGGCTATAAAGACTAGCAGCGCTCTTCCCGGTGATCTCTCTGGCTCTCAGCTCTGTGCTCCACGAGATCCCGCTTAAGTTTGAGGCTTAAGCTTAAGGTTAATTGGGACCGAGATCCCCTGTGACCACTGAATTTTACGGACAAGGATCAACCCCACGACTGACATATACGTACATGTATATGTATATATAATATCAATAAATACATATTCAACGCTATAAATGCTTATAATAACAATTACACATTCAAAAATACAGAAATGCAAAACATAGAAATAAAATATAAATACACACACATACAGACGCGCGCGCACGCTCAGATGCGCATCTCACATAAAAATGTAAGTAGTTTTAGATGGGGGGGGGTGTTTGGGTTATTTTTTGTATTTGTTTGTGTGGGTTTTTTTTTTTTTTTGCATAATTGGCCTTGTTTATGTGGCATTTTCCTTAACTTTTCCCCTACTCTTCCTTCCTTAATTTCCTTATTTTTTAATTCGATGAATATTTAAAAAAAAAAAAAAAAAAAAAACACGACGCACTGAAGCCGCATGTAATAAGGTCAAATGCAGTGGCATTGCTGGACGGGAAATTTGTGGTGTCTAACATTTTTGTGTCAATTGCTTACATGCTTTTCTGCATCTGTAAATAGTTGTGTGTGCAGCTCATTTTTGAGAATGTCTTCTATTATTTTCAAGCTAGTTTGAGGCGATGTTTTAAAGTTATCTGAATTTTGAAACCAATTTATCAATATTTAATTTTCTGCCTGTGTGTCCCTCAGATGATAGCTCAGGCTATGGGCCCGTGTTTGAGGAGCAGCCAGTTGACACCATCTACCCCGAGGAGTCTCAAGAGGACAAGATAATCATGAGTTGCCGAGCACGAGCCAACCCACCTGCCACATACAAGTAACATATGCTTCTAGCTATTCATGCTGGGCTTTGCTTCTATTGCTAGCAGACTGCACCTCTCTTTGTGCTCATTTTAATTTTCTGCTCTGCTGTTTCTAGGATTTAAAAATACTGTGACAGTACTTACATGGCACATCAGTTTGTAGGTGAAAGAACACTAATCATGTCTGTAGGTCCTCCTCATCCATTTTACTTAGCTGGTCTCATGACTCTTCATGCTGTTCTAAAGCCCAAGTCCTTGACCCTTGAATGTTGACAGTCTTCTTATAAATTTTAGTTCCATCAAGACTGTGACATTCTCCTTCTCAGCACACACCTCCCCTAAATCAAATTTCTCCTCCATCTCCTCTCTGTTACGTTTAGTCTATGATGCCTGGCCCTACAAGTCAGTGGACATTTGGAGGAAATGATTTAGCATCTCGAGATCATTTCCTGTCAAGCTGGCATGATTTCTAATGCACCTACAGGGCTGGCAGCCAAAACAGATGGAGATATGTAGATATGTGTTATCTGTGCCGGGAAATTAAGTCGGAATAAGTCAGAACTAGTCAGAGACCTATCTCATACAAAGGTAAATAAATTGTGATTTTGATTATTTATTTATTTAGTTTTACAAAAGGAGCTCATCACACCATCTAGTGATTCCAAAGCTGCTTGTTCTTTTCCTTTCGGCTGTTCCCTTTTTTTTTTTTTTTTTTCCAGGGATCACCACAGCAAATCATCGCTTGTTTGATTTGGCATAGGTTTTTATGTCGGATGCCCTTCCTGACAACCCTTTAGCAAGCGGCAGAAACACGCTGACGGCTATGCAGCTACTCTTTACGAAAGTCAGCAATGGTTCTTTTACATGAACCTCTCACCATAGACAGTGAGAGACATGGCCGGCCTTTGATAAACCAGTTTGCTGCACGGGGTGGGGGGGTGGGGGTGGGCAGTGACAGCCTTGTGGAGAGTGAGACTTGAACCCCCAACCCTAGGATCAGCGATCCAGCACATTTTGCCAGTGATTCCAAAGCATTATCTAGAAATAAAACATATTATTATTTGAAAGTGCTACAGGAGGTGTGCCTTTGGAAATAATTTTATTTTTCTAAAATTCCATGACAGCCTTTCATTTGTAGTTGCGACCGAAAAACTGTGGAATCCTCTTTGGGTTTGGTATCATTACAAATCATGGTATTCCTCGCTTCTAGGTATAAACTGAGAAATCCAAATGACATCATTCAGAACCAATAAAATCATGATTTTAAACCTATGTTGGCAGTAAAACAACAACAACAACAACAAAAACATCTTGTTGCTAACAAGAATCTGTATTTCCAAAATGCCTGGTGCACTGTGGTATTGCGGTAGCAACAAGACACAAGGAGGAAAATGTCACATCTTTGAATAAAACTATTGACATTTTTAGCGTATTAATTTATATTAAGTGGGCTTGTGTGACTCTTTTGCACTTTAAAGTAGATATAAAAAGTAATGTATGAGCACTTAAAATGATTTTATTCGGTGCAAATGGAGTACCATTGGGAAGGAAAAAGTGTCTAACCATTGGGTTACTTTTGAAATGTCAAGAAAAATCTATCGCATCTGACTTTCCCATCTGTCTCTCCGGCGTACATGTACCCATGGGAACCCTGTGTTATTCTTTGAAAATTGTACTACTATCAGTCAGTAGTGATACTGAAAATAATTTAAATATTTTAAAATAGTTTGTTTCTAAAATTAATCTGATGCTCTTTTCACTGATCTTGTTCAAGTTTACATATTTTGCTCAAGTCAGTACGTGTACCTCATAGAAGTTTGAAACAGGAAGGAAAAAATATTCATTTAAAAGCAGACAAGGGGGCTAAATACAAATATACAAACAGAATCAATAAGAACATTTTGAATGATCATAGTATCTCAGCAGATTTTATATCTCATAAAGGAAAAACGAAAGAAAATTTTCATGGAAATGGAATGTAGGGAACAAGATTGGTATAATACTCGGGTTTCAGATTCAGATTCGGATTTTTCAGATTTGTTTATTCAGTATTTTGTGGCCTCAAGGCCTATTGTACAATTACAGTTTACATTTGAGTGAATGAATGGGCGTGGTTACAATTTTGTTACAGATCTTTCATGAAATACATGTTTAAGATAGGTTGCAATACATCATAAGACATCAATATTTTTAGAATTTAACAAATTGGACAATATATGTTTTATCTCTCACAGGTAACAATGGTAATGGCAAAAAAGATAGGGATTATTTTAAAATTTATTAAAACGATATTTTTGCTGTAAATCTGAATATTTGTCACATACAAACATTACATGAAATTCATTTTCAATATCACCAGAGTCACATTTTTTACAGATACTAACACTAACCTCACTCACATCTCCACAAAACTTATTCAAATAATTACTTCTAAAATCATGGAAACCTATTCTAAATTTACATAATGCCCTGATAACGGCTTTATCCTGTAAATTCCTGATATAAAATTCGGGCTCTAACAAAAATTTGTGTGAGGAATAGTCTTGTAAAAACATTGAATTTCCTACAGACAGAGACCACTCTTGAAAATAAATGATAAACTCGTGATTGATGGCTCAGTGTATGTGTATGACGATACCTTGGAGATATCAAGCAGATAGGACAGCGCAAAAACTGGGAGAACAGAAAACCACCTGTAATAAACTTCTCAGAATCTGAAGCGTAGGACAATGGTGAGAAACTACTCGGGTCATGTGATGTGATGTCATCATTAATAACTTGAAATAAATAACTATTGATATACTTCTGTCTGTCAATGTATTGACTGATGACAGAAGTGTGCTGGGAAGATGGAAAGAGTACTTTGAAGAGCTGATGAATGAGGAAAATGAGAGAGAAAATAGAGTAGAAGTTGTGACCGTTGAGGACCAGGAAGTAGCAAAGATTAGTAAAGGAGAAGTGAGGAGGGCATTGAAGAGGATGAAGAATGGAAAGGCAGTTGGTCCTGATGACATAGCGGTGGAGGTATGGAAGTGTCTAGGAGAGGTAGCAGTAGATTTTCTGACAAGAACATTCAACAAGGTCTTAGAGAGTGAGAGGATGCCGGAGGAATGGACAAGTGTACTGGTGCCCATTTTTAAGAACAAGGGAGACTTGCAGAGTTGTGGCAACTACAGAGAGATAAAGTTTATGAGCCATACGATGAAGTTATGGAAAGAATAGTGGAAGCTAGACTAAGGGCAGAGGTCAGCATATGTGAACAACAGTTTGGTTTCATGCCAAGAAAGAGCACCACAGATGCAGAGGATATTAAGAGAGAAGTACAGAGAAGGTCAGAGGGAGCTGCATTGTGCCTTTGTGGAACTGGAGAAAGTCATGGGTGCCGAGAGAGTAACTGTGGTATTGCATGAGGAAGTGTGGAGTGTAGACACCTCAATCATTTTTCTGGCGGTTAACCTTAGCAAAGCTTTCTTTACTGAAGGAGAAGCATTCACAATTCTGTTTGGTCATTTTGGTCACATACTGATTTGCCGCCCATCGAGGATGGATAGGATCAGGAATGAGTACATCAGAGGGACAGCACATGTAAGATGATTTGGAGACAAAGTCAGAGAGGCTAGATTGAGATGGTTTGGACATGTACAGAGGAGGGATAGTGAGTATATTGGTAGTAGGATGCTGAGCTTGGAACTACCGGGCAGAAGGCCTAGAGGAAGACCAAAGAGAAGATTTATGGATGTGGTGAAGGAGGACATGAAGGTAGTTGGTGTAAGAGAAGAAGTTGCAGAAGAAAGGGTGAGATGGAGGCAGATGATTCGCTGTGGCGACCCCTGAAGGGAACAGACTAAAGGAAAAGAAGAAGATATTTCTGTCTGTCAGGTCAGGTTTTGCCCTGCTACTGGTAACATGTAATCCAGTACAACCTGTTGCATGGTCGAGTGGTCGGCGACTAAACTAGCTCCCCAACCAGGTTCCAAATTTGGTGAGGAGGGTGGCCAGCAACCCAGTAGGAATAAAAACAAGACCTATCAAAGGGCGGATGAACTCTTTAGAGTCAACGACCAGCTAGCTAGAGATGGTGTCTCAATAAAAACACCCTGCAGAAAGAACTTTGGGCCTCTACTGTGGATTTTTTGCTCTTCATATACATATGACAAGCTGTCATGGCTCCCGCCTACGCCAGAATTCTTGCATGACACCAAGATTGATTGATTGATTGATATACAGTACTTCTGTTATTGAAATGTTTTTGAAAGCTAATGGTACACTGTACATGTCGTGACTAAGACTGCACATTTAGTTTCCTCAATATTATTCCTTACTTTGAACAAGTCATAAAAAATAAAAATAAAAAAAAATCTTGATATATGTAGGATATGTGTGTGGGGCTTGAGAATTCCTACCAAAAACTTGTCCAGTAATGAAAATCATTTGAGTGCTCTGCATTTCAACAGTGTCTAAATCTCTATATTAATAGATGGCTCTGTTTTCACAAAACAGCGCTAAATTATTTACATTTTTATGCAGTTCATGCTCTTTTGTCGAAAAAATCTTTTTATAAACTTGTTCTTATGAACAATGACAGTTTATTAGCAACTATCAAATAACATAAAAAAATTAAAGTAAAAAAAAGCTAACTTTTTTTCATTATGGATTATCATTGTGAGGTGTAAATTGCTTGTCTTTGCTAATGGAACATTACTTTTTGTGAGTTTTGGTGTCTGTTCAAAAATACTTTCTAAATCTATCACTTTGGACTTGGGATTTCGGCTTTTTGCACATGCTACTGAATACTCGTAGCAGACTGAACAAATTTCAATTCACATTCCATTGTCCAAAAATAATGTGCTTTCCATAAAATCTGAGAATTTGAGAAGACTAACGTACAAAGCCTGTCAATTTTAATGTACACCATGAAGTTTCATTCATTCATTCATTTTCTGAACCACTTAATCCTACTTATGGTCACGTGGAGGCTGGCGGCCATCTCAGCCGACTCTGGGTTCACCGGGACAGCTTGCCAGGTCATTGCAGGGATGAAACTAATTATTTAAACTAATGATTTTCCATAAAACCACATGACACTCCTAAAAATTCCTCGGAAATAAATATAACAGAAGTACAGTCATGGCCAAAAGTTTTGGCAGTGATGCAAATTTTAAGTTTTCACAAATTTTGTTGCTTGGTTTTGTGAGGGGAACCCCCCCCCCACCATACACATGTTTTTATGGTATGCCCAATAACAAGTACACACATTTTACATGACTTTTATTGGCAAATACATCTATTTTTTGCTGAGAGTCAATACAAATTTACAATGTTGACCCTTCTTCAAAACTTCAGAAATTTGCTTTGGCATGCTGGATATCAGATTCTGGACTACATCCTGACTTATTGTGGTCCATTCTTGCCTTATCAGTGCTCAAAGTTGCTCACAGTTTGTGGGCTTCTGCTTGTTCACCCGTTTTTTTTGTGGATGAACCACAGATTCTCGATTGGATTAAGATCTGGGGAGTTTCCCGGCCATGGATCCAAAACATCAATGTTGATCTCAGCCACTGAGATGAACACTTTTGTCTTATGATATGGAACTTCAAAAAAAAAAAAAAAAATGCACAAATCCTCACCAAAGTACTCCTGGACCTTTGGGAGGAGTTGCACTTGGAGGGTGTTTTGATACCATTCTTTATTCATGGCAGAGTTTTTGGGCAGGACTGTGAGTGAGTCCACTCCCTTGGATGAGAAGCAACCCCAAACATGGATGGTCCCCAGATGTTTCACTGTTCACACGACAACCTTTTCTTTTCCTGACAGTCACTTTTCCAGATGTGCCAAATATTTGAAAGGGGGTTTCATCAAAGAAAATAACTTTGCACCAGTCTTCTGCTTGCTACTCACTATACTTCCTGAAGAATTTCTGTCTGTCCTTGATGTTTTTCTTCTTTCGTTAGAAGTGACTTCCTTGCTGCCCTTCTTGATACCAGGCCTTTGTTCAAAACTCTTTGCCTCACTGTGCATACAGATGCAGTCACACCTGCCTGCTGCCAATCGTGAGCAAGCTCTGCACTGGTGACAACACGATTCTGTAGCTGACTCCTGAAGATGAGACGGTTTTGCCGCATGCTGGACACTCTGGGATGTCCTAAAGCCTTCGTTTCTGCAGATGAGCCTGTCTCCTTGAAGTTTTTTTTTTTTTGAATCGGCAAATGGTTCTTTCAGGTTTAATATTATTAGCAGCAATTTCCTTGCATTTGTGGTCATTCTGATGCAATGAATGATTGCTGTATGGGTTTCTTTTTGAGGTAACCATCGCTAACACAAGAAGATAATGATTTCAAGCATGTCTCTGAATTTTATAGCAATTAGTCTGCTCCTAAAATGAAACAAATGGTAGTGCGACTTCAACTGACTTGCACTCACTCACACTTCCTTCTGTGCTGATAATATGACACTGAAATGATGTTAGCTTATCATTTTGCACCAGGACCAAATACAGTGAAAATGGGCTTGTTATGATAGTCATTCTTTTATGCCCAAGAAGCTCTTTGCCATTCATTAAAATGCTTGTGATCACGTTGCATAATAGTCTAGAACAGTGGTTCCCAACCTGGGTTCGATCGAACCTTAGGGGTTCGGTGAGTCGGCCTCAGGGGTTCAGCGGAGCCTCTGCCACGGAGGTCAGGACACACCCGACTCATCATGTCAATTACTGATGACACGCCCCGCTTGGCCATCACTGGCTGCAGATGATCACATTACATTGCTTGGCCAATCAGTGCCACGGGGAATTTAGCGCGCTCAGTCGTCAATGTGTGAAGTCGTGAGATTTTTTTCGGAATATTTTAATCCATACTAACTATGTCGAGCAAATAAAGAAAGTGGTCGGACGAATATGTACAACATGGATTCACATGCATCACGGAACGTGATGGGACTCAGCATCCTATCTGAATGATTTGCAATGCCAAGTTGAGCAACTCTAGTCTCGCACCGGCAAAACTAAAGGAACACTTCGTGAAACTGCATGGAGATGGGAATACAAGAACACAACAGTACCTATGTCTTGAATTTGTAAAAAATCATATTTTTATTTTTCACTGATGAAGGGTTCGGTGAATGTGCATATGAAACTGGTGGGGTTCGGTACCTCCAACAAGGTTAAGAACCACTGCTCTAGAAACAATGAGAATCACCGCCACAAAATTGAAGCAACAAAATTTGCAAAAACACAAAATTTGTGTCACTGCCAAAACCTTTGGCCCTGACTGTATGTCTATCCTTTCTACAGTAGTTTACAAAGTTGCTCAGAGTATCTAGGAAAGGAACCTAGGAACTGTTTACCTGGGGTGCAAATATGACGTGACACAGAGGCCATTTCTCTTCTTTATTCTTCAACACGGAAAACTGCAAAAGAACACACCAATCAAGTACGACAGATGTGTGTCGATCTTCACAAGTCAGGTTATGGCTACAAGAAAATAACAACTTGCCTGCACTTGCCCATATCTACTGTCAGAGGAATCATTAAAAAAAAACAACTGCTATAGGGACCACCTCGGTCCCTGGAACCCTCAACCCCATAGAAACCCTGTGGAGTGAGCTGAAGAGGAGAATGCAGAGGAGAGGATCCAGGTTGCTGGATAATTTAGAGAGATTGTGCAGAGAGGAATGGTCTAAGATCCCTTTTTCTGCATTCTCCCATCATGAGAAATATTATCAGAGAAAATTAGGTGCTGTTTTGTTGGAAAAAGGCGATTGTACAAAGTATTAGGGGTGCTAATAATTGTGGCACACATGATTTGGTGTACTAGTCCTTCTCAAAAAAATTAGCATAAAATTCATTATATTCTGTAATGTACTGATAAAAATTAAACTTTCATATATTTTAGCTTCATTGCACACCAACTGAAATATTTCAGGTCTTTTATTGTTTTAATACTGATGATTTTGGCATCCAGCTCATGAAAACCCAAAATTCCTATCTCAAATAATTAGCATATTTCATCCGACGAATAAAAAAAAAGTGTTTTTAATATAAAAAAGTCAACCTTCAAATGATTATGTTCAGTTATGCACTCAATACTTGGTCAGGAATCTTATTCATCGTTTATTCATCCTCTTTATTCATTGTGGGCCGATATTATTTCGGAAAAAAAAAAAGAAAAATGTGCACATATATATATATATATATATATATATATATATATATATATATATATATATATATATATATATATATATATATGTATAGAGAGAGAGAGAGAGAATTTTCTGAGTAGATCCTTCTGTAAGAGAGTGCTCAATACTTTTTCGTAGAGCAAATATAAGTAAAAATAAAAGGACAGAATATATATATATATATATTATATATATATATTTGTGTAAAGCTCAGCAGCACAATATCTGTGAATAGCCAGCCAAAAATCTGGAGCAGAACTGATATAAATAAAAAAAAAAATTGCCTCTTGCCCACATTTGATTTCAATCCAATGCAAGTTTTTTCAGCCAGATGTGCAGTGGCAGTATACATGCCCTATTTTCTATCCTGTTCTCCCTGTTTGCAGGTGGAGGCTGAATGGATCTGATATTGACTTGAACGGTAAAACAAACTTCAGCCTGGTAGAAGGAAATCTTATCATCAGCAACCCTAACAGGAGCAGTCACATTGGGAACTACTCCTGCCTGGCCACAAACAAGTTCGGCACTGTCATCAGTCGAGTGGCATCTGTCCAGTTTGGATGTGAGTGATGGGGGGTGGTGGTGCCAAGACAGACCATTATATAATGCTGCTTTCATTCTGTGAAATCTAGCTTGGACTTTTTGTCCTTTCTTCAGCGTTACCCAAACCCCAAGCTTATGTGTTTTACCCCTTGAGAGCGTGCATTGGAGAGAACTGGGAATTAATTTCTAGTGGCAGCATTTTTAAATGCTTGTGCGTGATGGGTTGAATTATGGGTTCCAGCAGGAATGAAATTAAATGATGATGCACATTATGTGAAACTGCTTTTTTTGATTTTTTTTGTTTATAGAAAGGTTAATTTTTAACTAAAGGTCATTGCGGTAGGTTGTGAGAAGCCATAATGGTAGTACAGTATTTGTGAAGGTGCCTCCACTAATTTAATCCCGTTTATCTCTAGATTTAGATATGTTTTCAACAGAGGAACGAGAAGCTGTAGGTGTGAAAGAAGGTCAGGGAATGGTGCTGTTATGTGCTCCTCCTCCACATTTCCCAGGTTAATTCAATCCCTGCTCATTTATGATGTCTTTATAATATTCCACTCACAGACATACAGCACATAAATAATCATGTTAATGATCCCTGGCTTCTTTATCTGTTTCTTTTTAATGGTTAGATGATCTTACCTTCCGTTGGATGCTGAATGAATTTCCCATTTTCATCCCACTGGATAAGAGACACTTCGTATCTCAGACGACAGGAAATCTCTACATCGCTAAAGTGGAGGCTTCTGACAGTGGAAACTACTCCTGCTTCGTCTCCAGCTTATCCATCGCTAAGAGTGTCTTCAGCAAGTTTATTCCGTTAGTGCCGCAGACTGAGCGTATGTTTTTTTTAACTTCCTTTTATGTAAAATTTCAGAGTCTTACAGTGCCCTGCATAAATATTCATCTTCCTTGAACTTGTCAATATTCAGCAGTCGTAAAGGTTGGAATTGAAATGAATTAAATGAAGGATCTCCTTCGGCTGCAGAATTCACTGCATAAATATTTAGTGCTATCACTGAGCAACACTTTAATCCCAATTACTTTTGGTGTAGGTATGGGATTTTTCTGTGTGTGTTTTGGTGTCAAATGATCTCACTATGAATAAACTTCCTGCTCAAAGTTTGTTTAATACATCTGAACCCGCAACTTCATGAAGGCCAAGAGTGATATTTGTTATGTGGCTATGGTTTAATCCCAAACGCCCCCAGAATCTTATCTGATCTTGGCAGTGATGATAATCAAATTTTTGAACGTTTTAAAGCTTCCTTGATATCATAAGATGTGAATGGTAATATTACAGCAGGCCCAGCAGAGGGTGCTATGCATGTTCTACAGTATTTGGCTTGGCAAAGGTTTTTGCACTCTCTGAATACTTTTCACACAATTCTTTTTCAAAATATGAATACTTCTCTGTACACTGAGAGCACAAGCCTCCCCAAGCAACCCAAGAAACTCCTGCTGGGGATGCTGTAATGTTACACTTACAAAAAACAAACAAACAAAAACATCCTGTTGCACAATGTTAAAGAACCCTTTGAAAATTCCTGGTTTCAAAGCTTGATCTGGCTCATCTCTTAAATCTAACGGAAACAAGCTGCACCTTTGGTACAATTTCTGTTCCAAGGCTTAAAACAAGTTCAAAGACAAATAAAAGTTAAGGGTGAAAGTACAGGGTGATGAATACTTGTGCAAGGCTCTGACGGTGTGATTGACGCACAGTGAGGAATGGAATTTGTTTTGCAATTTCCGTAATCAGTGTGTGTAAATATTTTGCTTTCACTGAGAATTATCTATCTTTGGGATAAATATAACATTTTTTTTTTTTTTTATTAATATCAATAATGTAAAAAAAAAATAAAATAAAATAAAAAAAAATAAAATAAAAAAAAACAATAAAAGAAATTAACCAGCAAAAACAACCACACAGAAATGAATGAGTTATGTTAATTGTGAAAAAGATCAGTTCTGTCTGTCTAAAACTTTAATTCCAGAAGCACAGATGCCACACAGTTTTAAAGAAGACATGCTGAATGATTTCAATGCATTATTTAAAGAGTGTGACGGTGTAGCCATGGCCCATTTAAATCACTGAGCTGTCATTGCAATGCTGCTTTGCTAAGGCGGCACAGACTGGATGGAAATGGTGATTGATTATGCTTTTGCCACTGAGGCAGAAACAACAGCTTAAGCAGTCAAGAGTCTTTTGTGTGTGTGTTTGTATGAAGCTGGAAGGAGAGGAATCAAGGCAAGACATTTGGAAGTAGTAGTTTCTGTTCCCTGGAGGTCTTTATGTGGCTTCATCAATTATTCCCTGTTTGTGTTCTGACACGGGGCTTGCATGAGTAAGCAGAAACATGTTGCCTAAAAACAGTCTGCCAAGTTTATGTTGGTGTAACCTGACTTTATCTCAGTTTTAGTTTCACACAATACACTCATAGTAATAGCAACACATTTTTTTTTGTACATTTCCTTGCTTAATTACGCTGTATAAATTTCTTATCAATTAGGTATGAGGTCTGTACAGAGAAATCTCAGTTAATATCTTTAGTGAGCAGAAGATGAAGTGTAGGCAGTGGTGGTCAAGTGGTATAGGGTGCTGGATCGCTCGTCCTAAGGTTGGGGGTTCGAGTCCCACTCTCCGCAAGGTTGTCGCAAGGTTGCCCCCCCCCCCCAGTGCCGCTAACTGGGTTATCAAAGGCTGTCTCTTACTGTCTATGGTGTGAGGTTGATGTAAAAGAACCATTGCTGACTTTCGACAAGAGTAGCTGCAAAGCCGTCAGCATGTTTCTGCCCTCTGATGGCCTGGTGAGCTGTCCGGGGTGTACTCTGCCCTTTCCCGGAGTTGGCTGGGATGGGCGCCAGCACCCCGACCCTAATTACAGAAAATGAACTGAACTGAAAATGAAGTGTGTACAAAAAAGTCGAAGGGCTGAGACTTCTCTGTACACACCAAGCAAATGAGATTAGTGATAATAATAATCATTTATTATATATCATTTGAAAATGGGAGCGTTTTTAAGTTCACTTCAGGCCTTTTCATCCCTGTTCATGATCAGTTTGGTAGCCTTCTCTTTATTTCATTCAGTAATGAACAAGGGCTTTCTGATAAACAGTCAGCACTTTGCAGCACTTTTTAAACAGTTTATCACTAACAGTATTTTTCTATATACAGGGATCCCTCATGTTCCGCGGTTAATTGGGACCGAGATCCCCCCACGACCAGCAATTTCCGCATATATGTGTATATAATATTACGACTGCCACGTATATGTCTATATAATATAAATAAATACATATTCAATGCTATAATTGCTTATAATAACAATTAAACATTAAAAAACAATTAATAAGATCTAAAAATATAAACACACACACACACACACACACACACACACACATACAGATGCGCGCGCACGCACGCAAATGTACGTACTTGCACTCCGATACGCACCTCACAAAAATGTAAGTAGTTTTGATGAGGGGGGTTTATGTTGTTTTTTGTTTGTTTGTTTGTTTGTTTGTTTTTTGCTAGCATAATTAGCCTTGTTTTTGCGGCATTTTCCTTAACTTTCCCCCTATTCTAAAAAAAAACGTGATGCACTGAAGCCACATGAATTGAAGTGCGAAGTAGCGAGGGATCCCTGTACTTTGTTCCTGTAGAAAATCCTGAATACTTATCTGGAAGCTGTCAAAATCTTTAACTCTGATACTAGCTAACGGTTCACTGGCCAGATGGATACGTATGGTTCTTACACAGCTTATTTCCTGCGCTTCAACAACTCAGATTGTGTGTCTTGCCATTGCCATATAATAAATTATAATATTGGACTTGTGTAAATTTTCCACAGCAACCACCTATCTAACAAATACCGGAAGCAAACCTTTTGATGACTAAAGCCTTTATTACTGTATTTTCCGGACTATATGTCGCTCTGGAGTACAAGCCGCATTGGCCAAAAAAATGCATAACAAAGAAGAAAAAACATATACAAGTTGCACTGGACTATAAGTTGCAAACTTATGAAAACTGTCTACCTTGGCTTGGAAATCTGCTGCCAGTTTATGTGACGTTTTGGTCCTTGCTCTGATACAGACCCGGTTGCGTTGCATGAAGCGGTAACACCAAGAAAGTCCTCTCGCAAAGTCCCTATAAATCTCCTTGACAACAATCTGGATGTGGAGACGCAACTGCACTGTTGACAAGCCTGTCCCTGTAGCACGTTGCTCGAGCACCCATGTGCGAGCTCGTTCCTCTTGCTGTGGCCATCTAGCTTTTAGCCCGCAATTCGCTATTTTTGTTTTCTTCATTGCAGAAATAATAATCTCTGCTTTTCTCCCGTCCCTCAGAAGTTTCTAGTTCACTCCAAACTTTCTTTCTGCTGCTCGATTACCATTTTCTGTGGTATATTTCACTACTTGCAGCTTGTAATACATAGAATAGGATTTTCTTTTTGGGGACATTTCTTCAGTAGTGGATGAGCAGGTACTGGCACCCAAGCCTAGAGTGCCCTCTTGTGGTTCTGAGTGTAAAAATAACACACATGTGAAATTATGTTTGTTATGATGATGAACAGAATTATATGTAATAATTTCACATAGAAGTTGCTCTGGAATATTAGTTGCACCTTCAGCCAACATATGAAAAAGTGTGACTTATAGTCCGGAAAATGCAGTATAATCTGGAAGTGTCAGATAAAATAAATAGAGGATATAGTGCCAAGCAGATCCATTTTATTTATATTCCTTCTTGCGTTACTTCACCCGTGACTCCATTAGAGTAGAATGAACTAAGCCTAAGGCTCTATCCTGGTCCATATTTACAGTTAGTTTTGAATGTGCACATATTCATGTGTGTGTTTGCCAAGCATGCCTCAGCTGTCACCCCTTAGCCAAATATTTTGAGTTGGAATGTCTTGAACCAAGCTTGCTATTTAGAATGATACAAAACAACAGCATGCGGTCTGAATTTCTCTATAACAAGAGTAATATCATTTGGAGCCATAGGCTGAGGCAGGAAATGGCCCTTCAAAACAAACAAACAATAAAAGCACGGTGATATTGTGTACTGTCTCCAGGAGGTTCTATTCGGAAGTACGCAGCTGATATAAATGTGAAGTTTCCGGACACATATGCTCTTGTTGGCCAGAACATCACCCTGGAGTGCTTCGCATTAGGAAAGTGAGTGCATTTACTTTATGATGTTTTCAGAGTGTCGGACAATGCCAAGTAGGAAACTATAGAAAGCCATTATTGTTTAAGTGGAACTAATATTGATTTTTTCTTTTCTAACATCCATTTTGCTCAATGTGTTTGTGTTTTGCTGCTTTTTCACCCTAAATTACAGTTTAATTATACATATTTTTTAGGGTTTTTTTTTTTTTTTTTTTTTATGAAAGCTATGTGTATAAATGGTGTAATTGTTTGGTCCAGTCCGATTCCCCAAATAAAATGGAGGAAGATAAACGGAGCCTTACCTGTTCACCATGAGATCAGTGTAGCAGGTGGACTCCTGCACCTCTTTAATATCCAGTATGAAGATGAGGGAGTATATGAGTGTGAGGCTCTCAACTCTAAAGGGAAAGACCGGCACCAAGCAAACCTCTATGTAGAAGGTACGATTTCTGTGAAGGTGAACTTGTAGCATATAATTTCAGTGGTACCTCACTTTACGAAAGTCTCACCAAACGAAAAATACAGGTTACGAAACGCATTTTTCTAAAATTTTTGTCTCTGCATACGAAATAAGTTCACGTTACGAAAGCGCCATCTTAAAAATTCAAATGCACCATTCAAACATTAAAACAATGCACGAGCTGCTGTCCCATCAATGACATTCAAACATCCCACAACACTGGCCTCCCATTGGCTAACAACTGAGCTGTCGTTCATGTCACCTTCACTCGAGCGCCATCTTGGACAGGTCCACCTGACGCCATCTTGGACGGGTCCACCTGACGCCATCTTGGACAGGGATCCCATTGGCTAGGAGGGATGACGCAGCTACCTCCCACTGCCTATTTTGGAGCTGAATCCACCATGATGCTTTTCGTGTAAAGGACAGAGTTACTGTTGTTTCATGCTTTATTTCTTGACTCAGGCTTTTAACCTTCCATAAACATTTGTAAGATTATAACTATGCTAAGAAGACATGGTCAACACACGTGCACACACACACACACACACACACACACACAGACACACGTGCGTGCGTGCGGGATTTCCGGTTCGAGTGAGAAGAAGAAACGGGCTCGAGTGATATCACAAAGGAATATGGCCAAACCCGTCTAACATCGGTACGATATTGAAGCAGAAAGGGTTTTTTTAAAGGGTTTAGTTGGTAGTATTGGGAGCCTTGGAACGAATCACGTGTTTTACATGTAAAATGCGGTTCAATTTACGAAAAATGTAGGTTACGAAAAAGGCTCTGGAATGGATTAATTTCATAAAGTGAAGTACCACTGTATCTGTAAAAATTACAGATTTTACTTATGCTTAAAGTACAGCTATTACAAATGGGTTTGTGGTAATTTTAGGTCTTTGAATGTTGTACAATCTTAGAGAAACTGAAATAAGTAAAAATAAGCTAAATCATATTAAAACATTTAGATCTACTACGGTAAAATCCACAGTGTTCCACAGTGTTCAAGAACCTGTACATATCATATAATTTACATTCATCACACAAATCATAATAAAATATTATAAAATGCTTGAAAAAACACAAAGAACTGTATTTATCTTTTCATAGGATTTAGATATCTATTAGGGCGGGTGGTGAAGAGGTTAGGATTGGCTGTTCCAAATTGCCTGTAGGTGTAAATGTGAATGGTTTTGTTTTGGACCCGAGTTGGTTTGGCGAGCTATTGTACCAAAACTTTCACCCAGTGTTGGCTGTAGTAAGCGCCTCCTGATTTGGCAAATGAGTAAGTGAGCGATATATTGATATATATTCTTGGTTTTCACTATAAAAAGTGTTTCGTTTCTGATCCTTTTATTGCCCCAGTGCAGCTAACTAGGTTATCAAACGCCGGCCATGTCTCTCATTGGCTATGGTGAGAGGTTCATGTAAAAGAACCATTGCTGACTTTCGACAAGAGTAGCTGCACAGCCGTCAGCGTGTTTCTGCCATGCAATGATCTGGCGAGCTGTCCAGGGTGTACTCTGCCCTCACCCCAAGTTGGCTGGCATGGGCACCAGCCTCCCCGCGATCCTAATTAGGATTAAGCGGCTACAGAAAATGAATGAATGGATCCTTTTATTATTACATTTTTTTTTTTTTTTAGAATAATTTTCTCTCACTATCACTGTCTTCTGTAAGAACTTGACGTTAAACGCACAGTTATGCTATTTCTGTTAATTTGTTTTGACTTTTTGTTTTTGCGACAAATTATGCAACATTTTGGGTGGTAAAAATGTTAAACTTTTTATTTTTTTGTTTTTTTAAAGCTTCCTGTTTATAAGCTCATTCGCCTTCTATTAAAACAAAACTATTTCCTTAAATGGGGTGTTTTATTATTTTATAATCTTCAACTAATATTGAAATTAAACCTTTGGAAAATGAAAAAAACAAAAAAAATTTTGACCGTCCAAAGTATGTTCAAAAAAGATTTATAGAAAAAAAATATATGGTCTTAGTCGCCTATAGTAACGCTAAGTATAGATGCTTCCTTTAAATGAACAGACGAGAAATCATCTTAAAGTTTGTGTTAAAACAAATGTAATCACATATTAAAGCAATCTCAGAAGTATATAATCCAAAAAAAAAAAAAAGCTGTATAATAATCCTTATTAATTTCATACTATATTGTACATGTTTACGTTAAAAATAACCATAAAATGTATTAGAAATTCACATGTTAAATTTCTATTGAAGGTAATAATGGTTTATAAATTACATATTCTGTGTTATTCAATTTTGTTTTCGAAACTGTCACAAATGCCACGTTTGGTATTTATTCCATTCATTATGTTGATGTCGGTCTTTTCTCCTTCCAGCTGCTCCCAAATGGGTGGAGCACATCAGCAGCGGTGAGAGGGATTTTGGCAGTGACTACACTATGTCATGCGTCGCCAGTGGAAAACCCAAACCCCATGTACGCTTCTTGAAAAATGGCCAAATGGTATGGACCTTAAACCTTTCATCATTCTAACATGATTAGTACAAGGACTAAGTGGCTTTTTTTTGGTTGTCCATCAAGTCCATTCTACATCTAATGCACTTTCCACAGCAATCTTTGGCTGGGTATGCTTGTAAAAGTGCAGAACTATGGTTAATGTGTGAAAACTCATCATCTCTTTATTGATCGCTGTCTGCCAATAAAATTGACATACAAATATTTTTTTTTTTTTTTCAGTCCAGTTTGGGCTTTACAGATCCTCGGCTCTCTAAACTACAGCATAGAATAAGACAAGCTCTGGGCTCTATTTCAATGGTAAAACGGGTGCCGACACTATTGCACAAACGTCCATAGCAACAATAAGTTCTGCTTCAAAAGCCTGAGAGTGTATGCAGGGGATGTAACATAGCAGGGGAACCATCTGAACACACTCTGCATGCAAATCAGCTTCACCATCAATACAACTTTCAGTCGAGACTTCTGAATAATCTCCTCTTTTATATGGGTTTACTGAGTTCAGTCAGCTCAGAGATCAGCACAATGATTATGGAATGGTTGTGTATTTGATTCCACAGCATGGCAAGCATGAGTTGCACTTCACAGACCTGAAATCTGAGGATTCGGGAATGTACCAGTGCTTTGCGGAGAATCGCCATGGGGTGATCCATGCCAACGCCGAACTGCGAGTCTTCGGTAAGCTGTTGCATGTTGGGTTGGGCTGGAAAAAAAACAAAACAAAAAAAAAAAACAACATGATGACCCTTTTCTGCTTTCTAAATAAGTAAACATACATGCTCATGGGGAAACATCCTATTCATTAATATTTTGTTGGACTGCTTTTATCCTTGATTACAGAATGTAATCGCCATGGCAGTGTTTCAATAAACTGATGCAACATCACAAGATTTATTTCCATTCAGAGTTGGTTTATTTTTTTACTGACATCTTGAGGCAATGACAGTGAAATTGAACGTCTTTATCAAGCCTTCTCCAGCACATCCCACAGTCTTTCAATAGAGTTAAGGTCGGAAATCCATGGTGCCGGTCACTGTGTTAAAATAATTCATCAGAATTTCACAAGCCCCAATTTTATATCCGCCCATCACGGAAGAAAAGGTCCATTGATGTGACAACCTGGTCATTCCCTAAATTCAGGGCATCATTTGAATTTATTTTATTATCTTATGATGTTGCTGAGCCTCAACCGGACCAATTGTAGCGACAATGCCATCGTGATTTAATTAAGGGTAAAGTCAGTCCAAAAATATAATATAAAAATATGTGAGATGTTTTTATGGTGCTCAGCATTGTATAATTCCCATTCCCAACTAACTCCCAAATGCACTAGAATACCTGCCACAAGTCTTAAATATTGTACATACATCAGCGCACCATTGAACATTGGAATTCATTAATGAAAATGAAACTTTTAGAACCATTGCTGATTTTTGTCAAGAGTAGATGCTTAGCCGTCAGCATGTTTCTGCCCTGTGATGGCCAGGCGAGCTGTCCAGGGTATACAATGCTCTCTCCCAAAGTTAGCTGATATGGGCATCAGCCTCCCTGCGACCCTAATTAGGATTAAGCAGTTCAGAAAATGAGTGATGAATTAAACCTTTATGGAAAGTTACACATCTGCCAACAGAAAGCCATCCACCAAACGTCAGTAACTTGTTAAAGTGGGATTTAGTGACATTATAAATGTGGAAAAATTCTAAGAATCTGAAGCCTAGGCGAGTCACAGTTCCTTAATGATGTGATATAAATTGTTAATTTTTGCTAATAGCTTGCATATGTTCTACAAAACAGATTAGCGTTTAGCATAGAACTAATACGTTTGTCCTATAAAAAAATTTCTGTGTATGGTTTATTGGAGTAAACGCAAGGTCTACAATAATATGTTGATGTTTTTTGCTGTTAGTGGGAGCTCCTTCATTTGAGTTCAACCCGGTTAAGCAGAGACTGCTGGGAGCAATGAATGGGCGTGTGGTTATTACATGCAAACCAAAAGGTGCACCCAGACCCACATTCTCCTGGAGCAAAGGCACGGAGTTGCTCTCCAACTCCAGCAGGTAGGAGATAAGCCCTTTCTCCAATGATCACTGAAACCAAGCTGTTCATCGCCCTTCAATATTTGATCAGACAACACTGGAGTATGTGAAAAAGATCAAATTAACATCATGATGTGTGGCCCTTTTGAAAAAAATAAAGCTGGTAGTATATTTCAAGCAGCGGAATTAAAGAGAAAAAAAAAAAAAAAAACAGCCTCCTGCAAAGAACTTGGTGCACATAATTTGAGAACACTGGAGTTGAGGGAGCACAGAAGGGTTTGAGATCGCTTTGAGCTGAGCAGTCTGGGTCGATTTTGTGGAAGTTTATTTTTGAAATGCTCTCATGGGAAACTATTTTTAATGCTGCTTTCTTAAAATGTATTGTATAACATTTCTTTAGAGTATTGACATCCTTTTAAAATAGAACATGATGTTTGGGAGATGCAGACTTGAAATACCGCCTCATTTTCAGTTTCATTTTCAAACCGCCATGTCAAACCTGTCAAAAATTCTAAAGTAAATGGTGTAATGATGAGCTCCAGCCATGATCTGTTACAATCATAGCAGGATTCGATCCTGAGGATAATCCGAACTAAACTGTACTGATAACCATCTCTGAAAGTGGAAATTAGCAAGGTGGTTCTGGAGTGATTTGTAAGCAAATAAAGGACCAGGTTTAATTATTCTACTGTATATCCTACACTGCCCGTCATTTAATGTGAAGTACAGATGTCATCAGTTAGCCAGGAAGTCGTCATCTTCCACCTTCCGCTTAATCCGGGGTTGGGTCGTGGGATCAGCAGCCTAGGCAGTGAGGTCCAGACGTCCCTCTCTCCAGCTCTTCCAGGGGACAAAACAGAGCTGTTCCCAGAGCAACCGAGTGACATAGTCTCTCTAGTGTGTCCAGGTTTGACCCTGTTAGTCTCTTCCCGGTTGGACATCCCCGAAACACCACACCAAGGGAGGCTTTCAAATCAGATGTCATTCATGCACATGGTGTTCACAACAAAACAGAATTATTGCCACCCTTAAATAATATTGCAATTTATGTGTTGTTTCAGGAATTTTTCTTAAGTTAGGCTCACATGATACCAACCTTGCTTCCAATTTTTCATCTGAGGAAACCAGAGAACATTAGTATACATCATAAAACACCAGAGGACACTGTACAATTTCAGTTAAGACTTTGGGAAGTGTTGAAAAATTTGCAGCTTATTTTGTTCGGTGTACATCAGGACAATAGGAAAGAAATCTGAGAACATTGGTGACCATCGACAAATGGATAGTGATCAGTGTAACATTGGTATTAAATGTGATAACAAAATATGTGGGGGTTTTTATATAATGGAGACATTGGTACAAATCTGAGTGACACTAGCATGGACTGCAGTAAAATTCGATGAAATTTTGGAATAAAATTACAGTCACCTTGGGTAGCGGTCGGGGAACATCAAGACCAAATTTGCTGAAACAGTGGAATAACCTCAGAATCAGTACCATGATTGGTATCGTGTGTTACCGGCTTAAGTCCCGAACCTTCTAATCTATTATGGTAGGACTTCCCTTCATGGATCTGAAAATATTATCACTAAATCAGTGCTTCTCAAATTGTGGGGCCCCAAGGGGGCGTGGTATGGGGGGAGAGCTTATAACCCTGGGGAACATGCTTTTCTGGAATAGTGTGGGAATTAGGTGTAGTTGCACCTCCACTTCACTAGTTGGCAGTGGCGCTTTCATTGTCACACTATGGTGTAGCGGGTTTTTCGCACGAGCAGATGATATGAAGTGCAGAAAACAACACAAACAACGGTCAGCACTATCCGGTACCCAGTCTTTCCTAGTCCCCTCCAGCAACTGCCTAAACCCCTAGATGTCGCTGTAACCAAATATCATCTTCTTCTTCATTTCCTTTCGGCTTTTTCCGTTTAATAAATAAATAAATAAGTAGAAGAATTCTTCATCACTTCCATTGCACCTCACAGACGTCATTCAAAACGCGCAGCAAATTTTTCAGCACGTTTTATTGTTCAGCACGTTCCACATGGCCTGGAGTGTATATTGATAGACTTTTATTCGACTTTTATTATAGTAATAATCGGTGTATGTGTATGTGTATGATGGATATATAGATTAGTATAATGCTAGCTTCGGTCCCCTGCTCTGACTGACGGTAAACGTACAGTACATGTAATATGTGTAATATGTGTGTATATATATATTGTTCTATTTATTTATTTATGGAAATATTGTTCTATTTATTTATTTATTTATATTTAGTTACAGCGACATCTAGAGGTTTAGGCAGTTGCTGGAGGGGACTGGGAAAGACTGGGTGCCGAATAGTGTTGAGCGTAAAAAAAACAACCCCTCAAGAAACAACACTGAAAAATTTCTAACAGGAACAAAGAGAACGATGGAGAGAGACGGAGATATTACGACATTAATAAGTTGAATGAGTTTTAATAAGGATTTTTTTTTTTTATTTCAGGCACATTAGTGCACTTTAAATCTTTTCTGTTACAGATTAAAAACAATGTTAATTAAGGTTTTTTTTCATTGTAAGTTGAATGATTTTCTTTCTTTTTGTTTTTAATGTTAATAAAGATACAATGTTATGCAGAGGTGTAGTAATAACTTTACAGAAAAATAATACTATTTATAGTCGCTCGCGGGGCGGTGGGTGGACGTGAAATGTTTTTTTCTTCTCAGAGGGGGCGCCACAGAAAATAATTGAGAAGCACTGCTCTAAACATAGTGGTTTTATACTACCAATGTTTGACTGTGAACTTGGATATCCGTTAAATCCTTTAAACTAAATGCAAAAGAAATTTGAACTCATGGTAATCTTCCGAGGAATAGTCTCGGTGTTGGTTTTTCTCGAGTAGAGACTTCGCCAAATTTCATTCCTATTATTCCATGTAGGTACATAAATATAATATTAATTATAATATGGGCAGTGGTGGTCTAGTGGTATAAGGCGCCGGATCGCTGATCCAAAGGTTGGGCGTTCGAGTCCCACTCTCCACAAGGTTGTCACTGTCCCCCCCAGTGCAGCTAACTGGGTTATCAAAGGCCGGCCATGTCTCTCACTGTCTATGGTGTGAGGCATGTAAAAGAACCATTGCTGACTTTCGACAAGAGTAGGCTGCAAAGCCGTCGGCGTGTTTCTGCCCTGCGATGACCTGGCGAGCTGTCCAGGGTGTACTCTGCCCTCGCCCTGAGTTGGCTGGGATGGGCTCCAGCCTCCCCGTGACCCTAATTAGGATGAAGCGGTTACAGAAAATGAACTGAACTGAATAATTATAATATTATATCCTGGATAACATTGACTCCAAATCGTTGGAGCTTTTTTTGTGTTCAAATTACTGTTGAAAAACTATTAAACATCCCCTTTCTTTTAAGCTCAGATTATGAATTATTGTTATTAATGTGGTTGTGGATTTAGTTATATTTTTGGTAAACCTAATAAAAAGACAAATACTAATGTATCAATGGCAGGATTTTCATTTGGGAGGATGGAAGTCTGGAGATCCTCAATGTTACCGAATCAGACGAAGGGCAGTACACGTGCTTCGCTGAGAATGACCATGGCAAGGCCAACAGCACTGGCTCTCTCTCAGTCACTGGTAAGAGGCTGAAAACAGGGGTATCAGTCCTGGAAATGGGGTTTTACATAAAGCATCAAGTTCATTTCAACTTTTAATGATCATTAATATGGATGGCATGGTGGTGTAGTGGTTGGCACTTCCAGTCTCATAGTTGGGAAAGTTTTGGTTTTAGTCCTGTCCCTGGTTTTGTGGAGTTTGCATGTCCTCCCTGGGCTCATCTTGGTTTCTTTTAATTACTCTTTTTGCACCTGAGGCGAATTAGATATTTTTGATTGCCCCTGGTGTGAATGTGAGTGTGAATGGTTGCATGTCTCTGTTGCCCTGGAATCATCTGGAAAGCCTCTGAATTGGTTGGGATAGGCTCAATCCTCCCTGCGTCCTTAATAAATGACAAAGCAGTTTTTTTTTTTAATGAAGTAAAATGTTAACGCCCAAGACCCTGATTGATCTCTAACTCTTTTCTGCCCTCTGCTGTTAGAAAATATTTATTACATGAAGCAGAAATGCCATCTGTTGATTGGTATTGGTACCTCCTTATTTATATCTAAATTCCAGAACACAATGAGATCTATGTACTATAAATAATTTGAAAAGTTTTATTTTTTGTAATGATCAGCTTCTACTTCTACTAATTTTTTAAAAATGTGAATGATTGTGTTTTCTATAGATGCCACGAAGATGAGGTTGGCTCCCTTAAATGCTGATGTGAGCGTGGGCGAAAATGCTGAGATGCAGTGTGCTGCATCACATGACTTGAGCCTCGACATCACCTTTATCTGGTCACTCAACGACCATGCCATTGACTTTGACAAGGAGAAAGAGTATTACCAGCTCATCATTGTAAGACCACAAAGCCAACATTCAGACATTTATGTTTGTTTTACATCAAGGTTTATTCAGGGTTTTCTGCATATATCTTTTAGTCATTTTGTACTCTAATTTCTTAAAATGTTCTACCAGGGGCACATTGCTTATTATTGTTTTTAATATAAATGCTGATTTGACGTATAAATGAGTAAACCAGGCTTCTGAGAAGTTTTAGAATGGACAGTAAAACCAAACCTACCTGTTCTCTCCTCCCATCTTCATCTCTGCGAAAGGGAATTGGTTACAGTGGGCTAGTGATGGTAGAGATAGTGACAGTTAGGCCTTATTCTCAATTTTATTCCAGAAAATTCTGGATTTTCTTTTCTTTTGTTTTGATATTCGCATGACATTTCAACATGTGTCTCCCAGTGACACAGTATTCTAATAAGTTTAACAAACCCTGGACAGTTTTAATGGCAAAGAAGTTGTCTTTTTTTTAATTATTTTATAACCTCTAGTACCGTTGATATTGACACATTAATGAACTTTAAATGTTTTTATTAAGAGCGGCATAGTGGCATAGGGCTTAACGCACCCGCCTCACAGCAGGAAGGTCCTGGGTCCTCAGGTGCTTTCCGTGCTCATGTGACTTTCCTTCGGGTACTCTAGTTTCCTTTCAGGGCCCAAAGACATGCACATTAGACTAACTGACTGTTCCAAATTGGCCCGAGGCGTAGATGTGGATGTGGATGTGAATGTTTGTGTATGTTTGTGTGTGTTGGCCTGCCAAGTCTGGCAAGGTGCTCAGAGTGTACCCCAAGTTTGTCCTGTGATGGCTGTGAGTCCAAGTGACCCTAAAACAATTAATCAGTTCAGCAAATGAATAAGAATAATTGTTTTTTTTTAAAATTAATATACTGTTCAGTAACTTTCCTGGAGATAAGTATGTATATCCATGTGGGAGTGTAATAGATCCATTTGTCTTTTTTGCAGCCCCCTCCCATTTAGTTGTTGTAAAAAGCTGCAATAATGAAAAATTTCAGGTGTAAAGAACTCTCAATAATATGAAAAATGTGTGTGTGTGTGTGTGTGTGTGTGTGTGTGTGTGTGTGTGCATGCCGCATGTGTGTGTGTGTGTGTGTGTGTGTGTGTGTGTGTGCAGAATAGTAAAGAAGGTATGACTAGTTGTGAGCTGCTAATTAAGAACACTCAGCTGAAGCATGCAGGTGTCTACACCTGCACTGCCCAGACACCTGTGGACAACGTCACCGTCTCAGCTGACCTGGTAGTGAGAGGTATGACATCTCTCTCTCTCTCTCTCTCTCTCTCTCACACACACCCACACACACACACACACACACACACACACACACACACACACACTGCCTTGAACAGTGAACTAACAAAAATGCTTCAGTACAGTGGAACCTCGGTACTCGAACGCTTTAGAGGTCGAACAAATCAGAATTTGACCCAAAAATTTCATTTATTTTTATTATTATGAAATACAGTCAATTCATACACTCAACACCCCAATTGATAATTTATTATTCATTCATTTTCTGAACCGCTTAATGCTAATTAGAGTCGCGGGAAGGCTGGTGCCCATCTCAGTCGACTCACTCTGAGCGAGGGCGGGGTACGCCCTGGACAGCTCGCCAGGCCATCGTAGGGCCGACACTCAGACAAAACATTCACACTTAGGGATGATTTGGAACAGTCATTTAGCCTACTGTGCATGTTTTTGGACTGTGGGAGGAAACCGGAGCACAATAAGAACATGCAGACTCCACACAGAAAAGCGCAAGCTGGGAATTGAACCCAGGAACACTACGCCACCATGCCGCCGATTGATAATTTAATGGTACCTAAATGGAGATATGCAAGTGGAAGAGCTGTTTTATATGGTTAAGGCAAAAAAAAAAAAAAAAGCCCAAGACAGCTTTTTCAAATTACGAATTATAATTTTGGTGTTTGGTCAAAAGACATAATTCGGAAACAGACCGTGTTTCAGCTGAATGGAAAACAAGGAATGTTTATTCTGCCACTTAGGTGCCGGGACATACTAGTAGAAGAGACATGATGCAGTCTTCCTTAAAGAAAAAAGTATGAAGGTCCTGTGGCAATAGTTAGGTGTTGATAGACTAATTTGCTTTATAGAGTGGAATTAAAGGTGACAGCAGAACGTAGTATACAATTGTAAACTGCTCTGTCACATACGGCTGACATTGTGTCTACTGTGTGATGCAGTAAAGTAGGAGGAATGCTCTCATCCGGGTTTAGTAGCTGACTACAGTTCTGTAAGAGGAAGTGATTAATGAGGTGTAGATAAAATCAGTGCAAGCAAGGTGTGCTAGTTTGACTTGGACACACCTGTAAGCCTGGAAAACCGAGACTACAGCTGCATCACACACACACACACACACACACACACACAGTCTCCCGTTTTTTTACTCAAGCCAGGTACAAATCAGAAATAGAGCCCGTTAGGATGAAAAGCCTGCTTTTAGCACATTTGGAAAATAACAAGTTTGAACCTCATTGGCTTGGCTTGTTTAATTGGCCATTTGATCTGTTTAGGACAAATGGCATTACCTTCACTCCTTTGTTCATCAGAGTGACACGAGTAAATCACAGATATTTCAAAGCTCCTGTATATACAGTAGAAGAGGGTAGAAAGCACTTTTGTCAGCATTTTATGGTTTACTGCAATGCTTCTCAAATAGTTGGGGAGCGCGGTATGATGCGGCGGCGGGGGGGGGGGCTTATGACCCTGGGGAACATGCTTTTCTGGAATAGTATACGAAAATTGCACCTCCACTCCAGTAGATGGCAGTGGCGCTCTCACTGTCGCGCTATAATGTAGTGGTTTTTATGAAGTGCAGTAAACAACCCCTCAAGAAACAACACGGAAACATTTCTAACAGGAATGAAGAGAAAGGTGGAGAGAGACTGAGATATTAAGACACAAAAAGTTGAATGAGTTTAAATAAGGATGTTTTTTTTTTTTTTTTATTTCAGTCACATTGGTGCACTTTAAATTTTTTTCAATTACAGATTAAAAATGTTAATAATTTTTTTTTTATTGTAAGTTGAACTATACAGTCGGCCCCCAACTTACGAAGACCCCTGTGTACGAAATCCCCGGGTTACGAAAACCATTTTCCTGAGTTTCCGTCCCCGAGATACAAAACAACCCCCTCTTACGAAAAGAAATTCAAAATTCAAACGCGCCAATCAAAATTTCACAGGCGCAAGTTGTTCTCTCATTGGCTGTTTCTCAATATCCCACCCCGCTGGCCTCCCAGATAGAGACAGAAGGAAGCTTCACTCTTTAGTTTTTAGTTTAGTTTTTAAGTTGTTTTAATTCAATGAATGTTTAATGAATTTGAGCTCATCTGGAATTCCAATCCCTCAAGGAATCAAATTAAAGTTGAGTTTGTCAAGCAGGGAATGTGCATTGAATTCACGTCTTGTGGGCGTGGCCTGCAGCGTGCGCGACAGAGATAGAGAGAGAGAGTGAAAGAGAGAAAGATAGAAAGAGAGAGAGAGAGAGAGAGAGATGTGTGTGTGTGTGTGTGTGTGTGTGTGTGTGTGTGTGTGTGTGTGTGTGTGTGTGCGTGTGTGTGTTAATAAAAAATGTTTAATAATTGTTTAATTAATAAATATGTTAATAAAATGGTTTAATATGTTAAAAAAATGTTTAAATGGTTTAATAAATAATTTTCTTTTACTTTTAACACATATTTCATACAAAATTGGTGTACTTTTATCATTTTTAAAGAGTTTATGGGGTTTATCCAGTCCAAAGACTGGAGCCTTGGAACGAATTTGGCGTTTAACATGTAAAATGCGACCCCTACTTACAAAATCCCCGCTATACGAAAAGGGCTCTGGAACGGATTAATTTTATAAGTTGAGGGCCGACTGTATTTCTTTCTATTTTGCTGCAATGTTATACAAAGATACAATATTATGCAGAAGGTGTACTAAAAACATCTTACATGTGCTGTCCCTCTGATGTACTCATTCCTGATTCTATCCATCCTCGCTGGGCGGCAAATCAGTATGTGACCAAAATGCTTCTCCTTCAGTAAAGAAAGCTTTGCTAAGGTTAACCGCCAGAAAAATGATTGAGGTGTCTACATTTTTTGGTCCCTCGGAGGAATGAACGATGCAGTTTGGAACTGTCCATACTCCTCTCTGTATTCTGTTGTGGGTGTGCAATAGTTCTACAGCTATTTGGTTTTGCCAAGCAGTACATTTCTGTAGACATTACCAAGCTGGTGTGCCAGTGACTATAATGCTTTAAAGCTGGCTCTGTTTGCAAGACGGGCTTCACAGTGTATCTGTTGGAGATTTCAGGAAGGCAGTTCCATGAGATCCACATCTTCTCTCCATTTCTAATTTCTCTTACAGCATCATAATATGTAGAGCAGCTTACCTTCGTACAGTGTGTGCTAATTTGGTGTGTGTTTGGGTGAATATAATGAAATGTATTATGGAAATCTTGTAGCAATGAAGAAGATGGATAAGATGGCACCATTTGTTTTACTGAGTAAGCAGTTCAGTGGGGAGTGATAATGCATCTCATGAATGCTTTTTGTTTACATTTGCTAAAACCCTATGACTCAAGCTGTTGTTTGTCTTTGTGAGATGTTAAAATGTGTAGCATATTTTGATGCTGCAATATACAGCTGATAACCTTGAAGAAACAAGAATTGTTTGAAGGTGCTACTTTTAAATTGTTAGAATACACGATTATCTGTTAATTTGATCTGTTAGTACATGAGAGGAACAAATGCTCTTCATACTCTTTCATTGGCAAGAATAAAGAGTAAATGCAATTTTAAATGCTGTGTGCAATAATTAGGCCTTGGCACTTCCAATAATCCCAACATATTGATTTTTTTAGATGCTGGAACCTATTATTGACTGTTATAATCTGCTTTAAGATTAAGATTGTTGATTTCCAAACATGGCATTCACACACTTTTCCATTCTGTGATTTGTTCAGTAAACGTGCTGAAAAAGGCAAAACAGAAAATATGACTGAAGTTCACCACTTAGCTTTTTATGTTCATTTAATTGCTTTAAAATCTGCATGGCTGATGTATAACCCCTGGCAAAATTATGGAATCACCAGTCTTGGAGGATGTTCATTCAGTTGTTTAATTTTGCAGAAAAAAGCAGATCATAGACATGACACAAAAGTAAAGTAGCATTCAATGTGATAAGTGCCCAGGGCGTTTTAAAAATTAGAGTGGGTGGGCGCTTATTAAAATGTTACCAGCGGAGTGGAACAGTAAGTGCTTATTAATATCGAGGTGGAAAACATGAATAATAACAGAACAATAAAAGAGTTTTACTGGTATTTGTATTATTCATTTTGTGATATCAACCAAATTACTTACATAAAAGCTGAAAATAAACAGAAAACAGCATAATTTTTAATAAAAGACCCCTTACTTTTCCCTCCTGGTGCTGTTCCTTTAAACATTTTCCTGGAAGTAAAATCGCGCCAATCAACACGAATGTCAACTTTACCACATGGCACGTTGAACCAATCAACATGAATATAAACAAAAACACATATCCAGGAACATGATGTTATTGAGCAGAAGAATCGGGTGAAAAATCTTCATCATCACTTTCTGATAGGTCCATATCTGGCTCATCGCTCCACTCATTCAGAGCATCCCATAGTTTTGCTGTAGCAGTTTCTAATGGTTCATCAGTTGTTGGACATTTACCAAGAGAACACAGCAAAATATTTTCCTGTTTTTAACGCACAGCAAACAATCAAATGTGTTGTTACTGGTGAACATTATAGACATTCCCCAGTGGCAGGGGGTCTTGAAATACTGTGTAAACTCACTTTTATAGGCAGTGAACGCCTCATTTTATGGTTACAGTGACTGATCGAAAAAAAATTTGGTAAGTTTGATCTATGATTTTGCTCCCAGTACACATGGGCGGTTATTAGACGTAGGATCAAAAACATTGGGGGTGCGCTTATTGGAGCAGGACACTTATTATGTCGATTACAGTAATTTCAAATGGCAACTTTCTGGCTTTAAGAAACACAAAGAAATCAAGAAAACAAATGTTATAGTCAGTCGAGGTTACTTTTTTTAGACCAAACGAGGGAGTAATTTATGGAATCACCCAATTTCGAGGAAAAAAATTATGGAATCACTCTGTAAACTTTCATTCCCAAAATTAACACCTGCATCAGATTAGATATGATCATTAGTCTGCAGTTAAACAGGAGTGATCACACCTTGGCGAACTGTTGCACCAAGTGGACTAACATGGGCTCCAACACAAGAGTCTACCAGTATGCTTGCCTTCAACAACCTTCCCATGTTGTTTGTACTTGGTCCAGATTTTAGACACCGCTGACTGTAAACAACCAACATCTTTTGCAAAATTGTGTAATTTACCTTCTTTAAGAGTTTGATAATCCTCTCCTTTGTTTCAATTGACATCTCTCGTGTTGGAGCCATGATTCATGTCAGTCCACTTGGGGCAACAGCTCTCCAAGGTGTGATCATTCCTGTTTAACTGCAGACTAATGAGCAGATCTAATCTGATGCAGGTGTTAGTTTTGGGAATGAAAATTTACAGGGTGATTCCATAATTTATTCCCTCACTTGATCTAAAAAATACTGTTACTGACTATCACATTTTTTTTTCTTGATTACTTTCAGTGTTTCTTAAAGCCAGAAAGTTGCCATTTGAAATTACCTTATATTTGTGTCATGTCTCTGAATCTGCTGTTTTTTCCGCAAAATTAATTGGAATGATATCCTTCAAGATCGGTGATTCCATAATTTTTGCCAGGGGTTGTAGTATCCCTACATAGGTGAGGAATAATATATTGTGAGTTTCCAGGTTTTCATTATGTTTACATCTAAACGTTAGTGGTACTATTGAGAGTCTGTTGTTGGGTTTTTACACCCAAGCCGAGTGGCTCATCAGGCCCGGTTTCCGTAGCGTGAAGCGACCAGGACTTCAACTCCTCCTGGATGGGACGCTAGTCCATCGCAGGTTACCTTCCCAGTATATTTTTACTGGTACCCATTTATACTGCTGGGTGAACAGAGGCACACTTGTGGTTGAGACCTTGCCCAGGGGTCTTAGCACAGTGGGGATCTCAGTGGGATTTCAAACTCACAACCTCCCGATCATGAGCCCAGCACTCTAACCACTACACCACCGGCTCCACAAACTATTGAGAGTTAGGTAGTATTCCCATTTTCTCTCCAATTTAGGTCTATGTTAACTTTAAGGTAAGACACTCCATATGAAAGAGTGTATACTGTTCTTATACCAAAGTTGAGTAATATGGTACTCTATTGGTTAGCACATCCATTTCTCAGCAAGAAGGTCCCAGGCTGTGTAGTTTCAGTGTGGAGTTCACATGTTTTCCTCTTAATTGTGTGGGTTTCCTGTGGCACTCCGTTTTCCTCCCACATTTCATGTAAAGTCATGCACATGTGGAATTTGCTCTTTCAAATTGCTCCTAGGTGTTCAAGTGTGAATGGTTGTGTTTGTATGTTGCCCTGCAATAATCTGCTGAACTGTTCAGGGTGTAGCCCGCCTTTTTCTGGGGTTGGCTGAGATAGGCTCCAGCCTCCTAATTCAGCGATTGGGCAAATAAGTGACTGAGAGAATATACTCAAAGCTTTTAACTAATAATAAAGGGAATACAGAAGTAGCTTAAATGTGGTAAGCTGTTTTTGTCACTTCACTGTCAGGGCCTCCGGGACCTCCAGGAGGAGTCCGTGTGGAGAATATTAGTACAAAGACTGTGAAAGTCCGCTGGAGTCATGGCACGGATAATCTCAGCCCCATATCCAAATATACCATCCAAGTCAGAGAGACCAGAACCAAGGAAGAATGGAAGGATGCTATGACCTGTGAGTAATTCAACACTTCACAAATTGTGTGAATTAGTGGTCTGTATTCTAGCTTCTTATTTTTGTAATATATATTTAAAGGGGAATTGAAGCACATTGCAATGTGACATTGTCACGCTTCATTTGGTCCTTAATATCACGTTTTTGAAGCTGATCAGTTGAAAAACGGCCTGATAATAATGTAAATCCAATTTGAAATTTGCGGTGTGAGACCATGTAAGCCGCCATTGGTCCCCGGCTGAGAACAAATTTTCCTGTGACGTCACTGGGTTGGTGGTCGTGAACTTGTGTAAATATCACAATGGCAAGCAATGCATCGATGCATGATAATAAAAAGCCCTTAAGTACCGGTCATCATTGTATCGCACCGGGCTGTACAAACAGCTATTATAAATGTAAAGGCGTGCACTTTCACTGGCTGCCTTTAAGCAACAGCAAGTTATTGAAAGCCTGGCTCAGTGCACTGAAACGTGCCGATCCACCAGTGAATGAAAGCGCACGCATTTGCAGTGCCCATTTCAGGACAAAAGATTATGTAAACACATACAAATCCGACAAAACTGGTTCCATGGTGTGGTCCAAAATCGCATCGTTGAAACCAGGATCAGTTCCAACCGTATTTGACTTTTCTGCATACAATATTACAAGGACTGACAGACCAAGCACACTGCAAAGTAATTCAGTATCGGCACGTAAGCGGAGGGCGGAAAAACGAGCTCTCCAGGCTGAACACACAGAGGTGTGGAATATATGTAGGGCTAAACATGTGCGTTTGTGTGTGTGTGTGTGTGTGTGTGTGTGTGTGTGTATATATATATATATATATATATATATACAGATGCTCCCCAACTTCCGTTTTTGTTTGGTTCCGGACGGCCGAACGTAAGTTGAAAAAAAAAAAAAAAACGTAAGTTGTTACTGTATGTTCCAGTGACGTATGACGTTCATACTGTACTATACATCCATAAATACCATTAAAGTATCTCATAAAACACCCCTAAATCAATTATTATAAACATAACATTGTAAAATAATATCAAATGTATCAAATAAGATCAACATTAATTTCAAATAAATTAAATTCAAGCAAAATAATTTCAAATAGATACATTTTAATCAAATTCACTCATCAAATATCAAATACAGTATCATTTAACATTCTCTATAATGCAATCTTTCTGCTTGTAAATGGTTCCGATGGTCGACGGATGGTCACTTTACATGAAGCTGAGCCGTGTCAGTTTACATGAAGCTTAAAACAGGCAATCAACGGTTACAATATGTGAGGCGCTCCACCGAAAGTAGTTCACTTGCTTGTGTTTGAGACAAAGCGCGGGTTATACGGACTTGTGGTCTTTCAAGTGAGCAAGGGTGACGTTGAATACTTGTTTAGTACTCAGCCTGCACTGATGTGAATCACCAGCAGACCGGAGAGTTCTCTTTCTTTTCTGGATTCGGGTTTTCATTCATTTTACAACTCTCTTTGCTTGACTGAGTATGCATGGTAGATTGCGCCGACCTGAGCAGATACATTCATTTATTTTTCTTTTTCAGGTGAAACATTCATTGAACACTTTTTTCATTCCAAGCACAAATCAAAACGCCAGCAGTCTTACATGTGACAGCCAGACAGATAATAACATGACAATTCTGACTTGATCTGTAAACCTCCCGACTATTTATGTTCAAGGGTTTCAGCATGGACATCTCTCATGGAGACCATGGCCACCTCTAAAATATCCCTTTCAAGGCACAGCATAGGAAACAGACTGTGGTTTGTTATGCAGGTCAGCTCCTCCTCAACTTGCAAGAGATGGTCAAGCGTGGCATCCTGGCTGCAAGGTATTTGTGGTAATGGTGTACAATTGTCACAAGTGCACATAAAATTGCCGATCTGGTCATGTTCACCGGCATGTCCGTGATAACTGTTAATATCGTGATCACTGTCAATATCCCTATTATCGCTCTCGGCGTCAGATTCAGCCGGGGTTCTTGGACTAACGTTGGCGATATTCCGTCGGATTAGCAGGCATTTCCTCTACCCCATATCACCTTCATCTTCCGAAAAAGAATCATCTTCTGCTGAAAAACTGTGCGTGTTGTTGGCGTGAGATTCCATGTTGTTTATATCATATAATATGCTTGTGATATGCATGCACTATATTTCATGTGGTACTTTGTACCAACCCAGTGACGTCACGGTAACTTTGTGTAGGCGCGCAATGGCGGCTTTCGGGTCGATAACTTATATGACAAGCACATAAAACAAAACTGCTGTGTGTGCAATGGTTTATTTATGATATAAAATTTAAGCCACAGTCGCTTCAATAAACTATACTTAATGTACCGGCAACTTATTTAGTCGGCCTTTCATTTCCCCTTTAATTGTAAGTGCCAGAGTGTAGAAGTTGTATTAAACAATCTTGTTAAATTCTGAAATATTAATGTTTATTGTGTGATATCCATAGAAAAAGTACAATGAAAAACATACATAGATGATAATGTCACAAAAACAGGACTCAATGTGTTTCATATATATATATATATATATATATATATATATATATATATGTGTGTGTGTGTGTGTGTGTGTATATGCTTTTAAAATGGTTACTTGTAAAAAGTCTGTGAAACTGTTGTTTCTACATGTTTTTGCTGTTGATTCCAGAAACGAACTTCAAGAACATGCCAGTACAAGTTGCTCTGAAACAACTCATAATAATTTTTGTAGTTAAAAAATGCTATAATAGGAAATGATTCAGTAACACTGAGGCTTTAGTTATCACTTAATAAACTCTGACAGAGGAATCAGGACTTTGACAAGCGACAATTGGGTTTATTTTATGGTAAAGACCACCTCGCTGTACATTATCCCAGTGTTTCCCAACCTTTTTGGGCCAAGGCACACCTTTTACATTAGAAAAATCACGAGGCACACCACAGAACAAAACTGATACTGCCCTCTAGCAGAACAGCACTGTTACTACACGCTAAGTGAAATTGGTTAATCTTCCACGGCACATCTGATGATTTCTCACGGCACACTAATGTGCGCGGAACAGGGGTTGGGAAACACTGCATTATCCCACTTATCACACAGCTACTACAAAATATTGATTCCAGAAATTGTTATTGACTATTTTATTGCAGCTGCTAATGATGCACTCAACTGAACTGTGATACTTAGCAGTGGATATTATTATTGACCAATCAAAGTTGAGTACTCAGACATGTAATGTTTTATCCCTGACACTTATATGGACAAATGCGTGAGGACACCAAATAATCACACACATGGAATATGTATTTTCTCCAGAGGTGTGCAGCATTGATTGAAGCACATGACTGATGCCACAGTATGCTGTAAAGTTACAATGTACCATCACTGTCCATCACATCAAACCTGGATTGATTAAAAGGACTTGAGTGTCCTGCATAAAGCTCTGACCCAAACCTGATTGAACACTGAACTCTAATAAACTGGAACACTAATTGCACCCTTCTTTTTATCCAACATCAGCGGCTGACCTAATTAGAATTACTGTGGTTAAATAAACACAAATATCCACAGCCATACTCAAAGAACTCAACCTTCTTAAATGAGTGAGCTAGTGATTAAAGCCTGTTGAATGAGAAGGCATTAAACACATATGTATAAGATTGGTCAGTAGTCTAAAAGTTTTGTTTGTATATGCTATGTTAAAGGTGTTAAACTCAAGGCCTGCCAACTCATTTTATGTGGCCCAAAAGAGCTTCCAAAGAATACTATTACTGCACATTCTTTTCATCGACCATTACCACGAAACCAAATTCATCATCCTTCCACCGGGTGGTCCCAGCCTATTTCAAATAAACAGCTAGTTATTCATGACAAGAAAGATTGCATGCTAGCTTTGTTATAAAAATGAGTGTGACTCTATGTAGTAGATGATACAGTACTTATTACCCAAGTGTGGGTGGGGTCAGAACAAAATTCAAGACTGAGGCTATAATCTATTGATCGAGTGACAGCGACGTCAGTGAATCAAGGCTGATTTCTGAAACCCCTGTAGTGACCAATCGAACAAGGTCAACAAGTCATTAATTATATGTCATTTGTGGACATTCTTGACTAGTCACCTCAAGAACCCGATCAGTTTTTTTGGATAAATTCTTCAAAGATGAGTGAAACCAAAATAGTAATGAGTATGAAGCAAGCATACAGATCAGCATGCAGTGCAGCATCCAGATATGTCTGTGATGCCTCACGAGTGTTTAATACGTATTATGAAAGATAGAAAGTTTGCTTATTCTTATAAAGCCCTGAAATAGTGGGGTTTGGGGTGAGCGTGCATGACCCTGGGGAACATGCTTTTCTGGAATAGTGTATGAGCGTTAAGTGTAATTGCACCTCCACTCCTCCAGTAATTGGCAGTGGCGCTCTCATTGTCGCGCTATGTGTAGCGGTTTTTCGCACGAGCAAATGATATGAAGTGCAGTAAACAACCTCTCAAGAAACAACACGGAAAAATTTCTAACGGGAACGAAAAGAAAGGTGGAGAGAGACGGAGATATTAAGACATAAATAAGTTAAATGAGTTAAATGCCCATCCTTGAATCGCCACCTTATCGTGATGGAGGGATTTGCGTGACCTTATGATCCTAGGAGCTATGTTGTTGGGGGCATAATGCCCCTGGTAGGGTCAACCAAGGCAAACAGGTCCTGGGTGAAGGTCCTGACGTAGTGCGATTCAGAAGACCCTTATGACATCGAAGAGACATCAAAGGAAGCGGGTCACTGGGGTTCCCTCCTGGAGCCAGGCCCAGGGGAGGGGCTCGAAGGCGAGCGCCTGGTGGTCGGGCTTCTGCCCATGGAGCCTGGCTGGGCCTAGCCCGAAAAGGAGACATGGGTCCGCCTTCCCATGGGTCCACCACCCGTGGGAGGAGTTTTAGGGGTCGGGTGCAGTGTGAGTTGGGTGGCAGCTGAAGGCATGGATTCTGTCGGACCGATCCTCGGCTACTTACTCTGACCCTCAGGACATGGAATGTCACCTCTCTGGCGGGGAAGGAGCCTGAACTGGTGCGTGAGGTAGAGAGATACCTACTAAATATAGTCGGGCTCACCTCAACGCATAGCTTGGGCTCTGGAACCATCCATCTTGAAAGAGGCTGGACCTTATTTTATTCTGGAGTTGCTCATGAGGAGAGGTGGCGAGCTGGCGTGGGTATTCTTGTTGCCCCCCGTCTCGGTGCCCAAATGTTAAGGTTCTCCCCGGTTGACGAAGGGTAGCTTCCCTCCGTCTTCAGGTGCGGGGACGGGTCCTGACTGTTATTTGTGCTTATGCACCAAATGACAGTTCAGAGTACCCACCCTTTTTGGAGTCCACCAGCAGAAAAGCTAATGCAATACTTTCTTCAAATAAGGAACATCGAGAGGGGGATGAGAAAGATTGGCTTCATGTAAAGTTTTTGTTTTATTCAAGTGCTGGTGGGATGAGAAAAAAAAAAAATTAGTGAGTGGTCTGTACTGAGAAATTCTGGAACACTCTACAGCGATTCAGACTGCGCTCACTGTGGTTCCTATATAATAAATCGATATCAGTTACATTTAATGTATATAATGCATAGTACAGTGATGTCTCAGTAATATGTACTTGTTGGGCGCTAATGCACCTCAATGCATATTGAGACCACATTTTAGCATTTTAGCTAATATACAGATGCGAATGCGCTTGTGTGCGGACGTGAACACTCATGTATCAATCAAATTACTTTCATATGGTCAATTTTCATTAAAATATTGGTCAGTTTTAGGAAATAAATTTTAAAAATGCTTTTTGGATATCCCCATGTTATAAATTTGGGATCCAATGAGTGGGAGCGTATTAAGCGTCGGTCTTCCTTTCGGCCTTTTCCCTTTTTACTCGGGAGTCGCCACAGCGAATCATCTGATTCGCACGTTTGATTTGGCAGAGGTTTTTACGTCCGATGCCCTTCCTGTCATAACCCTTTTTAGCAAGGGACAGAAACACGCTGACGACTTTGCAGCTACTCTTTACGAAAGTCAGCAATAGTTCTTTTACATGCTTCTCACCATAGACAGTGAGAGACATGGCCCGCCTTTGATAACCCAGTTAGCTGCACTGGAGGGGACAGTGACAACCTTGTGGAGAGTGGGACTCGAACCCCCAACCTTTTAGATCAGCGATCCAGCGCCCTATACCACTAGACCACCACTGGGAGCGTATTAAGCATAAACCCATTTAAAAGAAGCACAAATTAACGAGATTCTACTGGACCAAGAATTTTGTTGTCTTTTTTTTTTTTTATGTATAAAGCACCTCGCAATGTAGAAGGAAACATGGATATGGTTACGGTGGATGATCTGGTTCCTTGGACTGCTTATGAGTTTCGAGTCATTGCTACAAATACTCTGGGTACAGGAGAGCCAAGCGAACCCTCAAATGAAATCACCACGTTGGAAGCAGGTATTCCACTTAATTTCATCATTATTTATTTAATAATAATTATGTTTTATTGTTAAAACGCGTTAAAATGCGTAAACTCAGAAATTTACTTGGATCTGTTCCACAAAGTTTCTGAGAATTTTATTAAGTGGCCTTTATTTTTATATAAATGTTCCCGAGATGCTGTAGTCCTCATGGCAACATTGCTGTAGAAGATATAGTTCATCATTAATAATGTTCTTAATTAATTTAACATTGGCTGAAATTCCAACTTGACAACACAGTCGGCCCTTGACCATTCGCGGTTCAGCGCTCACGCCACCGCATACTAGCGGATTGGCGCCAAACCCGGAAGTAACTGGCACGTGATTCAAATTTAGCCAATGGCTGAGAGCTTTTGTTTCTCCCTCCTGCTGATTGGTTGCAGATGATGTGTACACCTCCTTTTTTTTCTTTTTCCCACAAAGTTATCAATGTGATTGCCTGAATTCCGAAGTAAATTTATTTTAGTGTGTTTTTAATTATTATTTAAGCCCTATGATGTCACTCAAACACGCAGCATTTTCTCTAACTTCTGGTAAGGAGCCTAAGCGCTTTATTCATTAATAAATATTATCACAGTACATTAAATTAAAAAGATTTTACTTAATCATTACTACATTTGACTGCATTATTAATGAGTAAGACTGTATAGAATGTGTTTAAGAAGAATATTTTAGCATATGTAATATCGTACATAGGGTTTTAAAACCACATCAATAACTTGCAGATTTTCATGATCCGCGAGAAAGGCCAGAATCGAATCATCGCGAAAAACGGAGGCCTACTGTATTACTGTGGTTTGTTACTTGTTGAATGCAAGTTCTCACATTCCTCTCTTATTTTAGCTCCTGTGGTGGCACCTTCAGATGTAGGAGGAGGTGGGGGAGGAAGTCGAGAACTCACCATCACATGGACGGTATTGATAGATCTTTTTGGGTGAAAATGATCACATATTCTTTACTTTTAAAATAAAATAAGACCTGAGTGTGGGATTTCTGTTCTGTCCTCAGCCTGTTCAGCCACAGTACTACTATGGAAGTAACTTTGGCTATATTGTCTCATTCAAGCCTCATGATAGTGTTCATTGGCACAGAGTGACTATAGCTGACCCTCTCGCCAATCACTATATACACAAAGACCCCTCTATTTCTCCAGCCACAAAGTTTGATGTGAAAGTAAACGCCTTCAATAGTGTAGGACCAGGACCCTACAGCCTCACTGCTGTTATATACTCTGCTCAGGATCGTGAGTATTACACACAATTTTAATTCACCTCTTCTTGTATATATTCATTCACTCACTCACTCACGCACTCACTCACTCACCAAGTCTTTTATTAAACCGCTTACTCCCTACTACGATGGTGGGAAAGCCCGTCAAGCACAGGCAGGGCATGCAAGGTCAAACAGTAAGGTTATCATAAATGAAATCACTCAACATTATTCACTTTATTTTAAAGATGAACAAGATGTGTAAAAGAGATCAAAATGTTGAGGTTCTCTTTGGGAGTAACGAGGATGGATAGGATCAGGAATGAGTACATCAGAGGGACAGCACATGTAAGATGTTTTGGAGACAAAGTCAGAGAGGTTAGATTGAGATGGTTTGGACATGTACAGAGGCGGGATAGTGAGTATATTGGTAGTAGGATGCTGAGGTTGGACCTACCAGGCAAACGGCCTAGAGGAAGGCCAAAGAAGAGATTTATGGATGTGGTGACGGAGGACATGAAGGTTGTTGGCGTAAAAAAAGAAGACGCAGAGGATAGGGTGAGATGGAGGCAGATGATTCGCTGTGGCGACCCCTGAAGGGAACAGCCTAAAGGAAAAGAAGAAGAAGAAGACATGTAAAAGATGCACAGTTGCATGCAAATTCTGATACCATCCAGATTTTTGTCCAGTTTTTAAACAGAATATGTAGACGGCTGAATAAGCTAGAGAACTGCAAGATACGTCCACCACAGAAGCATGTCTATCCCTCACTTTGGTGTTTTCTTTGACCGCACCACATATGCGCAAACAAGCCTAAAATGCTAAAAAATGCTAAAAAATTTTCTTTTCTTTGCAAGCATAGACATTTTTGGCCTGGGATAATTTCAAAATTTCTGTCATGTTATCTCAATGTTGTCTAGCTCACTGTCTTTGAAATGTTACCGACTATCATGCTCTTATCTTGGATACTTACTTATATGAACTTAATTTATTGCCATTAGTGACACGATTCCTCAGAGCTGCTGTAATTTAATCCGTGATAAACAAGACCTTGTTTTCTCTTTTTCTTTCAAAACCAAACATGTTCTTGGACTCACGCAAGGTAGTGTCCCTATCAAGTCTGGTGCTCATCCTAGTTGAATATGGCCAAAGTCAGGGCACATCCTGAACAGCTTACCAGACCATTGCAGGACCAACACAAACACACAGCTATTTACACTTACACCGAAAGGTAATTTCAAATATCCAGTTAGCCGAATATGCATGTCATTGAACCGTGGGAGGGAATCAGAGCACCCGGAGGAAACCCACGCAAGCATGAGAAGAACTTGCAAATTCCACACAGAAATGCCCTCCCTGGGTACAGAGCTCAAACCCAGGACCCAGGACTGCTGTGAGGGGGTTGCTTTTTTGTTTTTTTTTATAGAGTTTTATCCATTCCATGAAGGCATGTGTTGAAACGATACTCTTAATGGAGTAATATGCATAATATGCATGTTTTACACGATTTTGTGCAGTCAGTAACAGCTGGGCTGTATGCGATCAACAAAATGCAAAATACCAGCAAATGTGTTCATTCATGTAAATGTTGTCAAAGATATACAGTGGTACTTCACTTTACTAGTTTTTCTCAACTCTAAAGGGAAAGACCGGCACCAAGCAAACCTCTATGTAGAAGGTACGATTTCTGTGAAGGTGGACATGTAGCATATAATTACAGTGGTACCTCACTTTTACGAAAGTCTCACCAAACGAAAAATGCAGGTTACGAAACGCATTTTCCTAAAATTTTTGTCTCTGTATACGAAACAAGTTCACGTTACGAAAGCGCCATCTTAAAAATTCAAATGCGCCATTCAAACATTAAAACGCGCCATTCAAACAATGCACGAGCTGCTCTCCCATCAGTGACGTTCAAACATCCCACCCCACTGGCCTCCCATTGGCTAACAACTGAGCTGTTGTTCATGTCGCCTTCACTCGAGCGCCATCGTGGACAGGTCCACCTGACGCCATCTTGGACAGGGATCCCATTGGCTAGGAGGAATGACACAGCTACCCCCATTGCCTATTATGGAGCTGAATCCACCATGATGCTTTTCGTGTAAAGGACAGAGTTACTGTTGTTTCATGCTTTATTTCTTGACTCAGGCTTTTAACCTTCCATAAACATTTGTAAGATTATAACTCTGCTAAGAAGACATGCGCGCGTGATTTCCGGTGCGAGTGAGAAAAAGAAATGGGCTCGAGTGATATCACAAAGGAATATGGCCAAAACCGTCTACCATAGTGAAGCAGATGGAGGTCTTAAAAGGTATGCTTTTATAATTTTTAAAGGATTTAGGGGATCGTGTTGGGAGCCTTGGAACTAATCACACGTTTTACATGTAAAATGCAGTTCAACTTAAACGAAAAATACAGGTTACGAAAAAGGCTCTGGAACGGATTAATTTCGTAAAGTGAGGTACCACTGTACTTAATTTTAATCAAAACTGTCCCTGATGGTGTCATTTGTAATAAAAATGTATATTAAATTAAAAATTATGGAAATTTTTAGATCTAACAGCTGTACATGTACATGGAATGCAGGAACACAAAGTTTGCTGCTGTAATAACTGTGGGTAATTAAATTATCTGGACAGGAACTCAGCAGTACTTTTATTCCAGGATGGACCCAGTACCTTGGTTTTTGCCTCCAGAACTACTGCATGGATGTTCTTATTTTGACTGATGTGTCTGACTAATATGCTGTATATTCTTAGCACCCTCTGAGCCTCCCTCCATCATCGAGTTCAGGACCCTGTCAGCAACAGAGGCCATTGTGAGTTGGCGACCGCTCACACAGCAGACAGTCGAGGGCTATCAGGTAAGTCTGACAATGCTCCAGGCACAGCAGGTGTACAGTGAGTGATGATTTGCCCTTTCCACAGCTTCAGTTGTGCGCATGTTCTAATTAGTCTTTGTTTAAGGCATGGTGGAATGATGTATTACAGCACAGGAAACAAAATTAGAATAATACAGTAACCAATCAGTATGTGACAGGTGAAGTATTGGAGGAAATCTATGGAGACTGAGGCATCAGCACAGCGCATCTCCAGCAGAGACAGCCAGATACGCTTGGAAAACATGGAGCCTGACTCGCTTTACATTATGGAAATGCGTGCGTTTAACGGTGCAGGTTATGGACCAGTGAGCCAAAGACATGAGATCTACACAAAGAAAGCACGTAAGATCATTCTCCTGTTTAAGCTCAAGAAAATATCTTTGTTACAATGCAGAGACTAATATATTATAGAAACCCTTTCATGGTTAGCACAGTTTTTGTCCACCACGCTTGATTTACATGGGCAACAAAAGCACCCAGAGAGCGCAAACCTCCACCAATCCAAGCAATTCATTATATGAGCCAAAGATGAAGTAAAAACCATGTCACAATGTTAAAGAATCCTTTAACTACTGACCAAAATGCAAATCCATTGAGAACTTATTAAATGAGCAGTTTGCCAGTCACATTTTGTTGATGGATGAATGTTTTTAACATTACTACAAAAAAGTTTTAAAATTCCAATCCTTTTGATCCAGAAACATTTCCAGATCTGGATGAAACTTTACTTCCTTATAGTTACAGAGATGTTGTCCTTGCATATGTTTCATCTTGATTTGATGAAATTTTGCAGAGTTCTAAGTTTCTAAACTTATTAATAGGTATTTCCATTTGAAATTAGGATCAGATCTAAATGAAACCTGGATTATCATCATAGTTTGATCCTGAATACAAGTAGCAAGTTGTGTTTTGGCAGATCCATCCATCTGTCACATTTTGGTTTCCGGATTAAACCTTAGGAATGCTTGCTCGGATTTTGATAAAATTTGGTATGCGAGTTTGTATTACAGGTACCTCAACTAGGACTGGTGCATGCCAAAATCTGTGCATAAATAATGAGTCAGTTGGACTTGATTTGTTTAATAAAACAGTTTTGATTGTCGTTTAAGGAAGATAGAGATCAAGTTTAAAATACACATATGGGCAGCGGGAGCTTTGTACCCCGTGGTCTATTTTTCCCTTTTTTTTTTTTAAATATTAATAATTTTTTGCAACTTCATCAGTGCATAGGTTGTTGCCAAAAATTTAATAGGAACATTTGTGGGTGATCAACCCATCATCAAAAAAAATCCCAATTGATCTGTCAAAAACTGCAGACAAAAAGGTGCTAACAGACAAAAAGACAAACAAAGAAATGCTGAATAAATTGTAATATCCTAGGCAATGTTAATTATCATAGGCAATAATTTTGAAATGACCTCTCCTCGGGGAATGAGGAGGCCAGTAAAACTTTATTGAAGCTTGATAAGCCAAACCTAAATTTTTCCCCATTGACAAAATTCTCTGTTGCTACAAATCAATATTCTAACCATACTTATCGCCACATGTATTAATAGAGAAATTTACAATGGCATCATTTGTGTTAAACAGGTCATGCATACTAAGCAGACACAAATATACTCACACTGCGCATTTTACTCGAAATGCATGTTGACCTCTGCATTCAGGCAATGATCTAATCAGCTCATTCTTTCAAATCTAATGATTCACAGAAAAGCATATACAACAGGTCCTGATGTTGACAGTATATTGACTCACGAGTGTTGCTGCTAGCCCCTGCAGCTTGTAGTACAGATACTCCCCGACTTACGTTTTTAATTGGTTCCGGACGGCCGAACGTAAGTTGAAAGTGAACGTACGTTGTTACAGTGATGTATGACGTATGATGTGTGACGTATGACACTCATACTGTACTATACTCATAAAACACCCCTAAATCAATTATTATAAACATATTGTAAAATAATATCAAGTACAGTATGTCAAAAAAATAAGTTACTTATTTATACCGAGTCACTTTACATGAAGCTTAAAAAAGTCAATCAACGCTTACAATATGTGAGCCGCTCAAAACCGAAAGTAGTGTACTTGCTGTGGGTTATATGGACTTCCGGTTTTTCAAGTGAGCAAGGGCGCCATTGAACTTGTTTAGAACTCAGCCTGCACTGATGTGAATCACCAGCAGAGCGGAGAGTTGTTTTTCTTTTCTGGATTCGGGTTTTCATTCATTTTACAACTGTCTTTGCTTAACTGAGTATGCATGGTAGATTGCGCCAATCCGAGCAGATAGTTAATTCATCTCTGTGTATGAGACTTGCACCCATGTAAGTAGGCTTACGCTTCTGACCAACCATATTTGCTTAGGCTTACAAAAGTCCGCAAAACAGTGTAAACACAAAGATCACAAAGACTACATCGTAACACAAGGGTAACAAGCTATATATCTGATGTATATATATATATATATATATATATATATATATATATATATAAAACGATGTATATAACTGAACTGGAAAGAAGGAGGGAACGTTCAGTCTGTCGTTTGACGCAGAGTCATTACGTCACTGCGTCATTACGTCAGCATACTACATAGATATGTCTAAACTCAAAATTTGACTTTTTTTTTTGAGAAAAAAAAAACACATAAAATCAAAAAAACGTAAACCGGATGAACATAAGTCGGGGAGCGTCAGTATAAGCAAGAAATGTATATTTTTATTCAGTCGATTATTTCATGGCCTTCCCAGATCTTGTTTACTGTGTCACCTGCCATTGAAAGAGGAGGGGTTGGGATCACCATGTATCTTGTTGTGTCTACATTATTCATATTGTCACCATCGTCGTTCATCACACTTCTACTCCTCAATTGTTGGTCAGCCAGTAAACTTATTTAAACCAAACTTCATAGAATCCTTTTCACTCAATACTATTATACACCTCCTATTTAATTTTAAAATAAATACATTTTCAGGGTTTTCTATAACAAACATGGACTTTTTGCCATTGGGGTTGCCATTGTTTAATCTTCCACTAAAGTCACTCACTCAATCACTTGCAAATCGCTTCCTCTTACTAGGGTTGCAGGCAAGCTGGTGTCTGTCTTAGCTGGAACTAGACATATGACAAAGCACACAGAACAGTTTTCCAGACCATAACAAGGACATTGTACAGGACACAACCATTCACACTCACACTTGTGGGCAATTTGGATAAGACAATAAATGTCTTTGCACTATGGGAGGAAAACTAGGTGCGTGGAGGAAACTCACACAAGCATGTGGACAACTCCACACAAAAATACCCCGGTTTGGGAATTAAACCAAGGACCTTCTTACTGTGAGGCAGTCACAGTGAGGAGACACTGTGCTACCCTACTTACTTAGTCATCAAGTGAAAATAATATCTGGATTGAATGCTCATCCACTGCCCACTAGGGGGAGACATTGCATTATAATAATTATGCCAAATTGCCACACCTGCAGACCTAGACAGATTCTTCTGATTAATCAATGCACTTGTACCAAGCGGAGGTAGCCAGAACTTTAAGAGTACCCCTCTGGTATTACTAATAAATAATTTGTTTGGGATTTCCTTACAAAAACACACACTTTGTCATTACTCTTGCCATTGTTCATCCGAAACTCCTACAGCTGTGAATTTTTTTTTTTTTTTTTTTTTACAGAATACAGGTATACCTCGGTTTACACCATTAATTGGTTCCAGGAGAGAAAACATAAGTTGGAAACTACTTAAATCAAATTAGCTTGTCTCTAGGCTAGGCTAGTAGGTTAGGCTACGTCAAATTTACTTGCATGATATTTTGTGTGTGTGTGTGTGTGTGTGTGTGTATATACATATATATATATATATACATACATATATATACACACATATACATATATATATATATACATATATATATATATATATATATATATATATACACACACACATATATATATATATACATATATATATATATATATACACACACATATATATATATATACATATATATATATATATATACACACACATATATATATATATATATATATATATATATATATATACACATATATATATATATACATATATATATATATATATATATATATATATATATATATATATATATATATATATATATATATATATATATATATACATATATATATATATATATACACACACATATATATATATATATATATATATATATATATATATATGCAAATACTACAGTAATCATCTAAATAATTTTATTAAGTACATGTAAATTACGAGGCACAATATTGATAGAAAAAACATTTTCAACATGTCTAAACATAATTTTACATGTATATTTTCTTGTGCTGTTGAAAGAACTTAAACATGTTCAAGTATGAAAAAATTTGGTCTAGACACTACACCTGTTACCTTATTTGTTAGATGTTGATTCCTTTTTCATATCATGTTCTGTTAAAAAATATTTGCATGTTTAGTAGTTAAAGCATATGTGTCATGTTTGTAGGAAGCTTTAGCTATGATAAAGATATATCATAAAATAAAGTTGCTCCCCCTTTTAATGTGTACACACAACTACATAAATTTTAGCAGGATGTTTACTTACTGTGATATCCTACCGTGTAGCAATGATCACACTTGTTTTGTTTTCTTTGGCTTCTTGCCGTTTAATGTTTCACTCATGCAAGCGCCTCTAAACAACGACTTCTTCCCGGGGTTTACATATCACTTGTTCTACTTGTATCCCCATACAGCAGTGCTGAACAATATGTCTAGCTCAATACAGTTCCCCCTAGAGGTATGGGCCAGTACTGTTTACATTAGACTTGTGGTCTACCACATCCCTCCCCTCTGGATTAAACTATGTTTAACTACACCAGAGTTATACTGGACATCCTGGAACTTACCATTAACCATTAACTATCACGGTTACTTTTAAACTTCTTAAAACACATGTGCCATACACATAATACACATTTTTTTTTTTTTTTTTTTTTTTTTTTTTTAACTAGGGATTTGGTTTGACTACCGCCTACCAGTGGTTCCAGGGCGCATTCTTGTCCTGTGGCTGAGAACTCACTACTGACTAAGTATAGTCTTTTAAATAGTCTGGAGCTTTCCTGGCTCGCTGAGATCTTCTCACGACTGGTGAGTCAACTGCAGTTGAAGACTCAGGCTGCTCCAGGGTTGGTTCTGCTGCAGTGCCGCCAGTAGACTCCGCCCATGAGGCGGTTACCTCAGGCAATACCTGAAGTGGTGGCTCGTCGATGCTCTCCTCGAGGATGTGTCAGACAACACCTCGAGGTGCCGTCGGCAGAGGAGCGGAGCTTCTACCCACGAACTTGGTCAATGTGTGCGTCTCACAACTTGTCCATGACCTAATATCACTTTGAATGACACTGGGCCTGTCTTTTCTGTTATTTCTCCAGACCCAGGTTGGTCGGGCGAGAGTTGCGGGTGTAGACCAAGTCTCCCTCTCTCAGAATTCTCTCTCTTGCATGCATGTCATGATAACCTTTTTGTTTCTCTTGTTTGTCATGCACTCTCTTTCTGAAGTCTGGATGTATTAAGTCCAATGTTGACCTCAACTTTCTTCCACACAACAGTTCAGCTGGTGACTTGCCAGTTGTAGATTGGGGTGTTATGCGATAGCTGAACAGAGCTCGCGACATCCTTGTTTCTCACGGATTCTCCTGCCATCTTCTTCATGAGTGACTTGAGCGTTTGTACTGCCCTCTCGGCTAAACCATTAGAAGAAGGATGGTATGGCGCAGTAGTGATATAGCGTATGCCATTCTTTTCAGAAAACTCTTGGAACTGTTCACTGGTAAAACATGTACCGTTATCTGATACTATGATTTCTGGTAAGCCATGTTGGCTGAAGCTCTTTCTAAGGCATTCAATTGTGACAGTGGAAGTAGAGTTACTCACAGAATATCGTCGATCCACTTTGAGTATCGTCAACTATGATCAGGAACATTCTTCCCATCCATGGACCTGCGTAATCAATGTGGAATTCTTCTCCATGGTTTATCTGGAACTTCCCAGGGATGTAGTGGGGCCGCTGGAGGACTGTTCCTGTTCTCCTGGCATGCCACCTGCGACTTCTCAGCGCCTCCACCTCTGCATCCATGTTGGGCCACCACATGTAGCTCCTATGCAGCTTTCATGCAGTGATGCCAGGGTGTGCTTGGTGTAGTTGTTGCAGTAAGGCCTTGCGACCAGGCGGTGGAACAACCACAGCGTCCTCCCACAGGATACAACCTTCCTGGGTGCTGAGCTCATCCTGTCGTCGGGTGTAGGGCATGAACTCAGGACTGTTAGTCTTTGGCCATCCTCTCAAGATGTACTCACGCACTCTTGCTAGAACAGGGTCTTTGTCTGTCCATTTCTTTATTTGTTGTGCGTTTACCAGGGACACGCCCGACATCTTCAAACAACAACACTCTCTCCTCCTCCTCCAGGCGTGCTGTCTCCTCCTCCCGTTCAAGGTAGCCTACTCATCGCATCCGCATTTGTATGGTCCCGTCCTGCTTTGTAAACAATGAATGGTGTACTCATCGCTGCTAATGTAGCAGCCCATCTCTGAATTCTCTGAGATGTCATCTGGAGTATGGCTCTCATTTCACTGAACAGTGATATTAGTGGCTTGTGGTCAGTCACGATAGCGAACTGTCTCCCGTAAAAGGTATTTGTGGAACTTTTCACACGAATACTACTGCAAGGCCCTCCTTGTCTAACTGGGAGTAGTTTTCTCCCAGCTGCACTGAGAGTTCTGGAGAGCCCGAACCCTATGGGTCTCTCGGAGCCATCCTCCATACGATGAGAGAAATCACGGCACCCACCCGTGAGAGATCGTCACATGCTAGGATGAGTGGTTTGTTTGAATCATAGTGCACTAATACACTACAGGACTGAGTAGCACTTTGGACTCTTCAAAGCGCCTTCTGCTGCTTGACCCCCATGTCCATTTTCTTCCTTTTTCAATAAGGTATGGAGGCGGTGCCAGCAGTGTGGAGAGCTTTGGGAGGAACTTATGGTAATAGTTCAATAAACCTAAATAAGCTCTCAACTCTGTAACGTTTGTGGCTCAGGCGCGCCATGTGGCTTCCACTTTGTCTGTCAGAGGGTGTAGACCACTGGCATTGATCTTGTGGCCTAGGAACAACACCTCTTTTCCCATGAACTCACACTTGCTTCTTTTCAACCTCAGGCCGCTTTTCTCCAACCGTTGAAGAACTTCTTCCAGTGTTTTCAGATGTTCTTGTTCATTTGGTCCTGTACACAGGATGTCGTCCAAATAAATGGCAACATTCGGAATTCCACCTAGGATGCCCTCCATAGTTCTCTGGAATATAGCAGGACTGGAAGCTACTCCAAATGGTAGCGTGTGTAGGTATACAAGCCTTTGTGTGTATTGATGGTTACATACTTTCTGGATTCTTCTTCCAGGACTACCTGTTGGTAGCGTGACTCATGTCTAATTTAGTGAAGTGTCGCCCACCATTCAACTGTGCGAACAGGCCCTCTACTTTAGGAATTGGATACTGATCCACTCGTGATGCTCTATTGACAGTGAGTTTGTAATCTCCACATATTCTAATGGAGCCATCCGGCTTTCGCACTGGAACTATGGGCGCAGCCCATTCTGCAACCTGCACTGGCTCGATAATCTTGTCGTCAGCAGCCTCTGTATGCTTCGCTTTTCGACCAGGGCTTGACTGCATATGGCACTGGTCTGGTTTGCAGAGATAAGTGGTTGGGCCTCTTGGTCCACATTTATCTTTGCTTTGACACCTTTCAGCTGTCCTAAGCCTTCTTTGAACACCTCAGCGTGTCTTTCAAGGATCTCCTCAATTTTAATTTGGGCTGAGACTCACTTTGTTCACTGACACTAACTGATCAATCATGGCCAATTCTTGTAGCCAATTTCGCCCCTAGTAAATTTGGTCCTTCACTTTCTACTACCACTACAGGTAGCTGCTTTTCTTTGTTTTCATGTTGCACTTTAACTTGTGCCATGCATGCGAGCACCTCTAGCTTCTCTCCTGTGTATGTTTTTAATTTTTAGGGAGCAGGGCTTTAATTCTGCTGTGTCTGCTTTCTTCCACAGCTGTGTGTATTGCTGTTTACTCAATATGGTCACTCCACAACCTGTATCAACTTCAAATGTCACTTTCATTCCGTTAACATTCATGGTGCGCGTGATGGGAGCCACCTTGGTCAGCTCATCTGACATGTTGTGAATTGTGTGAAACCCTATCTCTTCTGTATCACTTTCTCCCTCCCCTCTAAGTTGATTGGCTCGCTGTTCGTTTCTTGGGCCCTTGTTTTCCAGTCCTTTGCCCCTTTTACTGTTGCCTTTTGCACTTGTCCATTGCCCACTTTCGTTTTGCATGCTTTCTTTATGTGCCCTCGCTTGCCACAATTATGACACAGCTCCGTGGCAAATTTGCATTCGGTGGCATTGTGTTGGCCTTTCCAGCGATAACAACTGGGGAATCTGCGCTGAGATTTTCAGTGGAGAACTTGGGCGCCTACTTGGGTCTTGGGCACCTGCAGGCATGCGCTGCCGTGTCCTCTGTTAGCCTACCCTGCATTTCTCTCACATCTTTAGATGCGGTTTCCATCGCTTGGCATAATTCCAAAGCTTTTGCAAGCGTCAGTTTCGTTTCAGATAGCAGTCGCCGTTGCATTCGGTCATCATTCACTCCACACACAAGTCTGTCTCTTAACATTTCCTCCAAAGAGTCTTTGTAATCACAGTGCAGTGCTAATTTCCTCAATTCAGCCACATACTCTGCTATGGACTCCGTGTTCCTACGTGTGCGTGAATTAAATTTGAATCGTTGCACGATTTCACTCGGTTTGGGGCTGAAGTGCTTCTGCAGCTCAGCAGTAAGCTAGTCGTAGGTTTTATCTTTTAGAATGCGGGGCTTACTAAGTTTCTCCAACAAACTGTATGTCGTAGCACCAGCCCACTCAAAAGTACAGCCTTCCTTTTGTCTGGCTCGTCAATACCATTAGCTTGGAAGAAAAAGTCAACATTTCACTATATTCTTCCCATGACTGAGTCAGCGTTATCAAAAGGGGTTACCGTGCCGATTACAGCCGCCATCGCTAAGTGCGTGGTGGGGAAACTTCTTTGTTGTTCTCCTCTGAACTTTCACTTTCGAACTACTGCTTGGTTCTCTTGAGTTCGCCACACTTGCAATGTTCTCTGTCTCTCGTCGATAACTTGTCTTTATCCTCAAATCACGCCAAATGTGTGATATCCTACCGTGTAGCAATGATCACACTTGTTTTGTTTTCTTTGGCTTCTTGCCGTTTAATGTTTCACTCATGCAAGCGCCTCTAAACAACGACTTCTTCCCGGGGTTTACATATCACTTGTTCTACTTGTATCCCCATACAGCAGTGCTGAACAATATGTCTAGCTCAATACAGTTCCCCCTAGAGGTATGGGCCAGTACTGTTTACATTAGACTTGTGGTCTACCACACTTACCCTTGCCGAATGTAAACAGAGACCATTTATCTCCACTACTTTAACATTTCGCACCCATCCACTGATGAACTGGTTGTAAGCTTCCAGTCCTTTTTACGATTTCAGTTCGTCTAAGGTGTAAGAACTCGTCGAATACAATAGAAAGTTCACTATGTCTGGATAGGTAACGCCTGCCCACTTCTCCATATCAAGAGACCATCTCTGCTTTTCCACGGAGTACGGGTCTTGTTTCTCAATTAATGAGATTTTATCATCATATCGCTGTTTAGAAATCACATCTAGTGAATCACGATATGTCCGCGGACAACTCTTTTCCTTTTCATCCATCTTTCAACAAAAATAGGTATTTAAATGCCTTGTTTACAAACAAAATTGTGATCGATAAGTAGGTTAGTGTCGCTCCACCTCCAATATGGCGGACTTCGTCAGAAATGTCACGTGATCGAAAACTATGTATAGGGCGCTGGATCGCTGATCCTAAGGTTGGGGGTTCGAGTCCCACTCTCCACAAGGTTGTCACTCCCCCCCCCCAGGGCAGTTAACTGGGTTATCAAAGGTTGGCCATGTCCCTCACTGTCTATGGTGAGATTCATGAAAATAAACCATTGCTGTCTTTCGTAAAGAGTAGCTGCAAAGTCGTCAGTGTTTCTGTCCCTTGCTAAAAAGGGTTGTGACAGGAAGGGCATCCGACGTAAAAACCTCTGCCAAATCAAACGTGCAAATCATTCACTGTGGCGACCCCTGATAAAGGGAAAAAGCTGAAAGGAAAATCGATCAAAACAAAGGTTCAAACGCCTTCACATAATACTGATTGAAAAAAAACTGTCCAGTTAAAACAATCACACTGAAATTAAGAAAACTATGAAAAGAAATTCAAAATTCAAACGCGCCAATCAAAATTTCACACGTCGCGCAAGTTGTTCTCTTATTGGCTGTCTCTCAACATCCCGCCCCGCTGGCCTCGCAGATAGAGACAGAAGGAAGCTCCACTCTTTAGTGTTTAGTTTAGTTTCTTAAGTTGTTTGAATTCAGTAATTTTTATTTTTGTGACCCGCATCTTAACAATTTCTTCTTTTTCTCTCCACCCTCCTTCTTCGCTGGTTCTGCAGCCCGAGAATGTGGCGTTACATGTCACCGCCTCCTTCTTGTGGGCGTGGCCCACAGCGCTCGGCGACACAGAGAGAGAGAGAGAGAGAGAGAGAGAGAGAAGGAATAACGCTTTAGTTTTAAGTTTAGTTTTTAAGTTGTTTTAATTCAGTAAATGGTTCAGCAGGGAATGTGCTTTGAATTCACGTCTTGTGGGCGTGGCCCGCAGCGCGCGCGAGAGAAAGACAGAGTAAGAGAGAGAGAGAGAGAGGATGGGGGAATAACACTTTAGTTTTTAGTTTAGTTTTTTATGTTGTTTTAATTCAGTAAATGGTTAAGCAGGAAATGCGCTTTGAATTTACGTCTTGTGGGCGTGGCCCACAGCGCGCACACGAGAGATAGAGAGAGAGAGAGAGAGAGAGCGAGAGAGAAAGAAGGAATAACGCTTTAGTTTTTAGTTTAGTTTTTTAAGTTGTTTAAGTCAGTACATGTTTAATAAATGTGGGCGTATTTGAGCTCATCTGGAATTCCGATCCCTCAAGGAATCAAATTAAAGTTGAGTAAATTCCACGTCTTGTGGGCGTGGCCCGCAGCGCGCGCGAGAGAGAGGTGTGTGTGTGTGTGTGTGTGTGTGTGTGTGTTAATAAAAAATGTTTAATAATGGCTTAATTAATAAATATGTTAATAAAATGGTTTAATAAATAATTTTCTTTTACTTTTAACACATATTTCATACAAAATTGTTGCACTTTTATCATTTTTAAAGGGTTTATGGGGTTTATCCAGTCCAAAGACTGGAGCCTGGGAACGAATTAGGCGTTTAACATGTAAAATGCAACCCCTACTTACAAAATCCCCGCTTAACGAAGAGGGCTCTGGAACGGATTCATTTTGTAAATTGGGGGCCAACTGTATAAGAAAACCATATAACAAAACTCTGATCTTATACAAATAAGCTTCATCAACTCTGCCCTCAGCATTATCTTCTTAATCTATATCCTGCTCAGCAGATAAGATCACATCTTCTTCACAAACACCAGTCATCACACTTTTATTAACAGATGCCTCTTCTTCATCAAAATCAAAATCTTCATCATCACAGCTGGCATCATCATCAGTTTGTTTATATGAAAAAGGAATTAAACATTTAAGTATTTTTCAGGTCATGACCAATTTTCATACAAAACGAAACAACCCACGATCCAGCATGTCCAGTTCAGACAAGATTACACACAAATCAAATAATAAAAAAAAATCCATCATTGAATTTTGCATGCAGAAAAAAATACTCACCGGCAAAATAATCTTCAAGAACGCCAAGCATTTTGGCATCTTCAAAGCCCATCACAGATGACATTTCACTCTCCATTTCCAGAAATTATGTGTATTCACAATCTTATAAATAAACTTAATGACTGTTATTGAAAAGAAAGTCAGAGATATTATTCCACATGGAGTAAACTAGCGTCAGGAAGTAAATCGGAAGTTAACATGTGACGGGCACTGAGCATGTGCAAACCTGAGCTGACCAATCAGTGTGCTCATTTCAGATCTTCCTTAGCAACTAGCCTGCATTGTTTATGGGCATATCATTTTCATAACCTTTTATTATTAGCATTTTATTATCAAAACAGTATCCAAAATGGAGAGACTACTTCACGACCGTTCTTCCGGTGTATGGATTATAGTGTGTCTTATACCGAACTCAGTGAATAATTGCAATGAAAACCAGTAAGTTTGCTACTGTTATTATCTAGTTTTATGAGGGTAAGTTCCAGAAAAATGGGGGAAAAAGACATTTTTAGTGAGTTTTAGTTGATTTCACATGAGCAAGTGATAGTTGAATAATTGTTTTAATAGTTATGCAAAAATCTGAATTTCGATTAAACTGGACCACTTTTAGTTTTCTGGCCTTTATCGCAAAAGTGGTCTGTGCAACAAGCGCCTACTTTCGGTGGCGTGCCTCACATATAATATATGATCATAATGACAAACTTTTATTTAAATTTTTCCATATATTTTTTGAAAACCGATGTATAACCGAGAACGACTTAACTCGAAATGACTTGAGTCGAGGTATACCTGTATATCGCTATTGTGCAGCTACGATTTTAGTTTTGTATTCAATCTTTTTTAACATGTAGATTTTTCAATGTTATTGGAAATAAGTAGTGCAGATATCGAAAGTCTTCCTTGGAACCTTATTTTGACTTTGTCTCTGCTTCTCAGCTCCAAGCAGACCACCAAAAATAATCAGCAAGAGGTTGAATTCCAGCGGAACCTTAGTCAACGTTGCCTGGCTGCCTGTAGAGGCTTTCGCCAATGAGTCCACTGTGGAGACCTATAAGGTATCAACCATTTGACTGGGGTAGACTAGAAATATTTCACATTTTTATATATAATTGTTGTCTGATACTGTATCTAAATGATATTTTTTTCTGTTGTCGCTTGAAGGTTTTGTATAGACGGGAGGGTGAAAGCACTGGGTTACTGTATACTACAAACAAACAGTCCATAGACCTGAAACGTCACAAAGATGGAGATTATGTGGTGGAAGTGAGAGCACAGAGTGAGGGAGGAGATGGAGCTGTAGCTCAAGTGAGCATCCCAGGTAAGATTTCGGTCAGAACACACTTGCAGTGATGAATCTCATGTGCTATATGTGCCAGCTCTTCACCTTTCTGACTGTCATAGACTGTTAACTCACATTTGTTCATGCAGTAAATAATGATAAAGGAAATCTGTATAGGTACTGACGACAAGTCAAACTGTAGCAATTACAAATGGAAAGGTAATGAGAAAATCCTTCGGCCGACTCTTAAATACAGTAGGCCCTCAAAGTTCGCGGGGGTTCGGTTCCGAGCCCTCCCGCGAATCAAGATAATCCGCGAGTTCTGTACCCGGAAGTAAAAACCCATGTATCACGTCACATGCGCGAATGAGCAGGCGGAAGTAAAATACTATGTATCTATTCCATGCGCTAAAATATGCTTCTTAAACACAATTCTATAGACAGTCTTACTCATTAATACAGTATTAATGTAGTAAAATATAGTAATGATTAAGAAAAACTTTTCAATTTTTACTCTTATTTTTATTGCTGATAAAATACAAACATTATACAGCATATACTGTTGTAAAGCACTCGTTTGAAAGTCTTTTTCAATTATTATTCCAGTACAGTACGTACGTTAATTCTTAGAAATGTTTTATGCGTGAGATTTTATGTTCTGTAGCATGTTTAACAAATGATACCAAAAGGATAAACTTTATTACGCTTCATGTCCTTTTACAATAAACTTGGAGTGACGTGTCCAAGATGGCGCTGCCTAGAGGGCAACGTCGCGGAGTTCTCAGAGTCAAATTGTTTCTTTGTTCGTTTTAATTTGTTTTATTTGTTTGTTCATGTTTTGCACTATGCTTGTCTATGATCGGTCGACCCCACTACAGCTATGAGCAGCTTCAGCTTCGGGCAACTAAGCACGCAAAAACTTCTATCTTGAGCTTATATGCTATGTCATCCCAATGCTAGCGGTTAGCTGGCAGTTACCGGCTAAGCCCAGGCGGAGTTTTCAGAGGCTTGGTTAGCACTTCCAGCCATACTACTTGAAAATGTTCAGTCCCTGCGAAACAAGATGGACGAGCTTCATGCTCAAATTGTAGCGCAGTGGGATCTACAGAACTGTGTTTTTGTGAAACATGGCTCAAGGAGAGTACACTCGATGAGGCGATTGCACCAGCCGGCTACACGGCCTTCATCACCGGAGTTGTCGTTCGGCCCCTTCCCGCCTGGGCTTCTTGTCCGCTGGGGTGCGGCTTGCATTCAGCTGCCTACCATAGCATATTAGCTCTGCTAGCCGCATCCCGGCTAACAAGCCCAGTTGAGCGTGCTTAGTTATACACGCCCAAAGATACTCCGATCTTATAGCTGTAGTAGAGTCAACCGGTCGTAGACGAGCATAGTGCAAAACATGAACAAACAAAACAACAAATAAAACAAATTAAAACGAACAAAGAAACAATTTGACTCTGAGAACTCCGCGACGTCGCCCTCTGGGCAGCGCCATCTTGGAGACGTCACGCCAAGTTCAATGTAAAAGGAAATGAAGAGTACTGTAATAAAGTTATAAAGTTTATCTTTTTGGTATCATTTGTTAAACATGCTACAGAACATAAAATCTCACGCATAAACATGAACTTAGGTACTGTACTGGAATAATAATTGAAAAAGATTTTAATACAACAGTTCAGAGAAAACCGTCGTTTCTCAGGAGAAAGCCTTATTTCTTCAGAAGAGACATCTAGCGTTTTCTATCGCTTAGCCAGAGAAGACGCATAGTGTTTGAGTGGTATCATAGAGCTTAACTGGTAATGAAAACACACACAAAAATGAGGCTCATTGACAACTTGTGCGCGAATGAGGAAAAGGGGCAGGACATCAGCTCAACCAATCAGGAGAAAGGAGGGCAGCCATTGGCTGAATTTTAATCACGTGCCGGTTGCTCAGCACGCAGTGAATACTGAAACCGTGGGTGCAAAACCGCGAATAGTCAAGGGCCTACTCCTACTGTATTAGAGCATTTCATTACCCAGCAAAAAATTCACAAAAAATTGTTCTGGCAAGCAGAAAACATATGTAGCAGATATGTTTGAAACACATGTAAAGTGGAGTTTAATCACACGTGTAAATTTCACATCAGCAAAAAAAAAAAAAAATTACGTGCAAAACATGGAAAGTAAAAAAAAAAACACACGAAGGAGACACGTGTTAAACATGTGTAACGTGGCATGTTGAAAACACATGTAAGACATGTAAAATTCAGGTTTAGCAAAAAAAAATAATGTGTAAAACACATAAAAATGTGTTATGGCAAGTAGAAAATGCATGACACGTGTAAAGTGGCGTCTCATGCATGTGTAAGACGTGTAAATTTTACCTGTTCAGAAAAAAAAAAAAATTCATGTGTAAAACATAAACACATGTTGTAGTAAGTAGAAAACGTGACGGAGACACATGTAAGGTGGTGTGTCAAAAACTTGTAAAAAGGATAAATTAAACATTCACAAACTCTTAGTCATGCCATTAGATGCATGCATTAACCCTTCCCTCAAAATGAAACACTGATTTTATGGCCTAACATTGTGTACATTAAAGTTTTCAGGCTTGAATGTGCTCAAATGTTTTTGTGAGTTTCATGGTGTTCAACTGAAAAAAAAAAAAAAGTTTTTGGAAAGTACAAAATCTTGGGACATATGAATGTGAAACTGATTGGAATTTGTTCAGTTTGCAAGAAGCACCATATGTTTCGGGCCATAAGGCGTACTAGATTATAAGGTGCATTAAGCAAAACAAAAGTCAGATAAGTCAAACTTGATTCAACTCGCACAATAACTGTCATCATTGTTCAGTTATAACAATATAAAACAATAAACTAACTTTTTCACTGCATCCCTCTTCCACAAATCCATCAAATTCTTCATCTTCAGTGTCTGAGTTTAACAGTTGTGCGAGCTGGACATAAAGCCCGGCTCACGCTATTATTTTTTTATCATTATATTCTATTATTATATTTTATTATCTATTCTTCCCTCACGCATAGAGTCAAATCAATAGAGACTGAGATTAGAAGTCTTCCTGGATCATGACCTCTCAGCCACGCCCCTTAAAGACACAGCGCATTAGTATTGTGTTCATTGCAGAATGGAGGTCATTACTCAGAGCTGTATCAGTGTAACTTTAAATTCAAGAAGGTTAATCCAAGGTCTCCGGGGGACACCTGCAGTGCTTTGTCCCCGTATTTGCACATGAAACCCAGATCCCTCTAACCTATGACCTGGACACCAATATCTAGCTGTTAGAGCTCTTTGGTTAATCCACCGGAATGATGGTAAGCTCTGAATTAGTTTGCTTCACTTGGGTTTTGACGGTGTCAGTGAGGTGGAGTCGCGAGGCCTCACCCACACATAAGGCGCACCGGGCCATAAGACGCACTCTCAGGGTTTTTGAAGATTAAAGACTTTTAAGTGTGCCTTATGGTCTGAAAAATACGGTAGTCTGTCGCATGTGCCAAATTTCATCATCTTTTATTTATAATTTTTTTCACAAAAACGTCTCTACAACATTGCTTGGTAATCGGGGCCGTACCTGTAGATTGACAAAAAAGGGTGATTTTTAAAAAGAGGGACTGGATTGTGTGTTTCAATTATCATGGAATCACACTCCTCAGCCTACCTGGGAGGGTCTATGCAGGGGTACTGGAGAGGAGGAGTCGACCAATAGTTGAAACTCAGATTCAGGATAAACAATGTGGCTTGACCAACCCTGTATGCTTTTCAGGATCCTAGAGGGGGACGGGAATTTTCCCAATCTGTCCACATGTGCTTTGTGGATTTAGAGAAGGCTTTCTTTTTTTTAAGACATGATGTACCATGTCTGGTAGATCTTGGTCCCCAGTAATGAGAATGCCACTTTTCAAACAAAGAATTTAGTTAGAAATTATACACATCTGAAGTGGTCTATTTGGTCGTCATAAATTCAGCACAAATTTGTAGCAGCTGATGACCATAATTTTATTTATTTTTAAAGTTTTTTACTTTCATGCATGTAAGAAGAGTAGATACAGGAATGACAATGACGGATTGTGACTTGATAAATCTCTGATATAAGTCACCTTAAGGGGACCGTATTAATAGGAATTGCTTAAGAGAGGATAGGACTGGTGACTTATTATGCAGACGCGCCCCGACTTACGTTCATTCGTTTTAATTTTTTTTCGATTTTTTGGGGGTTTTTTCAAAAAAAAAAAAAAAAAAGTCAAATTTTGAGTTTAGCGTGCTCTCTGTAGTATGAGACGTACCTACGTAGTATGCTGACGTAATGACGCAATGACGTAATGACTCTGCGTCCATTGTTTACAAACGACAGACGTGCCCCTCCTTCTTCCCAGTTCAGTAGTGCGTGTTACCCTTGGGTTAAGACGTCGTCTGTGTGATATTTGTGTTTACAATGTTTTGCGGACTTTTGTCACCCTAAGCAAATATGGTTGGTCAGAAGCATAAGCCTACTAGTATGGGTGCAAGTTTTCTGGCATATGCCTGAATTTCCGGTTTTAACAAGACTAAATTATCTGCTCGGATCGGCGCAATCTACCATGCATACTCAGTTAAGCAAAGAGAGTTGTAAAATGAATGAAAACCCAAATCCAGAAAAGAAAGAGAACTCTTCGCTCTGCTGGTGATTCACATCAGTTCAAGCTGAGTACTAAACAAGTATTCAATGGCGCCTTTGCTCACTTGAAAGACCGGAAGTCCGAATAACTTGTGCTTTGTCTCAAGCACAAGCAAGTGAACTACTTTCGGTGGAGCGCCTCACATATTGTAAGCATTGATTGGCTGTTTTAAGCTTCATGTAAAGTGACCATCCGTCGACCATCGGAACCATTTACAAGCATAAAGATAGCATCATAGATCCGTTTATCGTTGGAATCTGTGAAGAAAAAGGTAATTCCACACAAATTGAACTGATCAATGTTATTTCTGGGTTATATGTATTTGTTTCCAAGCATTTACAAAACTCTTACTGGGCAGATGTTAACAACAGTCAATGGCACAAAAAATTAATTGGCAATATTTAAAAATTTTCATAGCACCATTGATTATTAAGCCAGGCAAAGGGCAACAAATCAAGGAGACCCACCAAGCATGGACCTATCATTTGCATTATGTGCCCCCTCAGAAGCTGTTGCATCATCAGATTCACCACAAGACTCCACAGCTGTAAGATAAAATCAGTAAAAAAAATGGAGAATTATAATCAAAATTCCTTCCATTCCTTCAATACCGGTATTTGTCAAATTAAGGGACTATATTCACTTCTGAATTCAGTTTGTTTCACCCATATAAAAAAAGCATGGTTTTGACTTCAAAAATGAACAATTTTAATTAACAAATTACTAAATGGGCAGTGGTGGCCTAGTGGTATAGGGCGCTGGATCGCTGAGGTTAGGGGTTCAAGTCCCCGTCTCCACAAAGTTGTCACTGTCCCCCCCAGTGCAGCTAACTGGGTTATCAAAGGCCGGCCATGTCTCTCACTGTCTATGGTGTGAGGCTGTAAAAGAACCATTGCTGACTTTCGACAAGAGTAGGCTGCATATCCGTCAGCGTGTTTCCGTCCTGCGATGGTCTGGCGAGCTGTCCAGGGTGTACTCTGCCTTCACCCGGAGTCGGTTGGGATGGTCGCCATCCTCCCCTCGACCCTACTTAGGATTAAGTGGTCACAGAAAATGAACTGAAATTACTTAATTAATTTACATTTAACAGAATTGCCTGCATAATTATAGAATTATTTTTCTAAATAAAATATATCTGCCGACTTTTAAATTGATTGATCTGTAATTTTTTAAAGATATGATCACAAGAAAGGTTGTACCGAAATAGTGCCAGATGAGCAAAGTTACTTTTGGGGTTATAATAGGAAAGAGAACTGGGTGCCTACCAAGTTGATGTTGCAGTGATAAGGGAGTAGAACACTGCAGCCCTGGGGGAACTTCATGGAGTGGAAGACATGCTGCTGTCACATGTGCTGCTACAGCTGCCTGATGAGCTGTTTCACTTGGAAAATGATCCCACGATGTTTTATAAAATGTGGCTGAGAGGAAAAACTGATAGAATTCAAATATTTTATTTTATATTGAAAAAAAGAGAAAATGCAGGTATTTAACGTCACGGTATGGTAGAGCAGGCTAAGGCCAATGACTCACAATTAGCTGATCATTACCACAAAGTTCATTGATTCATTTTTCTGAACCACTTAATCCTAATTAGTGTTGTGGGGAGACTGGCACCAATCTTAGCTTACCCTGCGTGAGGGCAGAGTACACCCTGAACAGTTCTCCGGGCCTTCGCAGGGCTACCACAAAGTTTTCATAGTTATTTTTTTAATCTTTGTATTAATCTAACATTTAGATTTCAAAATCTTTTGTTTAAAAACATCATTAATGGATTCCTAAAATGGCGGCGCTGCCCAAGGCTGAAAGTATGAGCCAAAAATAGGCCAATTTCGGGAAACAATTAAACACGTCATATTTTAATCTTCACATTGGATTTTGAGGGTATAATGTACACGGCCTGTTGAGTGTATATTTAGTCACAATACCTAAATATTCCCTCAGTCTTTAAATTTTGAATATCTTGAAGCTATCCCTAAGCAAAGTATAAGCCAAAGACAGGCCAACTTCAGCCTTCAGTTTAAGAAACTTCTTATTCGAAAAATCAATCTCGGATTATTAGGGTATTATGTATGCATATCTTGCTATATATTGCCCAAAATATGTTTTACATTACACAGCTGCCTCACAAATCTTCTTTCTTCTTTTCCTTTCGGCTGTTGCCACAGCGAATCATCTGCCTCCATCTCCATGGAAGTTATATTAATGATTCTCACGTTTGATTTGGCATAAGTTTTTACATCGGATGCCTTTCCTGACACAACCCTTAGCAAGGGGCAGGAACACGCCTACAGCTATGCAGCTACTCTTGTCGAAAGTCAGTAATGGTTCTTTTACATGAACCTCACACCATAGACAGTGAGAGACATGATCGGCCTTTGATAACCCAGTTAGTAGCACCTTTTACCACCAGGCCACCACTGCCCTTGGCAGAGCCTTTCTAAATTTGCACATTCTGGAGCCATCCCTGGGCTGACCATGAGCCAAGTATGAGCTGAGAATAGGCCAACTTTTATCTGGCAATCCTAAATGACAAATATTTGTTCTAGTTTTTACAAAAGCTAACTTACAAATTGTACCCAAATGCTCCTGAAAACTATATGTCTGCAGAGTTGGCATTGACTAAAATTTGTTGAAATAAACTCACATTTTTTTGACTAAAAAAAAGAAAATCATTTATTTTCTGTAACCACTTAAATCGTAATTAGGGTTACGGAAAGTCTGATGCCCATCCCAGTCTACTCCGGGCGAGGGCAGAGTACACCCTGGACAGCTCACCAGGCCATCGCAGGGTAGAAACACGCTGAAGGCTATGCAGCTACTCTTGTCGAAAGTCAGCAATGGTTCTTTTACATGAACCTCACACCATAGACAGTGAGAGACATGGGCGGCCTTTGATAACCCAGTTAGCTGCACTGGGGAATAGTGACAACCTTGTGGAGAGTGGGACTCAAACCCCCAACCCTAGGATCAGTGATCCAGCACCCTAGTCCACCAGGCCACCACTTTCCTAAATATATTCCTTATTCTTATTCTTGGAAAATTATTCATTAAAGACCTCATCGAGTTGTATGTATCGATATAACAATACAGTCTACCTACGAAATTAATCGTTCCAGCGCCTTTTTCGTATTGCGGGAATTTCGTAAGTAGGGGTCGCATTTTACATGTTAAACGCCTGATTCGTTCCAAGGCTCCAGTCTTTGAACTGGATAAACCCCATAAATCCTTTAAAAATGATAAAAGTACACCAATTTAATGGTCTAAATATGTTCATTTTCTGTAACCGCTTCATCCTAATTAGGGTCACGGGGAGGCTGGTGCCCATCCCAGCCAACTCAGGGCGAGGGCAGAGTACACCCTGGACAGCTCGCCAGGCCATCGCAGGGCGGAAACACGCTGACGGCTTTGCAGCCTACTCTTGTCGAAAGTCAGCAATGGTTCTTTTACATGCCTCTCACCATAGACAGTGAGAGACATGGCCGGCCTTTGATAACCCAGTTAGCTGCACTGGGGGGGGCAGTGACAACCTTGTGGAGAGTGGGACTCGAACCCCCAACCTTTGGGTCAGCGATCCGGCGCCTTATACCACTAGACCACCACTGCCCGGTCTAAATATGTGTTAAAAGTAAAAGAAAATTATTTATTAAACCATTTAAACATTTTATTAACATATTAAACCATTTTATTAACATATTTATTAATTAAACCATTATTAAACATTTTTATTCACACACACACACACACACACACACACACACACACACACACACACACACACACACAATGTATTGTATACTAGTGCTGCGGGCCACGCCCACAAGACGTGCAATTCAATTGATTCCTTGATTCAATTCAACTTGATTCCTTGAGGGATCGGAATTCCAGATAAGCTCACATGGGCCACATTTATGAAACATTTACTGAATTAAACAGCTTAAAAAACAAAACTAAACTAAAAACTAAAGAGTTAAGCTTCCTTCAGTCTCTATCTCCCTTGGAATTACAGTACCTGGTTGAAAGATCAGACGTCCTCACTGTATTTCCGCTTTAAGGTCTCCTTCTGGTTCTGCGTCAATGGGAGGCCAGCGGGGCGGGATGTTGAGAGCCAGCCAATGAGAGAGCAACTTGCGCATCGTGTGGAATTTTGATTGGCACGTTTTAATTTTGAATTTCTTTTCGTAAGAGGTGGTTGTGTTCAATTCCCGGGGACGAAAACTTGGGAAAATGTTCTTCGTAACCCGGGGATTTCGTACCCAGGGGGCTTCATAAGTAGGGAGCTGACTGTTTATCCAAATAGACGGCAGCAGACTATCAAATCAGTGAAGTTCAACAACATGGCCAACTTTATTTTAACAGAGCTCTGTGTTTATAACAGGTGATTTTCACGTGTGTTTTTTTTTTTTTTTTTTTAAGTTAAATTAACATTGAATAATTCACTTATAAAAATGCACCTACTCCACATATGTCCTACATGTCTACTATATGCTGGGTGTTTACTTGCCTATTTCGCACTCTCTCATGTAACCATTTCAACTTGGACCGTGTCCACACTGCAGTCTACCTACAGTGATTTATCAGTGTCAAGCACCTTTGGATGTGAAAAGCTGCTGGTAAGCAGAGAGGGAGATAACAGGGAGTGAGAAAGAGAACCCTGCGATGATGGATGACTGTCACTTTAAGTGCCCCCCCCACACACACACACACACACTTATAATATTAAACTCAGAGCCAATAACTGCTGAATGTCACTTTTCCATGGAAGATATCAACTGCTGCATTTTGTTTAAACATACTGTGTTTTTTTTAAAGCTATTGTCTCACAAAGCAGCAAATATTAATGAATGTAGCCAATTTTGTTGTTTATCAGTTTTCGGAAGAGGTTGCTTAAGAGTTTGATGACAGTTTTTTGGGGATGTAAACAGAGTTCCTTCATTAATTCATTCATTTTCTAAGCTTTATCCTAATTGGTGATTAATTGCTGGGAGGCTGGTGTCCATCTCTGCTGACTCTTGGTGTAAGGCTGGGTACATCCTGAACAGCTTTCCTAGCTATTGCAGGGCTAACTAACACACACACACACACACACACACACACACACACACACACACACACACACACACACACACACACACGCACGCACGCCTAGGGGCAATTTGGAACAGTCAGTCACCCTCTGTGCATGTTTTTGGACTGTGTGAGGAAACTGGAGTATCCAAAGGAAGTGCAGGCAAGCACGGGGAGAACATGCAAACTCCACAGAGAAACTCCCAGATCTCAGGAATCGAGCTCAGAACCTTCTTTCTGTGAGGCGAACGTGTCAACCGCCGATTTCGCTAGGTTTTTCTTCTCACAAAGAAATTTTGAATGTGGTTAATTCGGGATCAAATATATTTTTCCACAAACAGTTGCAAACGTTTTCCAAAGATTGCCAGACGGGTCACTAAAGTTATTTTTGGTTTGCCAAGTAGTTATCAGAGTGCTGCGGAGGGTATGCTCTCCTTTTTTATAGGGTTGGGTCTATCAATCTTTTTTTTTTTGTGTACTCACCTTGGATGCAGGCAGTGGTGGTTTTGTGGTATAGGGTGCTGGATCGCTGATCCAAAGGTTGGGGGTTCGATTCCCACTCTCCACAAAGTTGTCACTGCCCTCCCCAGTGCAGTTAACTGGGTTATCAAAGGCCGGCCATGTCTCTCACTGTCTGTGGTGAGAGGCATGTAAAAGAACCATTGCTGACTTTCGTAAAGAGTAGCTGCAAAGCTGTTGGCGTGTTTCTGCCCTGCGATGGCCTGGCGAGCTGTCCAGGGTGTACTCTGCCCTCGCCCGAAGTTGGCTGAGATGGGCGCCAGCCTCCCCGCGACCCTAATTAGGATTTAGCGGTTACAGAAAATGAACTGAACTGAACCTTGGATGCATTCTATGCAGAGGAAATAATTTCCCTGATGGGATTGATACCGTATAGCAAAAAAAAAATAAAAGAAAAAATCAGTCGTTCTTCCCTCCTCTTGCTTCCATGCCTTTTGCTGCAGGATAGCTGTAGCACCAGCCAGACAAAGAAAATCTTCCTCAAACGCAGCAGCAGCATGTTGGGCTTCCTCCTGACAGAAATCCGTTTTCAGTTTCTGGAAGTCCAGGATCAGTGATCCAGCACCTTTACCACCAGGCCACCACTGCCCCTGAATGATCGTAATTGGTTTTAGTTAATTTATCTACTGTACCTTTTTATAATAAGTCAAAGAAGCATCTGTATCTGGGGAGAGTTTGCTCACCCATTTTTAGAGTCGAGTGATTAAATTTCAAGAGGCACCTGACATTCATTTGATATTTTGAAAAAGAACCATTGCTGACCTTCGTAAAGAGTAGCTGCATTGCCGTCAGTGCGGTTCTGCTCCACGATGGACTGGTGAGCTGGCGTACTCTGTCTTCGCTCAGAGTTGGCTGAAATGAGTGCCAGCCTTCCACAACCCAAATTAGGATTCAGCGGTTCAGAAAATTAATGAACAAATGAATGAGCAATTTGGAGTAGGCAGCTGAGTTAATCCACATGTCTTTGAAGGAAGCATTAGCGGGAGAACATCTAAATTCTACGTAGAAACCCTTTTTGGCTGTGGAGTTCAACCAATCCTCCTTGCTGTGGGCTGCAATGCTGCGGTGCTGACCACGAGATCATGCCACTGTTACAACTTAACATCAGTTAAAATTTCCTGAGCATGATCGCCCTCGTCATTATTCTGCGTTCTACACAGGATTCTGTACAGGACATTTGAGTTCTACTACGCCAAACTAGCCAAACCATCTGTTTATATACTTCGCCTTTCCTGTGTAGGAAATTTTCAATGCTAGAGCAGTGGCAGTTCAATGATAAAAACACACACACACACACTCACCCACTCAATTGTGGTATATTATGAACAGCTTGCCAGACTATCGCAGGGCCAATACGCACTCACAAAACCATTTACTATTACACCTTGGTGCAAGTGGGCAGTGGTGGCCTAGTGGCCTAGGTGCTTGGATCACTGATCCTAAGGTTGGTGGTTCGAGCCCCACCCACGACAGGTTGTTACTGTCCCTCCCCAGTACAGCTAACTGGGTTATCAAACGCCGGCCATGTCTCTCATTGTCTATGGCAGGGATCACCAACGTGGTGCCCGTGGGCACCAGGTAGCCCGCAAGGACACTATAAGTTGCCCGCGGACCTGTTCACTGCTAGTTTTAGGACAGGCCCACAGCTCCATAGCGCCACTCTCCATTGAGCTGCATCTAATTTTTTTGAATATATTTTAAATCAAATCAATATCTTCACATAGATAAATATCATTAATTATTAATGATAACATATAATTAAAGGTAAATTGAGCAAATTTGTAATTTCAGAGGTGTGTTTTGACCTGGTAGCCCTTCGCATTAATTGGTACCCAAGAAGTAGCTCTCGGTTTCAAAAAGGTCGGTGACCCCTGGTCTATGGTGTGAGGTTCATGTAAAAGAACTATTGCTAACTTTCGACAAGAGTAGCTGCAAAGCCGTCAGCATGTTTCCGCCCTGCGATGGCCTGGCGACCTGTCCATTGTGTACTCTGCCGTCACCTGGAGTCGGCTGGGATGGGCGCCAGCCTCCCTGCGACCCTAGTTAGGATTAAGCGGTTAAAGAAAATGAACTGGATGATGAACCTTGGCGCAAATTGGAACAGCCGGTTAGCCTAACGTGCATTTGTCTGGACTGTGGGGGTGGGCAGAGTACCCAGAGGAAACTCGTTGCAGCACAGAAACACTCTTGCCGCGCCCAGGACTATAACCCAGGACCCTCTTGTTGTGAGATGCATGTAAACACTACACAAATATGTGAGGTGCTCCACCGAATGGTCACCGAGTGGCGTATGGTGCTTGTGAGACAAAGCGCGGCTCATCCGGACTTCCGATCTTTCAAGTGAGCAAGTGCGTGTTGAATACTTGTTTAGTACTCAAACTTCACTTCCTCATTTGAAAGATCAGAAGTCTGGCTAAGCGGCACTTTGTCTCACAAGCACCATACGTCATTTGCGACAAGCGCGTACATTCGGTGGAGCGCCTCACGTATGACTATATACTTTTGTGCTCATACATTTGATTAAGGTAACAAAATCTCACTCCAGCCATATTGGCAACCGTATACTCTACGTGTCATTAGATTATACAGTGTCATGCTTTTATATTTTGCTTATTTTTTCTCATTTTCCTTTCCGTCCCCATAGTAGTCACCTGGTTGTTTTGATTCACATGATAATCTTGCTTTTTTTTTTTTTTTTGTTCAGCTTATTGTGCTGTTGTACTGTGATGGAAATTTTTGTAGCACTACTAACAGTTCACATACCTTGTGGGTTGCCAGTTCATAAAATATTAAACCAATTACATAAATGTTGGCGATATGGGTGGCACTCAGGGTATTCTAAATCCTTACTGTGCTTGAGTATACAAAGCCATTCTATAGAATTCTGTTTCTAACTTTGTCTCAACACTAACGTTTCCTCTTCTGTCTCCTGTATAGCTGATACCTCAGAGTTTAGATGCTCCAATCTGATTTTAATGCTGCTAAAATTCTCTGCCATCGCTGTCTGATGACTTCTTTCTGTGTTTTCTGTGTGTAGCTGGAGGGGTCTTATCAGCTCCATGCTTGAGCCTTGGTGTCGTGCTGCTGGTGGCATTGCTCAGCCTGACTATCTGAATGTAGCGCCGTCTCTCCTCTGTCTTCACTCGCAGCGGTGAAGAGGACTCTAACTGGATGACGCCTTATAGGACTCTTATTCTACAAATTCCTACGCTCAACTACAAATACTCCCAACCTGGACTGAGCTATGTTGGATGAAAAGACAATACAGAAACCTCGAAAGGATATGGATTGTCTTATTCAATATCGACGTAAACCTGAAGCAGCGTCAAAAGAGTTCTCTCTTGTTCAGTATGCCTTATATCTCTTACCCTGCTCGTGGATGCTTGTGGGTAGAGTACCATCTGTATTTCACAATTTACAGCACAAAACTTTTAAAAGGCTGTTTCACTATTCATTTGAATTTAATTGGCTGCTCATTCTCAAGCGCCATCGTTCCTTTCGATTTAATTCATCGTCTTGTTCCTGCAGTGTGCTCTGTACCCGCAAGTGACATATGATGAGAGATAGGCTTAAGAGTTTCTGATATTTAGCTTAGTTTATAAATCAGTGGAAATCTTATTTTTCATTTTCCAGCTAATGCTTAACGATGGATACAGTCAAAGCAAATCCCCCGCTACTCCGACTTCATCAAACTAACCAAGATTACCCAAAATAGAAAATATAGCAATTTATGTCAAGCAAGTATATGTATATGCAATAATTTATGAGCTATCAATTTCTTAATATATTTCAATATTTCTTCAGTCATATTAACATATCATTAATAGAAAGATTATTTTACTGTAAATATATGATTTTAAAGCCCTTAAATATAAGAAAACAAAAATTGAAAAGCAAGAGAGAAGAGAGATGTGTGTCTCTGTGGAATGAACGAGCATCATCTGGGGTTTAATAAATGTAAATATATATATTAGTTTCTGAAATTCTGTATTGAGGAGTTATTGTGTTTGTATGTGAACTGTAAGTGTAGGATACATATCCAAACTATGGTTTTCAACCCAAACCAGATGATTATGTTTAAGTGTGTGTACATGTGCTTGCGAGTAAACTGTGGCATGAAAATTCACTGTGTCACATCACAAGCCAGAGTCTGACAGCACCTCTGGATACAGGTGATGATTCAATAAAATATCATCTGATCATCACTTATAGTTTCATAAACTCTGTCGCTTGATTAGTGCTCCAAACGAAAAGCTCTGCATCTTATGGAAAAAAATTTTTGTTTTGACTGTATCTTTGAATTCATTTAAAAAGAATTAGAGGGTTTAAAAGTTATTTTAGACTTTGGGGGGGTTTTTTGGGTCTTTTTTTCTTTTTTTTTTTTTTTTTTTGTGTTATATTCCAGGGAACAGTCGTACGGCCTGGGACAAGGTGCAGACTGGCTGCCATGGTTAACTTTTTCGAAAAACATCATTCCATTCTGAAATGAATAAATTTTGAGTAAATAATTTCTGAGTGTAGAAATGAGGTTGCTGAAGCATTTCAATCATGCACAAACGTTTTGATTGCAGAATATGATTAAGTCATGTCACCCGCTGACACTGTAAGGCTTTGGGCGGAAGTAAAACCTTGGTCTGAGGGTGGAGAGAAAAAAATTGGAAAGGCAGGCAGAATTTTATCTCAGCTCTAGACTTATCTTAATTCAGTTTATACCGAGCTAAATTCCAAACGGATTATTTTTGTTTTTCAAATCTTGCATGCAAAATTTACATGTAGGTTACATTATGTCTCAAACTATAATCTCTCACACAAGGTCTCCCTTTTTCTCTCTGTCCCACCCCCATCCTATCTTTCTCTCTGTCCTCCGCTCATCCATTACTTTTCTCCAGCTGACTTCCTTCCTCCCTGTTCATAGCAGACCATGTTTTGCTGTCATAAGTAACAAACACTTTATTGCTAAATAGATCTATAACCCATTGTCTTTTCACATATAACCCATTACACATGTACTGACCTATCCAGCATAACTGCATTTTATTTGTTAGTAATCAGTGTTAAGGATCATTACTTATTCACACTCGATATTTCCTTTAACTATACATTATTGCAATTTATTTAAAGCAACTTTATATAAAAATATTTTCTGAGGTTTATATATATATATATATATATATATATATATATGTGTGTGTGCGGGTGTGTGTGTGGGTGTGTGTGTGTATATATATATATATATATATATATATATATATATATATATATATATATATATATATATATATATATATGTGTGTGTGTGTGTGTGTGTGTGTGTGTGTGTATATATACACACACACACACACACACACAGGATGTCCCAAAAATTGGATACACACTTTAAATAATTGTAATCTATGTGTTTATTATAATTTGTTTAGTTTTCAACATGTAAAATAATTTACGAACATCATTCGATTGTTTTGTCTCTATCTGTTTTCAAACTGATGTCCGTTCTGGTCCAGACACTGCTAACAATGCGAAGCGATGGAAAAGCACCCATGCGTGTATTCACATTCAATGGTTCCTCTCAATTCAATGACTGTTGCAGGTTTCATTGCGTAGACTTTGTCTTTTAGGTATCCCCATAAAAATAAGTATAGTGGTGTGAGGTCTGATGAACGTGGAGGGTATTCAACAAAACCCCTACGTCTGCTAAAAGGTGTATACATTTTTTGGGACACCCTGTGTGTGCGCGTGTGTGTGTGTGTGTGTGTGTGTGTGTGTGTGTGTGTGTGTGTGTGTGTGTGTGTGTGTGTGTATACGTATGTATGTATATGTGCATATGTGATATATATATATATATATATATATATATATATATATATATATATATATATATATATATATATATATATATATATATATATACATACAGGCAGGCCATTATTTTTATATAAGTTCTTGTTTTTTTTATTTTATTATACAGGTATATAGGGTGTTTGGCTCTTAGACGGATCAACTGTGCCACCTTTGCTTTACTAGTTTTCTACCACCACAAAGAACTTTCTCTTTCCCTGTTTACTTCAGGCAACAGTATCATCAATGGGAAAAAATCCCAAATGCATGTAAGCCTTTACCCTAATTAATGCAAACTGCAATTATTTGGAGCATTATGGTACGCCCTCAGAAGCATGATCTGGAATGATTCTTTCCAGTTGCATAAGAATGCCATACTCATTTGTGATGAAGGTGATTCATGTAACTCAGCTTCTTCTGATCTTCCTCTGTCAGTCAATAAAACGTATGATCAGGTTGAATGACAGGTTGTGTAGATGAAATGTAACTTGTGAGTCATTATCTGCTTCATTGAAGCCATTCTTCTCAATTAAAGTTTATAAAGACAAACCCAACATGCCTCTAAATTAATTCTTTTTAATTCTATTAACAGTTTAAGATTTAATAATAATGGTAAATAAATGTATATTCTAAGTTGTTTGACTTGTAGTCCTGCTCTCACAGCTATTTGTTTCACTGCATCACTTTATGCACTTATGTAATACTAACCAAACCTGTAGATAGAGTGCCTCACAGGAAAAGTGGACAGAAATAACTCAAATTAAACTACAGGGGTACACCGACAGTACCAGGTACCTCTGCCATGAAACATGGATGTAATAAATAGGCCCTCTATGAGTCATAGTTCAAATTACCCATTTAGTTATTTTATGATATGGTTTTTTTATGGTGTGTGGATGTGAACACTCACTCTCAATCTAACCCAAACTCTTTAGTCCAGTGCTTAAGACTATCTCATCTCTAATCTTTTTCTGATTATCACTATCACTAGTAGGCTTACGCCAGCCTGACACTAGTACGCATTCATGGTACTCCACGGTACACCAAAGTGGGAACTGTGAGCGCCATCACGGGAACAATGTGGAAACTGTGAGCGAGATGAGTGCCATTGAGGGGCATTGCCGACCAAAAAAATGAAACATGTTCATTAATTTTGTCACGCACTCCTTTGCGTACCTTTCCGAGAACTATAAGGAAACTGTGAGGAAACAGTGAGGGCACATGTAAATGCTCACCACGTCACGGGTAATCAATGCTGCGCAACGTTACACCTGTATCCTCAATGGTGCTCTTGTGTCCTCCATGGTGTTCATTGACTGCTCAATGTTTCCTCTTATACACTATGCATTGTCCAACATTAACTGTTGGCGGACCAGGGAGTGAGTTGTGGACTGAACTGTGTTTCTCACTGTTTCCTGAAAGGTAATCACAGTCTACTCTATGCTGCTCACCTTTAAGTTTGGGTGAGCACTCAAACCACTGTATTCCTCAACACCAAAGAGAGTAAACGAGTACAGGGAGACACAGCGTAAGGTGAAGGTAGCGGTGTCAAAGGCCAAACAGAGGGCGTATGATGACTTGTATGTTTGGTTGGAAAGTAAAGAGGGAGAAAATGATTTATACAGGTTGGCACAGCAGAGAAATAGAGATGGGAAGGACGTGAAGCAAGTTAGAGTGATTAAGGACAGAGAGGGAAATGTATTGACTGATGACAGAAGTGTGCTGGGAAGATGGAAAGAGGACTTTGAAGAGCTGATGAATGAGGAAAATGAGAGAGAAAAAAGAGTAGAAGAGGTGACCATTGAGGACCAGGAAAGAGCAAAGATTAGTAAGGATGAAGTGAGGAGGGCATTGAAGAGGATGAAGAATGGAAAGGCAGTTGGTCCTGATGACAGAGGAGGTATGGAAGTGTCTAGGAGAGGTAGCAGTAGACTTCCTGACAAGAACATTCAACAAGGTCTTAGAGGGTGAGAGGATGCCAGAGGAAAGGAGGAGAAGTGGTGCCCATTTTTAAGAACAAGGGAGACGTGCAGAGTTGTAGCAACTACAGAGGGATAAAATTGATGAGCCATACGATGAAGTTATGGGAAAGAATAGTGGAAGCTAGACTCAGGGCAGAGGTCAGTATTTGTGAACAACAGTTTGGTTTCATGCCAAGAAAGAGCACCACAGATGCAGTGTTTGCCTTGAAGATGTTAATAGTGAAGTACAAGTGAAGGATTTTAAGTACTGAGGCTCAACAATCCAGAGCAGTGGAGAGTGTGGGAAAGAGGTGAAGAAGCGAGTGCAGGCAGGTTGGAATGATTGGAAAAAAGTGTCCGGTGTGATGTGTGATAGGAGGGTATCGGCAAGAATGAAAGGAAAAGTGTACAAGACGGTGTTGAGGCCAGCGATGTTGTATGGTTTAGAAACAGTGGCACTGGGGAAAAGACAGGAGGCAGAGCTGGAGGTAGCAGAGATGAAAACGTTGAGGTTCTCTTTGGGAGTAACAAGGCTGGATAGGATCAGGAATAAGCACATCAGAAGGACATCACATACAAGACGTTTTGGAGACAAAGTCAGAGAGGCTAGATTGATATGGTTTGGACATTTACAAAGAAGGGATAGTGAGTATATTGGTAGTCGGATGCTGAGGTTGGAACTACCAGGCAGAAGGTCTAGAGGAAGACCAAAGAGATGACTCATGGATGTGGTGAAGGAGGACATGAAAGTAGTTGGTGTAAGAGAAGAGGATGCAGAGTATAGGGTGAGATGGAGGCAGATGATTCGCTGTGGCGACCCCTGAAAGGAAAAGCCGAAAGGAAAAGAAGAGGATACAGTCGGCCCCCAATTTATTATAGAAATTAATCTGTTCCAGAGCCCTTTTCGTAACACGGGGATTTCGTAAGTAGGGGGTCACATTTTACGTTAAACGCCTAATTCGTTCCAAGGCGCCAGTCTTTGGACTGGAAAAACCCCATAAATTGTTTAAAAATGATAAAAGTACACCAATTTTGTATGAAATATGTGTTAAAAGTAAAAGAAAATTATTAATTAAACCATTATTAAACATTTTTATTAACACACACACACACACCTCTCTCTCTCTATCTCTCTAGCTCTCTCTCGCGGGCGCGCGCGCGCTGCGGACCACGCCCACAAGACGTGCATTCAAAGCGCATTCCCTGCTTGACAAACTCAGCTATAATTTGATTCCTTGAGGGATTGGAAATCCAGATGAGCTCAAATTCACCCACATTTATTGAACATTTACTGAATTAAAACAACTTAAAAAACTAAAAAGTAAAGTGTTATTCCCTTTCTCTCTCTCTCTCTCTCTCTATCTCTCATGCGCGCGCTGCGAGCCACGCCCACAAGACGTGAATTCATAGCTCAATCCCTGAATGACCATTTACTGAATTAAAACAACTTAAAAAACTAAACTAAAAACTAAAGAGTGAGGCTTCCTTCTGTCTTTATCTGAGAGGCCAGCGGCGTGGGATGTTGAGAGACAGCCAATGAGAGAGCAATTCGCGCTTTGTGTGAAATTTTGATTGGCGCGTTTGAATTTTGAATTCTTTTCGTAAGAGGGGGTTGTGTCGTGTCTCAGGGATGGAAACCCAGGAAAATGTTTTTCGTAAACCGGGGATTTCGTACACAGGGGTCTTCGTAAGTTGGGGGCCGACTGTGTGTGTGTGTGTGTGTGTGTGTGTGTGTATATATATATATATATATATATATATATATATATATATATATATATATATATATATATATATATAGAGAGAGAGAGAGAGAGAGAGAGAGAGAGAGAGGATTTTCTGAGTAGATCCTTCCGTAGGAGAGTGCTCAATACTTTTTGGTAGAGCAAATAAACAAACAAAAATAAAAGGACAGGACAAAGACTTTCTATTGAAACTCCATTTATCACTACAGATCTGTTTCGAGGGGTGGTGAAAACATCCTCTCTCTTCAGGTGATTATAGAAGAATATATAATCTAAAACTAAATTTAAATATATATATATATATATATATATAGTGTGTATATGTACTACACTTACAGAAATATGAAATATTTTACAAAATATATTGCGTAACATTGGCACAGTGGTGTTTTAGCACATCTGCCTAACAGCAAGAAGGACGGAGGTTGCATTCCTGTATGGAGTTTGTACATTCTCACAAAGCTCTCCTTGGTTTCTTCCAGGTACGCTGTTTTTTTCCCACAGTCCAAATATATCCTCATTACTCTGGCTGGTCCAAATTGCCTCTAGGTGTGAGTGTGACTGTGAATCGTTGTTTGTTTGTTGGCCTGAAATGGACTTACAAGCTGTTTAGTCTGTACTCCACCTTCACCCAGAGTTGACTGAGATAGGCTACTGACCATTATAATAGTAAGCGGTTTAGCAAATAAATGGATGACTATCACATAGCATAATATTTTGCAGATTATATTTTTTGCAAAGCTGTACACATACAAGAATGAGTTGTACTTTAAAAATAATTCTGATCACACAGACCTTATTTCTCAGCTTACATGCTATTCATGGGGTTGTGCCGTCTATCTTTATGCCCTTCAGCAAAAAAAGAGCTGCAGGATCACACCATACAATCTTAATCTCTAGAAAGACGACAGCCACCTTGTTGTCGGCTCCTAATACAATATATGACAGGAGAGAGTGTGGTGTGTCAGAAATAAAAAAGCTTTATGACCCTTGATCTTTGGAAGGATAATTTGATTTTTGAAATATAGATGAAAATAGCGATTCCTGCTCCACCAGGCTGCGGATTTCTGCAGTCACATTTCTGACAAATGACGTTTAACACGTTTTATCAGGTTGCAAATGGATTTTCTTTACTTGAAATGTTTATCTCATACCTTACTGATTCATCTTATAATACTAACAGAGAGGAAGGAGGGGAATTTTGTTTGTTTAGTTCAGTGGTCCCCAACCCCTGGGCCACGAACCGGTACTGGTCCGTGGATCAATTGGTACTGGGCCGCACAAGAAATAATTAATTATTTCTGTTTTATTTATTATCTGAGTCTGAATGATCTTTTATTTTTGAAAAAACTTTTATTTTGAAAATGACCGGATTCTCTCGGTTACATGTCGGTCATTTGAGCGCTAAAATGTAACCCACAAGAGGACGACACATGAACAGAGGTGAGTTGGACTGGTCCACGATAATAAAAAGGTTGGGACCACTGATTTAGTTCATGTACTTCATGGGTATCTGGAGAAACGGTGAGGAACTCAGACATCTGGGGGAACTTGGGGTAGAGCTTCTGCTCCTCAACATCAAAAAGAGTTGGTTGAGGTGGTTTAGGCATCTGACTCGAATGCTTTCTGATTTCCTCACTTTAGACCGTGGGTGCTCAATAGGTCGATCGCAAAGGTAGTATGGGTGGATCACATGGCATTAAAACCGAGAGATCAGTCTAATATGCTCACTATGAAATTTGTCACTTGATTGACAGTCAGTCTGACCAATCTGACCTTTTCTGACACCAGTCTCACTGCACTTGTGCACATAACAGCGGATTCTAGCAAGCTGGTGAGTTAGCTTCCAATGTATGTCTTCTAAACTTCAGGGTATAAAAATGAGTGGGGGAGCGTCCATATGGAATATAAGATGGACTTTTTTTTTTTATTATGTCATTTTCAAAGTGTGTTTGCCTTGCTAACTTCAAAAGCAAAGGCAGCCACCACAGCTTCATTTCATGTGAGTCACTCAATCATTAAGAACAAGGAATTCCATTCAGTGCAAGTCATCAGAACAAGCTAACGACAAAACGAACAGAGTTGTATTGAGGAATATGGATTCACACAGTTATTCAAGGTACAGTGATACCTCAGCTCACGAACATAATTGGTTCCCAGAAAGTGTGTGTGAGGCGAAAAGTTCGTCTTCCGATCATTTATTTCCCATAAGAAACCATTAAAATGAGAATAATCCGTTCCCAGGTCCCCATAAAACATAATTTTCTACTAAATAAGCCTTAAAACTACACAAAAATATACCTTATTTTATGTATAATAAATGTGCTATTGTATTGTAATTAAAGAAATAAACTGTACTGTATAATAAAGTCGTTTTATTTACCTTTGTGATGGTAGTTGATGGCTTGATGGAATGGAGTGGGAGGAGGAGGGAGGGAGGGACTTACTGTTTGGAAGGAGTGTTTGGAAACGCCTACTGTTTGGAAACACCCTTAGCCACACACGCACCCTTAATAGCTTCCTTGTTCTTAAGGATGGTGGTAGACTTAGCGTACTGGTACTGGGACGCTGAGTCACACAAACGCACACCTCGTTCATGTTTTTCAATGATCTCCGCCTGTGGTGGGGTCTTTTTCGGTCCCATAATAGCAAAAGTACACTCAATATGGTCCAAAATGTCTAGCAAACACAATCCACTTCTGCACTCAAAGAAAGGGTGTGACGAACTGTGACGCCATGAGCGTGCGTCAGCTTCTCGTGGCCGCCACCGTGGCGCTGTTCGACCGCGTGGTTTGGTTCGTCCGCCGAAAACTAGTTTGTCAGCAGAGACTATATGCTTGCAAATTTAATGTTCTTGAGGCGAAAAGTTCGTGAGCTTAAGCGTTCGTCAGCGGCGGTTTTACTGTACTATTCTATTCACTATTCTAGTGGTATAGGGCGCTGGATCGCTGATCCAAAGGTTGGGGGTTCGAGTCCCACTCCCCACAAGGTTGTCACTGTCCCCCCCCAGTGCAGCTAACTGGGTTATCAAAGGCGGGCCATGTCTCTCACTGTCTATGGTGAGAGGCATGTAAAAGAACCATCGCTGACTTTCGTAAAGAGTAGGCTGCAAAGTCGTCGGCGTGTTTCTGTCCCTTGCTAAAAAAGAGTTGTGAGAGGAAGGCATCCGATGTAAAAACCTCTGCCAAATTAAACGTGCGAATCAGATGATTCGCTGTGGCGACTCCCGAATAAAAAAAGGGGAAAAGCCGAAAGGAAGACAGACAGACAGGTACAGTAGGCCCTTGACCATTCGCAATTCAGTTCTTGCGTCCCCACATACTTGCATACCTAATCAGGGTCACGGGGAGGCTGGTGCCCATCTCAACTGACTCTGGGCAAGGGTGAAGTATACCCTGGACAGCTCGCCAGGCCATCGCAGGGAAGAAACACGCAGAAGAATATGCAGCTACTCTTGTTGAAAGTCAGCAATGTTTTTTTTTGCATGAACCTCTCACCATAGACAGTGAGAGACATGGCCGGCCTTTGATAACCCAGTTAGCTGCACAAAGTTTACATTTGTTCTTTGTAACAAAAAAAAAAAAAAAAAAAAAAAAAAATCAACAGCATTTCACAATAAAGTAGGTGCTGTGTTTACTTCTTTCCGATGTTGCTGTGCATTAGGCACATATAAAAATTACTGGTTCTATAAACATTTTTTGGAAGCTCAAGTAAAGCAAAGAAATATTTTATCACGGTTTTGGGCCATCGTGATATTATCTTGACACTATGGACACTGACTTCCATAAACTGTTCTCAAAATTTTGTTTCAATTTCGTGGTATCCATGAATCATGGTAACCAGGAATCACAACCAAGCTGCCTTGTTGCCACATTGCAGCTTTTCCACCCTTTTTGAACTGCGTTCAATACAACCTTATCACAACCTATTCACACCTATTGCTCACAATTGTTTTGCTACACCACTCATTTTAAACCTGCTGAATATCCTTCAAAACCTCTTGTTTTGCCACACTGCCATATGCCATCGCTGCAATAAAACACCACATGTCAGGCTTGATTAATGCTCTCAAGTTTTCTAAAACATAAAAAATTCTTTTAAAAGAGGAAATATTTTGGAAGGGGCAGTGGTGGTCTAGTGATAAAGGGCGCTGGATTGCTGATCCTAAGGTTGGGGTTTCGAGTCCCCACAAGGTTGTCACTGAAAATGTCAGGAAAGTGAACACCAGACCGAGCTGCTTGTATTACAGAGGATACTGTGTAATTCATCTACAGTGGTATGAAAACGTATCTGAACCTTTTGGAATTTCTCACATTTCTGCATAAAATCACCATCAAATGTGATCTGAACTTCACTGAAAATCACACAGATGAAAAAACAGTGTCTGCTTTAACTAAAACTACCCAAACATTTATAGGTTTTCATATTTTAATGAGGATAGCATGCAAACAATGACAGAAGGGGGAAGAATAAGTAATTGAACCATCACATTTAATATTTTGTGCCCCCCCCCCCTTTGGCAGCAATAACTTCAACCAGACGCTTCCTGTATCTTGGCCCATTCTTCTTTACAAAACTGCTGTAGTTCAGTCAGATTCCTGGGATGTCTGGCATGAATCGCTGTCTTGAGGTCATGCCACAGCATCTCCATGGGGTTCAAGTCTGGACTTTGACTTGGCCACTCCAGAACGTGTATTTTGTTCTTCTGAAACCATTCTGAAGTTGATTTACTTCTGTGTTTTGGATCATTGTCTTGTTGCAGCATCCATCCTCTTTTTAGCTTCAACTGTCTGACAGGTGGCCTCAGGAGAAATTCCAAAAGGTTCAGATATTTTTTATACCACTTTAAGAGGTGCAGAAGCGTGTGCAGGCAGGTTGAAATGGTTGGAGAAAAGTGTCCAGTGTGATGTGTGAGAGGAAGGTATCGGCAAGAATGAAAGGAAAAGTGTACAAGACGGTGTTGAGGCCAGCGATGTTGTATGGTTTAGAAACAGTGGTGCTGGGAAAAAGACAGGAGACAGAGCTGGAGGTAGCAGAGATGAAAATGTTGAGGAGTTTGGGAGCAATGAGGATGGATAGGATCAGGAATGAGCACATCAGAGGGACAGCACATGTAAAACGTTTTGGAGACAGAGTCAGTGAGGCTAGATTGAGATGGTTTGGACAAGTACAGAGGAGGGATAGTGAGTTTGGTATATTGGTAGTAGGATGCTGAGATTGGAACTACCAGGCAGAAGGCCTAGAGGAAGACCAAAGAGAAGATTTATGGATGTGGTGAAGGAGGACATGAAGGTAGTTGGGGTAAGAGAAAGAGATGCAGAGGATAGGGTGAGATGGAGGCAGATGATTTGCTGTGGCGACCCCTGAAAAGAACAGACGAAAGGAAAAGAAGAAGACTGCATAATTCATCTATGGGTAGCTTCATTTAATTGTTGGTTTGCATTTTTCCAGATCACCATGGGTAATAAATTTGTTATGGACTTGTTAGATGTCCTGAATGTTGGGTAATTCAGTATTTGTGGTCACAATCTGTCTTGTAAACCACTTCTGTCTCCACTCTTTTACGAGATAAGCTGTTGCCCTGAGTATCATTAGATTTAAAAGTCGTGACACATGTTTTCAGCTTCTGTCAAATTGTAAGTAACAGCAGAAACCTCACTGAATTGGAAATGAAAACAAACCGAACATGGGCAGTATTTTTGGTGGGTTTGTAGCCTGGCTGTTTATTTACGGAGCCTGTTCAGCTTTAAATGTTAAAGATTGGGATTAGATACAGCACATGCTTCAGGATGTAAGGGGAAATCGTTGGATCCTTGTGCAGCTTAGACATGTTCTGCAGATCAAATAGAACTAAACCAGAGGATTATCTTCCATTTCACTGATTACATATTGAGGAGTGTTATTAACATGCTTTTGTCAGAGCATCAATATTTAAACAAAAAAGCACACTTCCAGAAATAAAAGTCTAGCCAAAAACCAAGAGCCTGTTATACAGATGATGATGATTATATTGCATGTACTTTATCTCCACATGTCCCAACTTCATATAGTTGTCTTCCCCTGAAACACATATACATATACAGTGAATATAGAAATAAAAAGAATCCCCTCTTTCAGAAAACCCAACATTTTATTGCTCTGCTGTATTAAATATATATATATATATATATATATATATATATATATATATATATATATATATATATATATATATATATATATATATCTTTTCATTGTGATCCGATATTGTTTAAAAACAACAACAACACTGAATTTATTAGAAGCTAAATTACACATCTTAACCAGGGGAACCAATAATTATGGCGGGTACTATATATATATATATATATATATATATATATATATATATATATATATATATATATATATATACATACACACACACACACACACACACCATATCGAAGTAATCCGCGGTCTGCTCCAATAAGCACCCCTCCCCAGTGTGTTTGATCCTAAGTCTTCGAACCGCCCAGTTGTAGTGGGAGAAAAATGGTAGATCAAACTTACCAATTTTATTCGATCAGTCTCTGTAACGGTAAAATGAGACGTTCACTGCTTGTAAAAGTGAGTTTACATGGTTACATGGTATTTCAAGACCCCCCGCCTCTGGGAAATGTCTATAATGTTCATCAGTAACGACACATGTCGAAAAAAACCAATGAACCATTAGAAACTGCTCTGAATGAATGGAGCGATGAGCCAGATATGGACCTATCAGAAAGTGATGACGAGGACTTTTCACTGAACATGCACTAACTTCATAAATTTAAAGACATCCTGGCCATGTGCTTTTCAAAGTGCAATGTGCTAAAGTTTGCCTTTGTGTTGATTGGTTCAACCTGCCATGTACTAAAGTTGACATTCATATTGATTGGCTCAACTTTACATGGGGGGGGGTATTTAAAGGAACAGCACCTTTTTTTTAAAATTATGCTGTTTTCTGTTTATTTTTCATCTTTCATGTAAGTAATTTGGTTTATACCACAAAATGAATAACACAAATAACGTTGTAAAACTCTGAATGTTCTGTTATTATTCATGTTTTCCACCTCTATGATAATAAGCACTTACTGTTCTACTCCGCTGGTAATATTTTAATAAGCGCCAACGCATTTCAATTTTTTAAGCACCCTGGGTACTTATCACATCGCATACGGCATATATATATATCTTCGTCTTTTCCTTTCCAGGGATCACCACAGCGAATCATCTGTCTCCGTCTTCATGAAAGTCATATTAATGATTCGCATGTTTGATTTAACATAGGTTTTTATATATATATATATATATATATATATATATATATGGGGCAGTGGTGGTCTAGTGGTATAAGGGTGCTGAATCGCTGATCCAAAGGTTGGGGGTTCGAGTCCCACTTTCCACAAAGTTGTCACTGTACACCCCCCCCCAGTGCAGCTAACTGGGTTATCAAAGGCGGGCCATGTCTCTCACTGTCTATGGTGAGAGGCATGTAAAAGAACCATTGCTGACTTTCGTAAAGAGTAGCTGCAAAGTCGTCAGCGTGTTTCTGTCCCTTGCTAAAAAGGGTTGTGACAGGAAGGGCATCCAACGTAAAAATCTCTGCCAAATCAAACGTGCGAATCAGATGATTCGCTGTGGCGACTCCCAAGTAAAAGGGAAAAAGCCGAAAGGAAGACAGACGGACTATATATTATATATATATATATATATATTTAACTTCGCGTTTCCTACTTCGCCCTCCCACAATATTGCGGATTTCCCATCGACAAATTAAAAAAATTAAAGATTACAGTACAGTATTCAAAATTCACGTGCACTACATTCAACTACGCTCCCAACATGCTCTCTTCTCCTGCTGGACTTGGGTGTTCGCTGATTGGCTGTGAATCCAGCAAGCTGATTGGTCGAGATTATATTTCACAGCATCCAACACATGGGACTTCCTGTCTTTGTGTTCAAGCCACATTGTTAGTTCATCTCTGCTACGTATCAGCAGTTCTCCAGCCAAGCGCCTATGTTTTTCTCTCTTTGTGCTTCTAAGTACTGTTGTATATGCTAAAGCCTTGAAAATGACCTCAAAATGCCCAGAAAGTGTTATGGTCTGTGCTAGTTGGCGCTGTTTATCTGTCTCTGTCTCTCTGCAAGCGCTGGTGAGGGGCGTAGCTGTTACCAGCAGGCGAAATACAGAGGGCGCACCCAAATTGTCTCAGCCATCAGCGAGCTACAGGAGCTCCCTATTCGACACTCTGTGATTTGTCTGTGATTTTACCTCACCATTACGGTGAACACGATTTTCCCGCACCCCAGTACTTCCCCTGATCTCAATAAAAGTTTTTGTTTCATCGTATTTAGTCTCCTGCATTTTTGGGTCCGACTGATATGCTCCCGGTTTCACAGGAAGATCATCTAGTGAACTGAAAAAGAAAAGGATAATGATGACAGTTAGTGAGAAAGTTCAGCTTCTAGATTTATTAAAAGAAGAGTGAAGGTTTGCAGACATAGTGTGTCCAGGAGACCAGGTGGACCAGGTCTAGCAAGGCTAGAAGCTTAGGAACAGGGTTTAAGCTGTTTTATCACGGTGTGGATGGGAAGAGAAATGGAGTAGGAGGCATCTTGAAGGAGGAGTTGGTCAGGAATGTTCGAGAAGTGAAAAGAGTGTCAGACAGAGTGATGAGTCTCAAGTTAGAAATTGAAGGTGTGATGGTCAATGTTGTTAGTGCTTATGCCCCACAGGCAGGATGTGAGCTAGAAGAGAAAGAGAGATTCTGGAGTGAGTTAGATGAAGTGAAGCAGAGTACCCCCAGAGGTGAAAGTGTGGTCATTGGGGCAGACTTCAATGGACATGTTGGTGCAGGCAACAGAGGGGACGAGGAACTGATGGGCAGGTTTGGTATCCAGAACAGGAACACAGAAAGACAGCTGTTGATCAATTTTGCAAAAAGGATGGAAATGGCTGTGGTAAATACTTTCTTCAAGAAGAAACAGGAGGCTAGGGTGACTTATGAAAGCGGAGGTAAGAGCACACAGGTAGACTACATCTTGTGTAGGCGATGTAATTTGAAGGAAGTCAGTGATTGCAAAGTAGTAGTGGGTGAGAATGTTGTCAAACAGCATAGGATGGTGGTGGGCAGGATGACGCTGATGGTGAGGAAGGTGAAAAAGGCAAATGCAGAGCAGAAGACAAAGTGGTGGAAGTTGAAAAATGAAGAGTGCCGTGTTGTCTTCAAAGAGGAGTTGAAACAGGCTTTGGGCAGTCAGGACATGCTTCCAGATGACTGGACAACCACAGCCAATGTGATCAGGGAGACAGGTAGGAGAGTACTTGGTATGTCATCTGGAAGGAAAGTAGATAAGGAAACATGATGATGGAATGAGGAAGTGCAGGAATGTGTACAAAAGAAGAGGTTAGCTAAGAAGAAGTAGGACACAGAGAGGACCGGAGAGAGTAAACAGGAGTACAGGGAGACACAGCGTAAGGTGAAGGTAGCGGTGTCAAAGGCCAAACAGAGGGCGTATGATGACTTGTATGATAGGTTGGACAGTAAGGAGGGAGAAAATGATTTATACAGGTTAGCACAGCAGAGAAATAGAGATGGGAAAGACGTGCAGCAAGTTAGAGTGATAAAGGACAGAGTGGGAAATGTATTGACTGATGACAGAAGTGTGCTGGGAAGATGGAAAGAGTACTTTGAAGAGCTGATGAATGAGGAAAATGAGAGAGAGAAAAAAGAGTAGAAGAGGTGACCATTGAGGACCAGGAAGGAGAAAAGATTAGTAAGGGTGAAGTGAGGAGGGAATTGAAGAGGATGAAGAGTGGAAAGGCAGTTGGTCCTGATGACATACCGGTCGAGGTATGGAAGTGTCTAGGGGATGTAGCAGTAGACTTCCTGACAAGAATATTAAACAAGGTCTTAGAAAGTGAGCAGATGCCGGAGGACTGGAGGAGAGGTATGCTTGTGCCCATTTTTAAGAACAAGGGAGATGTACAGAGTTGTGGCAACTACAGAGGGATAAAGTGGATGAGCCATACAATGAAGTTATGGGAAAGAATAGTGGAAGCTAGACTAAGGGCAGAGGTCAGCATATGTGAACAACAGTTTGGTTTCATGCCAAGAACGAGCACCACAGGTGCAGTGTTTGCTTTGAGTTTGTTAATAGAGAAGTACAGAGAAGGTCAGAAAGAGTTGCATCGTGCCTTTGTGGATCTGGAGAAAGCATATGACAGGGTGCCGAGAGAAGAACTGTGGTATTGTATGAGGATGTCTGGAGTTGTAGAGAAGTATGTTAGAGTGGTGCAGGACATGTATGAGAGATGTAAGACAGAGGTGAGGTGTGCTGTCGGTGTGACAGAAGAGTTCAAGGTGGAGGTGGGACTGCATCAAGGGTCAACTCTCAGCCCCTTCTTGTTTGCTATGGTGATGGACAGGTTGACAGACGAGGTTAGACAAGAATCTCCATGGACTATGATGTCTGCAGATGACATCGTGATCTGTAGTGAGAGCAGAGAACAAGTGGAGGAAAATCTAGAGAGGTGGAGGTATGCCCTGGAAAGGAGGGGAATGAAGGTTAGTCTCAGTAAGACAGAATACATGTGTGTGAATGACAAGGACCCAAGAGAAACGGTGAGGTTACAGGGGGCAGAGATAAAGAAGGTGGTGGATTTTAAGTACTTAGGCTCAACAATCCAGAGCAATGGAGAGTGTGGAAAAGAGGTGAAGAAGCGCATGCAGGCAGGTTGGAATGGATGGAGAAAAGTGTCCGGTGTGATGTGTGATGGGAGAGTATCAGCAAGAATGAAGGGAAAAGTGTACAAGACGGTGATGAGGCCAGCGATGTTGTATGGTTTAGAGACAGTGGCCCTGGGGAAAAGACAGGAGTCAGAGTTGGAGGTAGCAGAGATGAAAATATTGAGGTTCTCTTTGGGAGTAATGAGGATGGATAGGATCAGGAATGAGTACATCAGAGGGACAGCACATGTTGGATGTTTTGGAGACAAAGTCAGAGAGGCTAGATTGAAATGGTTTGGACATGTACAGAGTAGGGATAGTGAGTATATTAGTAGTAGGATGCTGAGGTTGGAACGACCAGGCAGAAGGCCAAGAGGAAGACCAAAGAGAAGATTTATGGATGTGGTGAATTTCGTGCGCTCAGTAGTCAACGTGTGACTGTCGTGGTAGTACATCGTGTGATTTTTTTTTTTTTTTTTTTTTTTTTTTTGGAATATTTTAATCCATACTATGTCGAGCAAAAAAGAAAGTGGTCGGACGAATATGTACGACATGGATTCACATGCATCACGGAACGTGATGGGAGTCAGCGGCCTATCTGCATGATTTGCAATGCCAAGTTGAGCAACTCTAGTCTCGCCCCGGCAAAACTAAAGGAACACCTCTTGAAACTGCATGGAGATGGAAATACAAGAACACAGCGCTTGCTGAATTCAAGGTGAAGACAGCCAGATTCGAAGAAATTATTTTTCACTAATAAAGGGTTCGGTTAATGTGCATATGAAACTGGTGGGGTTCGGTACCTCCGATAAGGTTAAGAACCACTGATCGAGAATTATTGAGATACTTAAAACGTCACCTCTCCTGGACATAGTTTCCAACACAATCAGTTGTTACTAATCACGGTAATTATTCAGATTATAAAATAACTATTTCTATGCCATACCAAGTCTTTGAAAGTGTAACTGTAAGCAAACAATTAACTATGGCTAGCAAGGTTCTGTCAGAAGAGCTCTGGAAAAAAAGCTGTGGACATGTACAAGTCAGGAGGTAAATACAAAATATTTCAAAGGCTTCATCAATCCCTCGGAGCGCAGTGAACTCCATATTCAAGATGTGAAAAGTATTTTTTTTTACTTCCTGGTTCAGCCAGTCTCTCCAGGTGGTATGAAAGAGCAAGGAGGGAATTAGTCAGAGGGTCTACCAAGATTTTTTTTGGCAGCTTTGAAGCAGGTACAGATATTTTTGCAAAGATTGGTCACTGTGTGTATGTTACAATGATATCACAAATTTTCCACAGTTGTGGCTTGTATGGGACAGTGGCTAGCAAAAAACCATTCTTTGACTAGGTTTTATCAAAACGTACCTTCGCAGTTCTGATGCAAACTGGAAATGTTAGATGAGACTATTTCACCTCGCATAAAATAACACCATTATGAGTAGCAGAAAGCCAATACAGTTCACCATCCAAAGAGCACCACAGCTACAGAAAAGAATTGAGATGGTTGCATCCTGTTATTTTTGGGGTTTTTTCTGCAGCATATATTTGGCCACTTTTCAGGATGGAAGGAAACATGCATGGGACAAAAATTGTCAAATTCTTGAGGATATTCTGATGCTTGCTGCCAGAAAATTGTTAATATTGCAGAAGATATCCCTTACAAAATGACAACGAATTGAAGTTTACGACACAGTGGTTTATACAAAGACAGCTGAATATCCTTGCATGTCCTTCACAGAGCCCAGACTTAAACCCTACTGAAAACCTGTGGGATGACTTCCAGTTTGGATGAGCCTGAACAGTTCTGCAAAGGGACCTGGGTTTGAGTCCTTGGCTCGACAAACCCATTTCTTTGTGCACTATGAATGTTCTTCTAGTGCTTGCAAAAATTTCTTCCAATTATTTCAATTTTCTCCGTCATTCGGCAGAGATATAGATTAGGCTAATTGACTGTATCAAATCGCCCAATATTGGCAGAGATCTCCCTGTGACCCTGAGATTTTGAAGTGATTCCTCAAATGAGTGGGTCACCGATGACCTTCCAGCCACAGCTATGGGCTGCCGCTTCAGCAATGGCAACACAAAACATGGCTCATTCAGATTCCATGTCATCCGCCTCCTTCGGAATGTGGTTGTCGCTCTGCTGGACGTAGGAGTTAAAGACTCTGGCAAACGTTCCCAGGAGACCCTAACTACATGCTTGGGCCTGCCAGCTCTGGGTGCCGGCTTCCCCCGTCATCTGACCCAGCTCACCACAAAGTGGTGATCGGTTGACAGCTCAGCTCCCCTCTTCACCCGTGTCCAGACCATGCAGCTGCAAGTCCGGTGACACGACTACAAAGTTGATAATTAAATTGAAGAGGGTGCTAAGTGCACTTATGGACACCCTTATGTTCAAACAAGGTGTTCGTGATGGACAAACTGTGATGAGCACAGAAGATAAGATAAGATAAGATAAGATACAGCTTTATTAATCTCACAATGGAGAAATTCACTGTTACAGGCTCTTGAGGTACTATCAGTAGGGGGTGCAAAAATAGATACAAGTACAAACATACACACATACATATATTATATAAGTAAATAAATAAATAAATAGATACATAAATAGTATAAATTACTAAACAATAAAAGAAAAGAATGGAGAAAAGAATGGAGCAACTTTATAGACTGGCCTTTAAAGAAGTCCAACAACAAAACACCATTCGGGATCAGATTGGAGAGGCCGTACCTCCCGATCATACCCTTCCAGGTCACACTATCGTTGCCCACATGGGCGTTGAAGTCTTCCAGGACAATGAGTGAGTCTAAAGTGAGTGAGTAAAAGACAATGAGTGAGTGAGACACACCCCCTAAAGACCCCAAGAAGGGTGGGTACTCTGAACTGTCATTTAGTGCATAAGCACAAACAACAGTCAGAATCCGTCCCACAACCAGAACGTGGAGGGAAGCTACCCTTTCTTTAAACGAGGACAACCCCATCGTGTGGACTCCAAGACAGGGGGGTAGCAACAAGGATGCCCACACCGGCTACACCCAGTACCTCTCCCCATGAGCAACTTCCCACTTGAGAGGTGACATTCCATGTCCGAAGAGTTAGAGTCAGTAGCCGAGCATCGGTTCGACTGAACCGATGCCTTTGGTCGCCACACAACTCCCAGTGCACCCAACCCCTATAGCCCCTCCTACAGGTGGTGGGTCCATGAAAGGGTGGACCTAATGTCTCCTTTTCAAGCTGAGCCCAGCCAAGGTCCATGGGCAGAAGCCCGACCACCAGGCGCTAGCCTTTGAGCCCTGCCCCCAGTCCTGCTCCACGGGGGGGACCGGGTCTGGGCAAGGGAAACTGTGTACTTGTTTTTTGGAGGTCTTTTGAATTGTGCTTTGTCTGGCTTCGTCTGGACCTTCACCTAGGACCTGTTTAATCATGTATCATGTCGTACTTTCAATACATTCCTTTCAACAATCTGTGCTCAGGCCATAAAAATTATTTTAATACATTTTTTCTTTTATCAAAGGCATTCTTTAATTTCACTGGAAAACATACATACAATCAACTGACCAGATGTAAAGTTTTTGTTAGATGTCCACTCAAAAGCAGTGGAAAATTACTTTTTTTGTACTTGCTGTTAACATACTAGATGAGAAAAATCATGAATGCTTCCGAAATTACTTGTTTGTTTTTCTTTTAGGCGTTATGCATAATGGTTTGAATTTTTTTTCGTTTTGCTAATTAACTGCTGCTAATTAACAGCGAGTATGCTGATTACAATCTGCTTGTTATCACACACAAACATTCTTGCAGCCACACATGCATTATGTCTGCATTTACACAAAATTAGCAATGCTGGTCTCAGTTTCATCATTAATCATATCACGCACATGGTACATAGCTAATACCTAACTCTAGTTAAGATTTATTGATATGGATAAACAACCCGGTGGAGATGATGAACTCATTTTCACTGTCATCCAATAAAAAAAGATAAATAAATGCAAAAAAGCTAGAAATTAGTAGGATATACAGTGTATATATATATATATATATATATATATATATATATATATATATATATATATATATATATATATAGCGAGACAGTGAGATAATGATAGACAATAGACATTCTTCAGTGAGCTGGGAACATCCAGTCATGCTTTGAATAGATGAACAGCAGCATAATTTTTCAGCATTGAAGGGAATTATGTGTCAGTGTGGAAAAAAATGAACTCACAAGCATTACTGGAAAATGTGGGCATTTATAATATGAGTTATAAATATAATGTAACTTTACACAGAAAAAATACACATCTCCTTTCCATATTGATATTTCTACTCAAGCATTAAATTTCAAGTGTGCTGCTCTCACACCTTGGGCTGAATGTAATGCTTTGAGGAAATAATGCGTCAATCATTGATCTCCCAGTGGAAATGAAACACTTTCATTGAAAAGTACTGACTTTTGAAGTGTTTATATGATTGTGTGTGTGTGTGTGTGTGTGTGTGTGTGTGTGTGTGTGTGTGTTATGAAAATGTGCACTATAGTCCATTTAACTGAGGTATAGGCATATTTATATCAAGGATGTTTTTTAAATTAATCTGTATCTTTCAGGAGGATTGAGGAAATATGTACTGATGTAGCCCTACCAGCAGGTGGGGATATTTAGCTAAACACTGTAAACTTAGTCGAGCTTTATCATGTCTTCTTCTATTTTCACACACAAAAACACACTATTCATTCAATCATTCGTTCATTTTCTGAATTGTTTTATCCCAATTACAGTTGTGGGGAGGCGGGTGCCCATCTCAGCCAACTCTAAGCATGTTCAGAGAACAGCCTGGACAGCTCGCCAGACCATTGAAGGGCAGAAACACGCTATGCAGCCTACTCTTGAGGAAAGTTAGCAATGGTTCTTTTACATATCTCTCACCACTGACAGTGCGAGACATGACTGGCCTTTGATAACCCAGTTAGATGCACTGGGTGGGGCCAGCAATGACAACCTGTTGATAGTTGGGCTCATGCACTGACTAGCTTGCTGGAGTTTTAGTGGACATTATCAAACTGTCAATACAGCTTGCTATAGTCCCTGTCTGCTTCCATCATTGTGCCTGTGTCCAAAAAATCAGCTGTCACCTGCCTCAATGACTATCGACCAGTTGCCCTGACCCCAGTAATCGTAAAGTGCTGCAAGAGGATCCTCCTTAACCACATCAAGGACACTTTCCATGTGGTTCTGAATAGCCTTCAGTATGCATACAGGGAGAACTTCTTTACGGAAGATGCTGTCTCACGAGCACTCCACACAGCAATGACTCACCTGGAGCACTCAAACGCTTATGTCATGATGCTATATTTGTGGACTTCAGTTCAGCGTTCAACACTGTTCTCCCAGAGAAGCATGTACTGAAGCTGTACAACTTGGGACTGTCATCCACTTTGTGTTACTGGATCAAGGACTTTCTCACCAGTCTCAGGTGGTGAGGACAGGGAACTCTACATTATCCATTCTGATCCTGAACACTGAAATACCACAGGGATGTGTGCTCAGCCCAGTCCCCTTCAGCCTCTTTCACACAACTTCTCTGCTATCCACTCCACCAACATGCTTGTGATTGTTTATCAGACATAAAACAATAATGTCATATCAGATAATAATAAGATCCACTACAGAGAGGAGATTCGGCACTTGATAAATTGGTGTTCAGCTAATCTCATTCTGAACACCAGCAAGACCAAGGAGTGGTCCACATAGTATAGTGGACATTATAGTGGACCACAGGAGTACCAGGAAGACAGCATGCTCCTCTTTATATTCATGGGGAGGTGGTGAAACGTGTGGACAGTATTAAGTTCTTGGACATCCACATTACATCTGACCTCTCTTGGTCTGTCAACACCTCACACCCAGTGAAGAAAGCCCAACAACGACTTCTCCTCCTCGGGAAGGTGAAACATACTAGACTCTACTCTCAGCTGCTCAAGAACTTTTACAGTTCTACAATAGAAAGTATTCTCTGTCTCGGCAGAATGGTGAGGTACAGTAGTCGCACTGCTGAAGACAGAAAGGAGGTGGTAACAACTGCATAGGGACTTGTGGGCTACCATCTACCAGATCTGGACACAATATATGCTGGCCGGGTCCAGAGGAAGGATCGAGATGGATCCTACACAGCCGGGAAATGGACTGTTTGTACCGCTTCCTTCGGGAAAGCAGTACAGAAACATCAAGACCAGCACAACCAGACTCAAAAGCTGCTTTTACCCCTGAGCAGTTGAAAGCCTCCACCCCAACCCCCTTCACACACACACCAGTTCTTTGTAAAAGGACATTGAATCCACAAACTCTACGACTGTATTGCACTGCTGCACTTTACCTTGTTTATATTCAGTTTATCCAATTTGGACATTTACATTCTAATATATTCACATTGCTGCTAGTATTTATTTATTTATTCCATTCCACAATACCCCAACATTCATACTGTATATCTCCAGTGTTCAATTTTCATTCATAGGTGTAGAGTTTACTGTACAGAATTACTTGTGTGTATGTTCTACTCTTGACAGAGTTAATATCGGTTTACTGTCTCGATTGCACCTTTTAGAGCTGAGAGCCTCATACAAAATTTAGTCATATGTGAACATAATCACAATAAAGACTCTTGAATCTTGAATATCCAACCTTGGAATCAGTAATCCAACCCCTTACCACTGGGCCACCACTGCCCTGAGAAACACTTTACTCGTAGGAAAATGTTTTTAATTCCTATACAATTCTGAAGCATTCAGAACGTACATTCAAATGAGGTTTGCATACAGGAGGAACAGTGTTAATTGCAGGTTGACAGGTTCTGATACATTATGGCAGGTGGTTATTTTTCTTCGCAGTACATCACAGCATGGATATACCTTCAAGCACAGCCTGAAAGGTGTAGTGCTGTAGGTGAGAGAGCATGCTTTAGTATGTGTGATAACCTAATTGTATACAGAGGGAACAAAACAAGGGGTGGTGTTGCTTCACTCTTTTTAGCTATTTAAAATTCCTTTGTTATAGTAAAAGTCTGTGCACGGCTTTAACAGCTAGCCAATCAGTCATTGGGTCTCCATTCAAATACTCTTTTTATTTATTTTTTTATTTATTATTGTCATTATTGTGATTATTATGATTTTTTTTTTGTTGGTCTTCTTTTCAGATTTAGCATACTCTCTCCGTAAAAGTCCTTGAACAACCATATACCTTAATCAGCCATAACATTAAAACTTGACTAATATTGTATAGACCACCCCAGTGTATCTCCAAAACAGCAATACAAGTCACGGCATGGTCTTTACAAGACCTCTTCAGGTTTTCTTATATGTTGGGCGCCATAATATTAGAAGTAGGTCCTGTCAATTATAAGGTGGGTCGTCCAAGGATCTAACTTGTTTGTCCTGCACATCATACAGATGTTCATTCAGATCCAGAACTGGGGAATTTTGAAGCCACATCAACACAATAAAGTCTCTTGCTATGTTTCCCAAACCATTCTGAAACTTCTTTTATAGTGTGGTAGGGCACAAGAAGCCACTCCCATCTGGGATTAATTTAGAGAGTGACTGGTAACCCCAATTAAATCTAACTTACATCTCTAAATTGTGTTCAATGAAAAGACACAGTTAAACTTTGAGCAGCAGGGAGCTTGCTGTCATGCTGGAATTTCAGGAGAACATTTCTCCTGCCAGAAATCACAGCCAAACGCCATAAAAGGTAAGTAGACTTATGTTGTGCTATGCTGAGAACCTCTAAAATTACCATCACATTAGGCATGTTTAACATTCAAACTGGGAAGCCAATATGATCATGTGTTGTTAATTAGCCCCTTGTACCAAGAATGTTTTCACTGTGACATGAAATAGCTTGACTGAGTATATGTACTGAGGCAGCATAATTGTGCAGTGGTTGGAATGTCCAACTCATAGCAAGAAGATCCTGTATCCGAGTCCCAGGCTTGGACATTTCTGTGTTGATTGCATATTCTATAGTCCAAAGACATGTACATTAGTCTAATTGGCAGTTCCACAATGCCCCTAGGTGTAAGAGTGAATGGCTGTGCATATGTTAACCCTGCGATGGTCTTGTAAGCTGTTCAGGGTGAGCAAACATGAGAGCTCGACAATATTTTTATAATGGACAAAGACTTTTCCATTGACCAGAATGTAAAGAACTCGATTCGTTTTTAGAACACACGTTAATAAATGTCAACCTACCTTAAATCAAAGTCCATACAATTTCATACTCATAGGCATTTAATCCATAGAACTGTATGACTATGGAAGTAGCCAGTGCTTCTCAATTATTTTCTGTGGCGCCTCCTCGAGGAAGAAAAAAATTCACCCCCAAGCGACTATAAATTGTATTATTTGCCTATAAAATTATTAGTACACCTCTGCATAACATTGTATCTTTATTAACATTAAAAACAAACAAAAAACCCCAAAGAAGGAGTCGCGTGCCTCATCCACACATAAGGTGCACTGGATTATAAGGCACACCGTCAAATTTTTTTGGAGGATTAAAGGCTTTTAAGTGTGCCTTATGGTCTGCAAAATATGATAATTCCAGCTCCTATTATGGATTACTGTTGCCATGAAGGGTTGCGATTGGTCTGCAATAATATTTAGGTAGGGTGTATATGGCTAAATAGCATCCACATGAATGCCAAGACCCAAGTTCTTTCAGCAGAGCATAGTCCAGAGCATTACATTGGATCTGCCGGCTTACTTTCTTCCAATAGTGCATCTTGGTATCATTTCTTCCCCATAGAAGTGACACATGGTCAAAAATCACACAGTTAGTAACAATTTGTTCTGCAGTAACTCTTTCTTGGGATCAGAGCAGATAGGCTAGCCTTCACTTCCCATACTTTGCAAGCTTTGGGCACGTAGAGTTGTACCGAATAGAGGCAAAATGCGCATGTTTCACCACTGGCCAATTAGTGCAAAGATGACTGTCATATTGCTACAGACAGCTGGACAGTGTGCATTATATAAATAAACAAGAAAATCCACAAGAATCCCTTGTATCTTTCAGCTGGTCAAATCATCTTCCTCATTTTTCAGTGTATAATCCTTGTAAGGTTTGGGGGGAGGCTAGGCCCTATTTCAGCTAACACTGAGCAAAGCTTGTGACCTCCTGAACAGCTTGCCAAACCATTGTAGGGTCAACATACACAAATACACTCACAATCATTCACACTCACACTTACATCTAGGGCAGTGCTTCTCAAATAGTGGGGCACGCCTGCTTTTTTGCCATACTGTACCAGAATTAAGCGTAATTGCACATCCTCTACAGTAGGTGGCAGTGTCGCTTTCCTCATCATACTATGGTGTAAGGAAAAAGCACTGAGTAAATGATATGAAATGCAGTAAACACTATAGTCGTGCGTGGGGTGCTGGGGTGTGTGAAATGTTTTTTTTTTTTCTTCCAATTGGTGACGTCACAGAAAATAATTGAGAAACACTGACTTCGGGGCAAGTTTGGACAGCGAATTAGCCTAATGTGCATATCTTTTGACCATGGGACCAGAGTACCTGGAGGAAACCCACAAACGCACAGGAAAAATTTGCAAACTCCACATAGAAAAAATCAAGCCTGGGAATTAAACCCAGCAGTCATTTGTTGCCAGTCAAAAAGTCAGTACTACTTACCATTCAGCATTCTTAACACAATGTAGAATTCATAGTAACCCACAGTTGATCTTTAGTGTGATTAGACTGACTCAAAGTTTTTAAGTATTACTGTATCAAGATGAAAAAATATCAAATATAGATAAATACAGGATACCCCCTCTAAAAAAAACCCACTCCATACTTGAAAAACAGATGGATATTTAAAAAACAATTGGTGTAATAAATTCCATCACAGGGCACAGTGGTACAGTGGTTAGTACGTCCACCTCAATGGGTTTGGGTGTTTCTGTGTTGAATTTGTATGCCCCCAATGCTTGCATGCATTTCCTTCAGGTACTTCAGTTTCCTCCCACCGTTCAAACATGCACAGCAGGGTAATTTGCTGTTCTACAAACGATATTCCCAAAAAGTTGGGACACTATACAAATTGTGAATAAAAAATGATGTGGAATTGCCTAATTTCAATATTTTATTCTGAATAGATCATATATGACAGGCCAAAGGTTTAAACTGAGAAAATGTACAATTTTAAGGGAAAAATGTGTTGATTCTAAATTTCATGGTGGCAGTGGTGGTCTAGTGGTATAGGGCACTGGATCGCTGATCCAAAGGTTGGGGGTTCGAGTCCCACTCTCCACAAGGCCCCCCCCAGTGGAGCTAACTGGGTTATCAAAGGCCGGCCATGTCTCTCACTGTCTATGGTGTGAGGCATGTAAAAGAACCATTGCTGACTTTCGACAAGAGTAGCTGCAAAGCCGTCAGCGTGTTTCCGCCCTGCGATGGCCTGGCGAGCTGTCCAGGGTGTACTCTGCCCTCGCCTGAAGTTGGCTGGGATGGGCGCCAGCCTCCCCGCGACCCAAGTTAGGATTAAGCGGTTACAGAAAATGAACTGAACTGAATTTCATGGTGTCAAATCTCAAAAAAGTTGGGACGGGTAGCAATAACAGGCTGGAAAAGTCAGTTACACTTATAATGAACAGCTGGAAGACCATTTCCCACTAATGAGGTCCATTGGCAACGTGACTGAGTATAAAAAGAGTTACTCAAAGTAGCAGTGTCTCTCAGAAGGGAATATGGGTAGAGGATCACCAGTTCCCCCAATGTTGTGCAGAATGACAGTGGAGCAATATCAGAAACATGTTTCTTCATCATCAACAGTGTATAACATCATCCAAAGATTCAGAGAATGTGAAACAATCTCTGTGCGTAAGGGTCAAGGCCAAAAAAACCATACTGGATGCCCGTGATCTTGAGACCTTAAACGGCCACAAACAGGAATGCTACTGTAAGGGAAATCACAGAATGGGCTCATCAATACTTCCAGAAACTATCGTCGGTGAACACAATCCACCGTGCCATCCTCCATTGCCAGCTAAAACTCTACAGTATAAAGAAGCCATTACTAAACAGGACACGAAGGCACAGGTGTTTTCTCCGGGCCAGGGTTATTTAAAATGGAGTGTGGCAAAGTGGATTCATCTGAATCACGATTCGAAGTTCTTTATGAACAACTGAGACGCCATGTCATACAGACTACAGAGGACGAGGACAACCCAAGTTGTTGTTATTAGTGCTCATTTTAGAAGCCTGCATCTGTGATGGTATGGGGTTGCATGAGTGCGTGTGGCATGGGCAGTTTGCACATCTGGAAAGGAAAAATCAATGCAGAAAGGTATATTCAGGTTCTAGAACAACATATGCTCCCATCCAGACTCTGTCTCTTTCAGAGAAGACCTTGCATTTTTCAACATGATAATGCCAGACCACATGCAGCATTAATTACAACATCATTGCTGCAGAGGAAAAGGAACCGGGTATTGAACTGGCCAGCCTGCAGTCCAGATCTTTCACCTATAGAGAACATTTGGCACATCATAAAGAGGAAGGTGCAATAAAAAAGGTTCAAGACGGTTGAACAGTTTGAGGCCTGTATTAGACAAGAATGGGACAGCATTCCTACCTATTTCTAAACTTGAGAAACTTGTCTCTTCGGTCCCCAGACATTTGCAGACAGTTGTAAGAAGAAGAGGGGATGCCTCACAGTGAAAATGGCCTAGTCTCAACTTTTTTGAGATTTGTTGACAACATGAAATTTAAATTCAACATATTTTTCTCTTAAATGATACATTTTCTCAGTTTAAACATTTTTTACCCCGTCATCTATGCTCTATTCGGAATAAAATATTGAAATTTGGCACTTCCACATCATTGCATTCAGTTTTTATTCACAACTTGTATAGTGTCCCAACATTTTTGGAATCCGGTTTGTAAATCACCCCAGGTATAAGGGTAAGTGTGAATGGTTGTTTGCCAGACTATTGCAGGGCCAACATGCAAGTTGTCCAGGGTGTATCCCTCCCTCACCCAGAGTCATGTGAAATGGCCTTTCTGTGACTCTAATTAGGATTAACCGGCTTAGAAAAGTACTTATTAATGATTGAGTTCTATTGCATTACTATAGTACATTATGTGGAATAGTTTATTTATTTATTTTTTGTCCAAAAATTGTCCTATTTTTGAAAGCCAAGGTTATGATCTTAATCAATATAATAGATGATGATAATACCTTAAAGAATAGTCTTACAATATTTATTAAAATGATGTGAACTAATCTGATGCCCTTGCTGCAAACACTGATGGTAAAGACTCTACAGTGACTATTTCAAATTGCTCAGTGACTTCCTATTCTGCTCCCATAATGCATTTGGCCAATCTCATGGTTTCCATTGCACTGTATGGTTACCTATAAGGGTTGTAAGCCCTCTACAGAACCTGTTCTTTATTACAAACATCCCTTCAGACTCCCATTTGGGGGGAATTTGGAATAGCTGATTAGCCTAATGTATATGTCTTTGGGAGGAAACTTATGAAAGCGCAGGGGAACATGCACACTGTGCACAGAAACAACCTTGCAGATGAGCTTTGCTGTGAGGTGAGAGTGCTAACCACTCTGGTGGCATACTCCCAAGCAATTCCTTCATTCATTCATTTTCTGTAATGGCTTGAACCTAATTAGGGTCGCGGGAAGGGTGGCGCCCATCCCAGCCGACTCCGGACGAGGGTAGAGTACACCCTGGACAGCTCATCAGGTCATCACGGGGCAGAAACATGCTAACGGCTTTGTAGCTACTGTTGTCGAAAGTCAGCAATGGTTCTTTTACATGTAGAGTGACCAACATGTCCGGCCTTTGATAACCCAGTTAGCTGCACAGGGGGCGGCCAAGCAATTATTATACTTAAGTTTATATGTATTATACTGTATTTGTCCTGAATGTTGACAAGGTGTTAATGCTTGAAAGGTGATGAGTTTGACATTATCACATATAACACAGCCTCGGTGTCTTAATTAAAATTATCATTTAATTTGGTGTCTTTCTCACATGGACTCACACAAATATATGTACATAGTTCCCTGTCTCATGGCAGGTGCGATAAAATGCATGACAGTGGTTATGAAGTGATTCTTTCCCACGAATAACCAGCAAGTTGCAGAAATATCGCAGCTCATGCCAGTGTGTCACAATCTTAACTGAAGCAAAATGGAGGGTGCCATTTGTGCCCAATTTTTAAAAATTATTGAAGCAATGCTTTCATTTTATCCAGTGACAGTGTTTACTATCTTTTACAGGATGGTGAATGATCCTTCATGGCCATTGTCAACTTTGACAATTACTAGGCATCCAAATAAATCCCTTTATAGGCAGGACAATAGCAAGGAATAAACAGTGGGCTTCTGTAGAACCAACACGTTAATCTTTTCTTAATTGAAGTACACTTTTGGTCCTCAGGCGTAACGACTTTTACAATCAGGGTTTTTTTTTTTTTAAAGCTGCTTGCGTACAATTGTGCCTGTTTTACTCATCTAGTTGAAACCACCATTAATTGTTCAGTTCATTTTCTGTACCCGCTTAATCCTAATTTGAGTCGCGGGGAGGCTGGTGCCCATCCCAGCCAACTTCGGGCGAGGGCAGAGTACACCCTGGACAGCTCGCCAGGCCATCGCACAGCAGAAACACGCTGACGGCTTTGCAGCCTGCTCTTGTCGAAAGTCAGCAATGGTTCTTTTACATGCCTCACACCATAGACAGTGAGAGACATGGCCGGACTTTGATAACCCAGTTAGCTCCACTGGGGGGGGGGGCAGTGACAACCTTGTGCAGAGTGGGACTCGAACCCCCAACCTTTGGATCAGCGATCGAGCGACCTATACCACTAGACCACCACTGCCCCCACCATTAACTGTGAGAATCTCAAAATTTTGTTGTGTTTTCTGACCCTCTCAATTCCATCATCAGGAGCACTGGTTTAGCTGGTAAGAAGATTGAGATGATTTAATGTTATGCTCACGTCCTCCACCTGGTCAGACTCGAAGACGGTAGGGAATTGGAGAAAGCTGGCCAGTCTGTTGCTTTTTTGATGGATGGGAGCTGTCTCAGACAATTTCTACCTAACTCACACATTTATATTCTTATAAATAGGGTATTTGTTTGCACTTATAGGAAACTGTAGCAGAAAAGAAAATACTGTAGGAAATTTGACTTTAGTTTTCTACTCATGACATTCTATAGATTATCTAACTTTTGATTCAAAAAGGTACCAAACTGGGAGGCACAGAACAAAACCCGTTCTAATAAATTTGACATGATATTCATTTTCTGTAACCGTTTAATCTTGGTTATGGTCACAAGGAGGCTGGCGCCCATCCCAGCCAACTCCAGGCAAGGGCAGAGTACACCCTGGACAGCACGCTAGGCCATCGCACGGCGGAAACACGCTGACAGTTTTGCAGCTGCTCTTGTCAAACGGCAGCAATGGTTCTTTTACATGTACCTCACACGATAGACAGTGAGAGACATGGCCGGCCTTTGATAACCCAGTTCGCTGTATTGTGGGGACAGTGACAATCTTGTGGAGAATGAAACTCGAACCCCCAACCTTTGGATCAGTGATCCAGCGCCTTATATCATAAGGCCACCACTGCCCTGAATGATGAAATTTAAAATGTTTAATCACTCTAAATTATCAGATCATTACATCTTTAATTTTCATGTGTACATTTCTGTGATTGGAACTGCATGGTTATCTATCGATACTATGCTGCTATAGTAGCCATGGTTGGCAGCCTCTTATGATGAAATTTGACATTTTGCACTAAATATAGTCAAAAAAACCTTTGCACAAATCTCAGAGCGGAAAGTAAGAAAGTGCTCACAAAGGTTAAGTTATATCTCTATCCAACAACTTAATCAAAGCCAAATATTCACCGTGTGGAAATCAGACAGTAGATAGCATTTCTTTCTGTAAAAATATACGTGTCTGTGTGTATCTCTCTCTCTCTCTATCTCTCTCTCTCATATATATATATATATATATATATATATATATATATATATATATATATATATATATATATATATATATATATATATATATATATATATATATATATATATGTATATATATATATATATATATATATATATATATATATATATATATATATATATATATATATATATAAATATATATATACACACTAGTGTATATATATATATATATATATATATATATATATATATATATATATATATATATATATATAAAACGTGATGGCCTGGTGAGCTGGCTGTCCAGTTGCACTCTGCCCTCATGCAGAGTTGGCTGACATGGTCATGAGCCGCCCCACAAACTTAATTAGGATTCAGCAGTTTAATCAATATTTATATATTCATTCACATTCATTTTCTGAACTGCTTAATCCTAATTAGGGTCACGGGGAGGCTAGGGCCCATCTCAGCCAGCTCTGGGAGAGGGCAGAGTACACCCTGGACGGCCCTCTCTATATATGTACACTATATACATTTTTTCAAAATATATTTATGTAGACTCACAGCTTTTTAGTCTACATTACACATTATATGTTAATCTGCATTTTTGCAGGAAGATGGCCTAGGCACATTAACAATCAACAACATTTCCAGCTGCAATGACATCCATTAGATTCTCCCAGATAAATACGGATACACGTAGTACACAGGTGTCAAACTCGTGCCACAAAGGGCCAAGGGCCATGTGGCTGCAGGTTTTTGTTTCAACCAAGCAGCAGCACAACTGGCTTGGCTCATTTAAACAACTGATCTGAGATTTCAGGCAGTTGATTGGTCAGTCTCTGTACAGAGCACACAGACTGACCAATCAACTGCCTGAAGACTCAAACCGTTAGTTTAAATGAGCAAAGTCAGGTTTGCTGCTGCTTGGTTGAAACAAAAAACTTGCAGCCACATGGCCCTTTGTGGCATGAGTTTGACACCCGTCTGTCTGTCTGTCTTCCTTTTGGCTTTTTCCCTTTTACTCGGGAGTCGCCACAGCGAATCATCTGATTCGCACGTTTGATTTTCCAGAGGTTTTTACGTCGGATGCCCTTCCTGTCACAACCCTTTTTAGCAAGGGACAGAAACACGCTGACGGCTTTGCAGCTACTCTTTATGAAAGTCAGCAATGGTTCTTTTACATGCCTCTCACCAGAGACAGTGAGAGACATGGCCCGCCTTTGATAACCCAGTTAGCTGCACTGGAGGGTACAGTGACAACCTTGTGGAGAGTGGGACTCGAACCCTCAACCTTTGGATCAGCGATCCAGCGCCCTATACCACTAGACCACCACTGCCCCTGAGTTTGACACCCCTGATATGATATATATTCTCTGGAGCCCTGCGATGGCCCGGGTGTAACCCACCCTCACCCAGAGTCGGTTGAGATGGGTGCCAGCCTCCCCACAACATTAATTGAGCGTAACTTTGAAAATGAATGAATGAATATTATCTGGATTTGTGGTCTTGACTGCATAGAATTCCACCCCCACCCCCACCCCAAAAAAAAATCCCCCAAAAAAACAGACTTTAGCCCGTTTAATAGTACCAAGTGGTAATTATCATATTTATACATAAAACACAAATTAAACTGATTGTCCTGTCACTTTGGTAATGACGGACTACATTAGTCTTGCAGTGTTTGTGCGCTGAATGTTTCTGATCTGTGCCAGTAGAGAACAACTTTGTTCAGTGGCCTTAAGCGAAACCATGGAGGAGTGAGTGGGTGAGAAATCACAAAAGAACATCCACGCCTCTTCTTTTAGTTCTCTTATTTTCTTCTGTTGTTTTATTTTCCGTAGTTTCTGGCATTACTTATCCTCTCAGTGTCCATCAGCTGGACTCATCTTGATTTATTCCTGTTGCTTTAAATACTTCTGGGTTTCTACTCAACCTGGTTGCAGAAACACACACAACACTTTATGATAACCTGCTGTTTTATTGAAGTTGGGCCAAAATATGTGACTATTCATTTGTTCTTTTTTTTCAGTAGAGACTTTAAATAATTCATACTCAAGGAACAGGAGGTCTGGTGGGAGGTGTTGGATGGTTGAGCGTTGTCCTTTATGTTCTGTAGGTGACAGCAAAAGTGGTAAGGATGGGTTTGACTGTGCAAAGCTGGCAAGGTGGTGTGTGTATGTGTGTGGAGGGAGGGAGAAAGAAACCGAGAGAGATTGAATCAGTTTTTTTTTAGGAGTGAAGTACCTCTGGGAGTACTATAAGACAGGTGACGGGAGGAGCAGTACAGCGCTCCACAGGTAGCCGTCTGGCAGATGAATGTTGGAGTGTGTGCATGTGTGTCTCTGTGTCTGTATTTGAAACAGATACAGCCTTGTCTTCAGCATGCTGTCATACCAATCCTCCACATATAAAGGATTCTTTTTTTTTTTTTTTTCTAATTCCTTACAGCTCCATGCATATTTGTCCCTACATGTGATGGTCTGTTATAGCTACATTTACAGTACCATACTCCGATTACAGTACAGTGTCGTGTCACAATAATATCTGTTTTAAGGGTATGAACTATACATCTGTGCCTTTGAACACACACACACACACACACACACACACACACACACACCCACAACTCAATCTGTACAAGTCTTATAGCAGGGCCATAACTTTGAGGTTAAGTCCATACTGAATAATTAAAGAGTGCTGAAACCTCAGTGTAACACCTGCATCTTTCTTGCCTTTCTGAAAAAAGACAGATGAGCTAAAAACCATTAAAAAAAGGCAATAATACAATAGTACAGCATGAATTTTTAATAACGGATTACTATGAAGCTCATACTGAACATCCTTTCATCACAGTTAATACTGTTTGAATTGATAGGCTCCTGTCGTGGACGAGGAATAATGCATAATCGCAGTGTCTGGTGTCATCGAGAAGAGGCCATGCTCCCTTTTAAGTCTTTTTTTTCCTTTTTTTTTTTTTCTCCTCATGGAGATTGTCCTCACCACTGTCACCACTGGCTTTCTCATTAGAGCACCACATCCATATCTGGATTTCTGTAAAGCTGGTTTGCGGCCATGTGCATTGTTAAAAGTGCTGTACAAATGAAGGGTAAGAGGATGTTGGCTTGTTAATAGTTGTTTTGGGTTTTTTTTTTTTTTTTTTTTCCTTTTGTTATGTTTGTTCCATTTTTCACACTACCAAAAATTTAGCACTCACACGGCGCTTCTGTTGTGATAGAAGCAGCACGTGTTAGTTGGTATAAGAGTCATCTAATGGAGGACCAGCTGTAATATTGCACTACATTGCAGTAGCTGTTGTGCTGTTATTGTGTTTTTTCACATTGGAGGGGGCTTTTATCTTTAAGCCATTGTGTCATTAGTGAGCCAGAAGCCTCTTTTTATGACCGGCATGTTGTAAAAGCGTCCAGTGTGAGCCCTAATCAGAACCCATAAACTCCAGCTCTGTCAGCAAAGTTTGGTCATTAAGAGACATTTGAATGTAATTATTTATTGATGGCTCTTATGATTTACTCTCTGGGCTGCACACGTCTGGATTTTTATGCCTTATCTCTGCACTGTGAGATGCGGGTTAACAGTCATTTAAAGACCACAGTGCTTGTGGGGCTCCATATTAGCCTCTGCTCTGAGCATCTTGCAAGATAAAGGGAATGGGCTTGTACAGACTATCTATAGGAAACATGCATGCTGACGCAGATTGTAATATGAATATGCAAGCATATAGTTAATTTAGTAGAGTAGGCAAATGCATTTGATTAGCATTCACTATCTTTATTATTATTATTATTATTATTATCATTATTATTAGCAAAGGGCTTGAATTAAATTTAGTAATGCTTGATGCAATGTGCATCAAGTGTGCTGTAAGCTTCAATATAACAGCAGGGTGTTATAGTCAGTAGGGCTTTGGCAATAATAAATGATAATGTATGCTGCAGACCCATCTTGCAAATAAATAAAAGTATTTCTCCTTCATGGCTCAGTGTATTTTAATGTTAGGTCCTTAGCCTGTTTTATTAAATGTTGCCCTGTTTTATTTAAGACATGATCGTTATATTAAGATAGGGAATAAACCACACTTTGTCAAACCTATGTTGCGGGCAATTAAAAGAGATTTCATGGGCAGAATAACATTTTATTGAGCATTTTACATGTGTGTTTGATGGATCCTGGGCCAATTTTTCTCCACTGACATTAAGTGATGCAGCAAAGACTAAACAGTTGAGGCCATGCATTTTATGAAGAATAGTTTAAGTTTTAATCATGTAGCACATTGCCACTGAGAAGCTGCCTGCTCTGGCTATCTGCAGGAAATGCCGTCAAAATAATATGATTTCCAGTCAGACTAACAAGGCTTAATTTGTGAAAAAAATGTCTTGAGATTTCTTTTTTTCACTTGAAATAGGTAGCGCAAGATGCAGTTAAGCTGATGCACATCATCTTAACATCGAGGCACAGCAGTGAGGCTCATCACCAATTACAGGCTCTGTAGGCGCTGATTAGCATAACACATTAGCATATGGGAGGAAATTAAATGCATAAACACCAACGGCTTTCCAGTACTCTGTCCAAAAAGGAAAAAAAAAAGAAAGAAAAATAAATCACACATCAGATTTAACTCCTTGTTGGAACTCATATCTATCTTTCTAGTGCCTGAGTCGTAGGATGACCATTGGTGACCCACCATGAAGGACAACGCCCTGGTTATCATTTTCTTCATGGAGGTTTTCTTGGCAGGATTAGTGCAGTTGTTTGCCATTGCCTTCTGCACGATGCGAATCTACGGACAATTTAGAACGGCCAATTAACCTACTGTGCATGTCTTTGGATTGTGGGAGGAAACCCACACAAGCACGAGGAGAACATGCAAACTCCATACAGAAACACCTAGGCTGGGAATCGAACCCAGGTCTTCTTGCTGTGAGGCAGACGTGCTAACCACTACGCCACCGTGCCGCGGAACTCATATAAAAACCTTTAATAGGAAAAATGGAGGCGATTGTGTAAGAATCTTGAACAGAATTGACATTTGCATTGGGAAATGATTCTCTTCTTACTTAGCCTCTAAATCTTTCGTGCATTATATGAAATATCTCCTTCTGTGTATGTGTATACCAATATTTTAGATTATAAACTGATGTTTCTGTGCTACCATGAAGCTCTATCTGGAATCTGAGATTGTTTTCTTTAGAAAGACACCAGTCTGAATACTACCTCATAGCTTTAGTCCTTTAGGTCTGTACTGCACCCAGATCAGCCTCACCCCACCAAAAACACAGAAAAAAGTACAACAAATCTGAGGTCCTGTGTACAAGTTGGCTGACATTGACTGATGGTTTGGTAGACTCTGAACAGCTTGCCAGACTATCAGAGGGCAAAAACACACCTAGGGGTAGTTTGAAACAAGCATTTAGGATAATGAGCCTGTCTTTAGGCGATGGGAAGGAATCAGAGTACATAGAGGAAACCCATGCAGACATAGGGAAAATGTGTAAACTCCACACAGGAATGTCCTCACTGAGCCCGAGACTCAAACTCGGGGGCTTCTATCTTTGAGTTGAACTTCGCAAAAAACAAGTTTATTCTTCTCTTTCAAAAAAAAGTTTAAAGTCATACTAATGAGAACTCCAGTGTAAAAGTTGTCGACACAATCATCATCATCATCATCATCATCATCATCTGCTTAATCCGGCGTTGGATTACGAGGCAGCATCTTAAGCAATTAGGTCCAGACGTTCCACTCTCCAGCCACTTCCTCCAGCTCTTCTGGGGGACACAGTGTCCAGAACATGTGGCCGCAAGTCTGGTGACACGACTACAAAGTCGATCATTGAACTGCGGCCTCTGTTGTCCTGATACCAAGTGCACTCATGGACACGCTCATGTTCAAACATGGTGTTTGTGATGGACAAACTATAGAGAGCACAGAAGTTCAACAGTGACATTTGGCTTCAGACTGGAGAGGCCATACCTACCAATCACACCCTTGCAGATCACATTATTGTTGCTCACATGGGCATTGAAGTCTCCCAGGACAACAAATGATTCCCCTGGGGGAGTATTCTCCAACACCCCCCCCCAAAGACTCCAAGAAAGGTGGGTACTCTGAACTGTCCTTTGGTGCATAAGCACAAACCACAGTCAGGAGTGTCCCATCACCCGAAGGTGGAAGAAAGCTACCCTTTTGTCGATCGGGGAGAATCCCAACGTGTGAACACTGAAATGGGGGGCAACAAGGATTCCCACACAGGTTTGCTGCCTCTGCCCATTAGCAACTCCAGAATGGAATAAGGTTCAGCTCCTCTCGAGATGGGTAAGTCCAGAGCCTAAGCTACGCATTGAGGCGAGTCCGACTATATTTAGTCGGTATCTCTCCACCTCACGCACCAGCTCATGTTCCTTCCCCACCTGAGAGGTGACATTCCATGTCCCAAAGGTCAGAGTCAGTAGCCGTGCATCGGTCTGACTGAAGCCATGCCTTCGGCTGTAACAGAAATCAAACCGAACCCAACCCCTATAGCCTCTCCCACAGGTGGTGGGTCCACGGGAGGGTGGATCCATGTCTTCTTTTTGGGCTGGGCCCAGCCAGGCTACATGGGCAAAAGCCTGACCACCATGTGCTCGCCTTCAAGCCCCCCAGGTCTGGATCCGGGGAGGGGGGGGGGACCCCAGTGACCCGCATCCGGTCAAGAGAAACTGTGTCCCTGTTTTTTTTCTTCATCGAGGTCTTTTGAACCATGCTTCGTCAAGACCTTCACCTAGGACCTGGTTGCTTCGGGTGACCCTACCAAGGGCATAATGCCCCCCACAACATAGCTCCTAGTATCATTAGAACATGCAAAGCCACGATAAGATAGTGATTCAAGGAGGGGACACAGCAACCACTGAACTCAAATTCCACTGTGTAATGGAGCAACACTATGCATTTACACTGAGTTATGATCAGAATCATTCAGCATGGTTAGTTAAAGATCTCTGAGATGACGAGTGTGATGGTGTTCATTGAGATATAAGCGTGTAAGTTAAAGATTGGGAAACTTTCAGCTTGAGTGGTGAAAGTGGAGGTGAAAGAGTTGAGCACAACAAAGGGTTAAAGCATTGAAACAATCCTCTCTTTAGTGGGAGATGAAGCAAAGACTAAAGCCCAGTGTTACCATTAGCACCAAGTAGTCTCATGGCATTATGAGTAGTAAAATAAACTGTCTAACATAACTAAAGTATTTTAACCAAAGTGAAAGAAATGTGAATGGCATTTAAAATTATAAGACATCTATAGATTAACATGTGGGGCATCAAGGGTGGGTTTCTTGCTTGGTAGGGTACATATTGAGTATGTAAGCAAAGAAATTGCCGCCCGAGTGTCTGCAGCGTTTGTGGATAAATAGGATTGTAGAGATAATAATAATAATAATAATAATAATAATAATAATAATCTGTAATTATTCTCAAAATGTCATCATTAAAGAGATATGATTAGATCATAAGATCAGTGGTTCGCCTTTATTCAGATCATTTCAAGGGGCCCATTCACTACCAGGCATATTAAATAAACATGAAGTACAGAGTTATCTGGAAATAAAATGTAATCGGCCACAGTGGCTTTCCAGAACCACTGGCTTACTTATGTCAATAAACCCTGCCCCGGGTGTGATGACATTACTAAATAATGCCATCTTGAGGAAATGGTGCAGTGCAGAACTATCACCATAACAAAAATGGCAACCGTTAGCACAGACATGGATGACGCAAGCAGTGAAAACTGACCTTTCGGTCAAACTGTCTTGTTACTGTTATTGTAAGCAGGCATAAGAAAGACAAGATGTAAAACAGTTGAATAAGCGATACCACGCCCATAGACTAGGAAGGTTTCACCTTTTTGTATTCGGCCAAAATGAACTGATAATGATAAACAAATGCCTTTATGCTGTTGGAATATGAGTGGGCATTAAATGTGCCTATTCATGAGAATTAGATAATTTGTTATGCTTAACTTTTTGATACACACCTACACGTGGGGAGCTTGGACATCTCAGCTGATTCTATGCAAAGACAGGGCACACCCTGAACAGCTCATTATACTATCACAGAACCAACACACCACAACCATTCACACTCACTCCACAGCTAGGGGCAATTTAGATCAATCAATTAGCCTCATCTGCATGTTTTAGGACTGGGAAGGAGAGAGTGGGAGGGGGGGGGGGGTGTACCGTGAGTAAACATGTCCTCAATTACCCCAGATTCAATCCCAATACCTTCTTGTTGTAAGGTAAACATACCAGCCACTACACCGCAGTTGCCACCCAGTTCTCTGCATTAGCAAGACAAAAGTATTTTATTAATTTAATATACAATAATTGGATGAACTACTGATCTGTACCGTATGCACGAATGCTGCTATCAGTTCACCAGGGATTTGTCCACCGATCACTACAACTCATCAGTAAAAACCCCCACACCATCCCTGTTTAGAAATTACTAACACAATTATAAAAACCATAAAGGGCAGTGGTGGTCTAGTGGATAGGGCGCAGGATTGCTGATCCTAAGGTTGGGGGTCCGAGCCCCGCCAAGGTTGTCACCCCCCCCCCCCCCCCCCGCAGTGTGGCTAACTGGGTTATCAAAGGCGGGCCATGTCTCTCATTGTCTATGGTGAGAGGTTCATGTAAAAGAACCATTTCTGACTTTCGTAAAGAGTAGCTGCAAAGCCGTCAGCGTGTTTCTGTCCCTTGCTAAAGGGTTGTGACAGGAAGAGCATCCGACATAAAAACCTATGCCAAATCAAATGTGCGAAGCAGATGATTCGCTGTGGCGACTCCCGAGAAAAGGGGAAAAAGCCGAAAGGAAGAAAGAAAGAAAGAAAATCATAATCATAAAGCTTGTAACGCAGTGTTCGACGGTGATCTGATATCCGCTGTTCTCAAATGAAAAAAAGCCTTTCCCTTTGAAGTCCGTGTCTTCTCATTCAGTAGTTAGCATGTTAGCTTAGCATAGATGAGGCCATGAAATTGTCCTTTTCAAGGTTAACAAAGCAATCAAATCAATCACAAGGCCCATAAAATAGAATTCTTCCCTTTTACCCAGCTATCATTTTTCACACGTAGTACAGTATCATATCCTGGTGTCGTGTCTTATTAATGTCACTGAATCAATGTGGTTGAGGTGAATCAACAGGGATCTTGACCCCATTGATAAAAGAACCGTTTGATTGCATTGCCATTTTTAATTTTTGCTAAAAAGGGGGGTGAGGGGTGGTGGTGGTGAGAAAATGTGGGGGTCTTAGGGTGGTGATGCATACAGGCAGTTATACGCATTATGCATCAATCCAGGACGCCAAAGGATAAATGTCAGCCTTCTCCTTTTAGATATGATAGTAGTGAGCAGTGACTGATGGGTCTGTCAGACATGAAGACATGGAACAGGAGAGAGAAAAAGTGCCTTTCAGGGCTACCAGAAAACATGCATGCACGGGCACGTCAAGATCAAAATCAATGCTTAGAGCACCACAGGCTAGGCTTTTCACCAAGGGACTGGCCACTTTTTTTTTTTTTTTTTTTTTTAATTCATCATAAGGTGCCACCTTCTTTTTCTGTCACCCATTACAAATTCCCACTCATGAAGAAGGAAAGTCAATGCTGTCTGTTTTCCTGTTTTTACCCTATTAGATGGTTTTCCTTTCTCCCAGGCTTGTGACCCTGCACATAGTCTAGGCAGTAATGAGCGTTACAGTAACTGCCCACGATCCTGCCAAAACGAGCTGAATTGACTCTTGTCTCAGGAAAAACCCTCCACCTTAGTTTCCTCACAATTAGAAAGTCACAAATAAATACATTTGGAAAAGAATGGACATCATTGGTGTTGCAGAGATTATTTATAGACAAGACATTACTGATGTACTTTACACACACCTGCAAAATGAATAAATAAATAAAAAATAAAAGTGCAAAGGAGGGAGAGCAGCTTTGTGTTTTTATTCTTTAATTATTCCATCAGTGCTAAGAGCCTACACATTCGCCATCTGTGGCATGAGCACATCATTAGGTTGCTATGCCAGGTTTTTCTGTGTGTCAGAGGCTTGGAAAGAGAGAGGGAGCTTTCGAAATACCTCATCGGGGATATTGTTAATGCATCACCTAATTGAGATGGATTCATTTTTAATGACTTGCACTGTCTTGCCGGTAAATGCTGGAAGTTAATGAATGCAGAGAGAGAAGGAAAGAGATACTCTAATAAGCTTCTACTGGCCGAAGGTTACATTATATGCACATATTTATATTTCATTTGGATTTTGGTTGTAAAAATGGAGTTCTTCCCTTTTTGCACTACTAACAGTGGAAGTATGGGTTTGGACATGGACATGTACTGCATAAGGAAATTATGCATTGGTTTATTTCTGGGCGTGATCATGCCTTTTTCTTTCCTCCCTTGTAGTCTCAGGACTTTTCAATGCTGCGTCAAGAAGGCTGTTTTCCCCTAGTTTATTAGTTTAGTTTATTCCTAGTTCTAATCAGAATCCTCAACTGAAATCAGATGAAAATGTTGAGGTTCTCTTTGGCAGTAACGAGGATGGATAGGATCAGAAATGAGTACATCAGAGGGACAGCACATGTAAGAGGCTTTGGAGACAAAGTCAGAGAGGCTAGATTGAGATGGTTTGGACATGTGCAGAGGAGGGATAGTGAGAATAACCTACTCAGTATCCCTCCTCTGCACATGTCCAAACCATCTCAATATTATTGGTAGTAGGATGCTAAGGTTGGAACTACCAGGAAGAAGACCTAGAGGAAGACCAAAGAGAAGATTCATGGATGTATTGAAGGAGGACATGAAGGTAGTTGGTGTAAGAGAAGAAGATCCAGAAGATAAGGTGAGATGGAGGCAGATGATTCGCTGTGGCGACCCCTGAAGGGAAAAGCTGAAAGGAAAAGAAGAAGAATCAGAATCCTCAACTGGATCCCAAGCCAGTTAATTGAGGCTTTCAGTATTTAACCATGATTTAGCTCTTACCTATGCTCTTGAACTAGAATTTAGCAATGCATCACTGAAAGATGAATATTAAAACAGAAAAAATATATAATAGGGTGACAATTACAAAAGAAAAAAGTGAAAAAGTCGAATAGAAAAATATGGATTCACACAGTTGTGCATTATGTAACAAATTCTACATGTTAGCTACACATGACAGGCCTAGAAGAAAATACCACGGATAAAATATTAATGTGTACATTGTAATGGTAATGCCACGATGCATCACTTTCCGTGGTTAATTGGGATCGAGATCCCCACGCGACCATTGAAATCTGCGAAGTAGGATCAGCCCCCCCAACCACCCCCTGACTGACGTATACGTACATGTATGCGTACAGACGCTCCTCAACTTACATTTTATTTACGTTCCGAATGGCCGAATGTCAGGTAAAAAAAAAAAAAATTGTTACTGTACATTCCAGTAACATGACCATTCATACTGTACTATACATCCATAAATACTATTATTGTATTTCATAAAACACCCCTAAATCAATTATTATAAACATAAAATTGTAAAATAATATCAGCATTAATTTCAAATAAATTAAATTAATGTAAAATAATTTCAAATAAATACATTTTAATCAAATTCACTTAATACCACTGATTCTGATTATCACTTTCACTAGTAGGCTTACGTTTCTGACCAACCATATTTGCTTAGGGTTACAAATACGTAAAACAGTGTAAACACAAAGATCACAGAGACGACCTCTTAACCAAGGGTAACACCCGGTGAACTGGGAAGAAGCAAGGAACGTTCAGTCTTGTCGTTTGTAAACAATGAATGCAGCACCATGCAAACAATGGACGCAGCATCATGTGTAAGTAGCATTTGAACGTCTCGTACTACAGAGAGCGCGCAAAACTCAAAAATTTACAAAACTTACAAAACTTAGTTAAAAATTTTTTGCAAAAAAAAAAAAAAGTCAGTTCAAACTGTCAGATAAAATCGAAAAAATGTAAGGCGAATAAATGTAAAACGAGGACTGTCTGTATATAATGTAAAACGAGGACTGTCTGTATATAATATCAATAAATACATGTTCAATGCTATAAATGCTTATAATTACAATTAAACATTAAAAAATAATGCATAAGATGTAAATAAAATATAAATACACACACGTATGCGTGCATGCACGCAGATGCATGTGCACACACTCAGACACAATGTATCCAGTTTTGATGGGAAGTTTTGGGCTATTTTTTGTTTTGTGTGTTGGTTTAGGGTTGTTTTTTTTTTATTTGCATAATTGGCATCATTTTTGTGTCATTTTCCTTTTCCCCCCATTCTTGCTTAATTTCCTATTTTTTAATTTTATAAATATTTATTTCTTTATTTTTAAAAAACCTGCGATGCACTGAAGCCGCATAAATTGAAGTGCGAAGTAGCGAGGGATCTCTGTATTGCGTTCCACCGATGGAATAACCAACCGAGTATAATTTATCACCACATAATGTTACTGAGCCTTGAACTGACCAACTGAAGCCACCCCAGATCATAACTTTACCACCAAAGGCATCTACAGTGACCACTATGTATGATGGGTGCAATGCTGCATGCTCTTCCCTCCCCTGACATTCCCAACACTCGGCTTTTTCTTCCAATTATTCTCACTAGCAAGTGTTTTTCTGATGACCACAGAGCTGTTTAGTCCCAATCCTGTGAATCCATGTTGTATTCTGTATGTATAAACGCTGATTGATACCTTTGCTGTATCAAACTGTATACTTAGTGATGGGAGCCATGGATGACCATAGCCATAACCCAAAATATCAGTTTAATTTGGCAACTCCTTTATTTGCTGTTGCATTAGTTATGATTTGAATTCTCATAGTGCATTAACATTACTATGGAACACTGACATAAAAAAGTTATTGCTAGAAAGTTGATTACAATTTGATATATGATATGTGACCTGTTGTACACACTTTGCGCAGAATTAAGAAATTTAGTGTCCTAAATTTCACACAGATTATTACCTAAACTGCAGCATTCGGTCTGTTTATAAACAGGATAACCCCAAAAGTTATGTATAGATTTTTATGACGTTTCTACAAGAGGTGAGGTTTTGGACAAAGAAGACTTCATTAGATTTCAGAGATGAAAATTTTAAAGGATTCTTTAACATTTTAAAATCTATGAATTCTCACATTTTAGTTCATATGGAGGATTGCTGGGCGAGCTGGAGGTTCACCCTTTCTCAATGCTCTCATTTCCGTCTTGAAATTTCCGATTCCGGATAGATTCCTGCAAGGTAAGCACTATGTGTGTTTATTTTCCTGATATTTTTGTATAAGGTTCGTAATTTACCTTCCTTTTTTCCTGCTGCATCTCATTTGCTGAGTTACTTAATTCAACTATAGTTGTAGCAAGGATGGAGCCTATTTCAGTTGTCTCTGGGAATAAGATACACATTTAACAGTTTGTCAGTCCATTGCATTCATTCATTCATTCATTTTCTGAACTGCTTAGTCCTAATTAGGGTTGCGGGGAGGCTGGTGCCCATCTCAGCCGACTCCGGGCGAGCGCAGAGTACACCCTGGACAACTCGCCAGGCCATCACAGGGCAGAATCACGCTGACGGCTTTGCAGCCTACTCTTGTTGAAAGTCAGCAATGGTTTCTTTACATGAACCTCACAAGATAGACGGTGAGAGACATGGCCGGCCTTTGATAACCCAGTTAGCTGCACTGGGGGGGAGGGGGAGGGGCAGTGACAACACATTCAGAGTGGGGCTTGAACCCCCAACCTTGGGATCAGTGACCAGCACCTTACCACCAGGCCACCACTGTCCCCAGGGCCAACATATACACAATCATTCACATTCACACCTCGAGGCAATAGCCAATTAACAGGATCAGTCAATTAACCTAATGTTGATGTGTTTAGACAGTCTGAATAAACCAAAGTATCTGAAAGAAATCCACACAATTATGGGGAGAATATGCAAATTCTCAGGACCCTCTTGTTGTGAATCAGATATATTAACCACTATGCCACCATGCTGTCTAGTTCTCTAGAGTAGCTAAAACAAACGTGTTTTGTAATTAAATATAATTACACTGGACTACTGATCTACTGTATGAGTGCTGTTCTCGAAACACAAGGGAATTGTGTATAGATTACAACACTAACGATTATGCCACTCTGCCGCCCAATCATTAATTCATTTGTCAATCTATACCCTGCGTTTTCATTGTTTCACTGCAAAGACTTGTTGTACATGTTGTCGAGTACCAAGTAAGGTTCTTATGACACAGTTAGTCTCCTTTACTACATCTGCTTCTTGCCAGTTTATTTTATGCTATACATTTATATTTATCTGTCCCCCCCCCCAGTGCAGCTAACTGGGTTATCAAAGGCCGGACATGTCTCTCGCTGTCTATGGTGAGAGGTTCATGTAAAAGAACCATTGCTGACTTTCGTAAAGCGTAGCTGCATAGCTGTCAGCGTGTTTCTGTCCATTGCTAAAGGGTTGCGTCAGGAAGGGCATCCGACATAAAAACCTATGCCAAATCAAATGTGCGAATCAGATGATTTTGCTGTGGCGACCCCTGAAAAAAAAAAGTATAAAGCCGAAAGGAAATGAAGAAGAAGATTTATATTTGTCTGTACTTTGCCCCCTGCTTTGTCATATGACTATGATGTCTGCACTCCATACAGCTTTTGAATATAATTAACTTATTATTATAACTGTCTGTCGTCCTTTCGGCTTTTTCCCTTTTACTCGGGAGTCGCCACAGCGAATCATCTTCGCACGTTTGATTTGGCAGACGTTTTTACGTCGGATGCCCTTCCTGTCACAACCCTTTTAGCAAGGGACAGAAACACGCTGACGACTTTGCAGCTACTCTTTACGAAAGTCAGCAATGGTTCTTTTACATGAACCTCTCACCATAGACAGTGAGAGACATGGCCCGCCTTTGATAATCCAGTTAGCTGCACTGGGGGGGGGGGGTGGGGGGTGGGGGCGGGGGGTGGCGGACGGACGGACAGTGACAACCTTGTGGAGAGTGGGACTCGAACCCCCAACCTTCGGATCAGCCATCCAGCGCCCTATATCACTAGACCGCCACTGCCCCGACTCATTATTATAACTATTAACTAGGAAATATTTCCACACTTTTGATTTATGACTGCTTCCAACATCTCGGCATGACTTTTTTTTTTCAGTTTTAATTAGAGTATTAACTACAGAGCATATTCTTTATTCTATGTGAATCAATAAGGGCCTTGTTCTAATCTCCCCAAATCCTTGCCCTTTAACCCGTCATATAATGACCCCCATCTGGGTCAAGACAGGGAAAGTCTTCACGGTCACTTAGTATTTACTCAATATATTAAAGGATCCTTGTGATGAATTAAAGGCAGGCAGTACACGTCATGAAACCCAAACAGTATGCAGCTCTTGTTAACTCCGAATGCACCCAGAAACATTTATTTATCTATCTGAAACCTGCAGATAGCAGCATGACTACCGGGGGTGATAGTCTCCTTTTTGTTCAATAACATAATCACCACAGATTTGCATAGAGCTTTATATGAAAAAGATTGTATCTCCTGCAATAGCGATCACCATATTTGTGAGATAAGCTTCAGTGTTGGGATTAAGGGGTATTAAAAGCAGAGAGTTGGAGGATATCTGGCTAGTAAGGTCAGAAGCCATGAATTTACTTTTAGTAATTACTTTTCGTTGCCATGATGGAAACTCCACACCAGCAGAAAGTTATGACCAGAATCGGTGGATGAGTGGACGAGGGGAATTGGATACGCTTTCTTTGCTTTTGGTTGCCATGGTTGGAAAGTCCCCCATGCTGTGAATGTCCTCTGTTTCATTCATATCCCAACCTCATGAATGTCTACAACAGGTCAGAGCTGCTTGTATTTTCGGACTGTTTTGCTGCTGGCTTGTTCATTTGACATGCTATGAACTTATAACTATGAAATTGTGATGGCAACCGTTTCACAAGTTGTTGTTTGAGGAGAACGAAACCCAACTAACATTTTTCAAATGAATGTCTGTCTGTCTTCCTTTCGGCTTTTTCCCTTTTACTCAGGAGTCGCCACAGCGAATCATCTGATTCGCATGTTTGATTTGGCAGAGTTTTTTTTTTACGTCAGATGCCCTTCCTGTCACAACCCTTTTTTAGCAAGGGATAGAAACACGCTGACGACTTTGCAGCTACTCTTTACGAAAGTCAGCAATGGTTCTTTTACATGCCTGTCACCATAGACAGTGAGAGACATGGCCCGCCTTTGATAACCCAGTTAGCCGCACTGGGATGGGGGCGCGGGGGGCGGGGGGGGGGGGGGGGCAGTGACAACCTTGTGGAGAGTGGGACTCGAACCCCCAACCTTTGGATCAGTGATCCAGCGCACTATACCACTAGACCACCACTGCCCCTATTTTTCAAATGAATATGGTGATGTTTTTTTTTGTTTTTTTGTTTTTTTTTTAAAAAAAAAAAAAAAACATCACCATTTTTCAAATGAATATGGTGATTTTTTTTTTTTTTCTTTCAGTCTTTAAATGTACGTACAACTCAATTGAATAAGTGTGTGTGTCTCAGTCACTGTTCCTGCTGATTGACTTTCCCGCATTTTGATGAGGTGCTCTTGATTGCCTCATGTCTGTCATCAGTGTTGGCGCACATCCAAGTTGAAAGTAGTGTGACTTGAGATAACCCCCACCCTGCATCCACCCCCGACAGCAATCTTTTCCTTTCAGCTCCTCTTGTTTTAACACCTTGGGTTGTGCTGATATTGAGAAACTCAAATGGAAAAAAAAATAGGTTTTACCAAAAGCTCAAATCAAAATGTGATTATATACATACATATATATATATATATATATATATATATATATATATATATATATATATATATATATATATATATATATATATATATATATATATATATATATGCCTATTTCAGTGTATTATTTTAGTGTATTATTTTGCTGGCTAAGCCCATACACCAGAAACATCCAGCATGTTCAGCATTTTAGGAGGGTCATGTATTCTTATTTGTCAAAAGTGAGAAACCAAAGCTGTCTACTTCTTTATTTCTGTGCGAGAATAAATAAAAAACACGAAGATGTGATTACAGCAAAATGGGTAAAATATGTAAATGTTGAGGACAGTGAGATTTTTTTTTTTTTTTTTTTTTTTTTAATTCCATGGTGTCTTTGCAAAGATGATATGTACGTGTGATCGAGGACGAGAGGACTTCTTTTTCCTGCAGCGATCAGGTAAAATGAAATAAACTTCACTGGCTTATTAGATCTTTACACGCTTTCTTGACTAGCATGACGCCAAATACAATTTGTGTTTGCTAGCAAAGGGAAACAATTTGCATTGAAACAAAAAAGAGCATCTTGTATTGTTGCATTTAATTGAAGCTAATCAAAGAATGTGTTTCTGTGAGGCATCTTTTTTTGAAAGGGTGGAGTGGCTTTGTTCATGAAGAATACCTCTACGCCTACTAATTAGTTCCTCCGCCAGGCTCCTCTGTGAATTGAGTTTAATTGCGAAGTCTAGAGTCTCATGGTGCAGTGCTTCATGCACAGGTTCCACAGATGCCTCCAAATTCGTATTTCTTTTTAATCCTTTATGCAGAAGATTGCATTCTCTCTAACTTTTGATTGATAAAGAGTAATTAGCTTAAGAATTACTTGTGCTTCCCAGTCTAAAGCTTACTATGAACTGAAAGTATGTATTTCCAATAAATCATTTTAAACCCATGATTTCCAATAACCTGTTCATAACCCATCAGAAACCTAATGTAATCTAATCATGCATTTATTAATTTATTCATTCATTTCCTAAGCCGCTTAATCCTAATTAGAGGCTTGGGGATGCTGGCATCCATCTCAGTCGACTCTATGCAAAGGCAGGGTACACACTGAAGAACACGCCAGGCCATCAGAGCGCTAACACACATATGAATGTTCATACTCACTCTCACGTCGAGGGGAGATTTGTAATCGCCAATCAACTAACTGTGCATGCTTTTGAACAGTGGGAGGAAACTGGTGTTTCTGCAGGAAACATACACAAGCACAGTGAGAACATGCAAACTCCAACAGAAACACCCCAAGCCAGGGAATCAAACCCAGGACTTTTTTTGCTGTGAGGCGAACGTGCTAACAACCATGCCACCATGACGCCCCATTTAATCATTTACTGTTTAAATATATTTTCTAAAATGGAAATAATTGAGATTTATATAATTAAAAGCTCATTTTAATTTTATTTTCAAAATAGTGTGTGATAAAATGGAATGTGGTGTTTTATATTTTTTATTCCTTCATTACCTTTCATGTGAACTATGCGGGTCCCCAGCACTTTTATCACCATGGACTGGTCAACATTTGACAATTGTACCGCAGACCGGGGGGGGTGTCATAGATTATTTATATTGTAAATATAATTTATTTATATGAAAGATGATGATGATGATGATTATGATGATAATGATGATGATGATTTTTTTAATGATGATGATTATTATTATTATTAATAATAATAATAATAATAATAATAATAATAATAATAATAATAATAATAAGCGCTCCATGAATGTTATTTTTCAACAGCTGAAATAAAGTTGGTTGGGAAGTTGAGCTTGAACTTTTCTTAAAAAAAAAAAAAAAAAAAAAAAAAAAAAGCTCTCAGGTGATGGTGCACCAGCGGAGAGAATGAACCCCAAATCCCCACTATTGTTTGAAACATGTTCAACTCGCCTCTGTTTATGTGCCGTCCCCTTGTGGGTTACATGTCAAATGACCGACATGTAACCCAGAGAATCCGGCCATTTTTCAAAATAAAAGATTTTTCAAAAATAAAGATTGCTCAGACTCAGATTATAAATAAAACCAAAATAATGAATTCTGTCTTCTGTGGACCAGTACCAATTGAGCCACGGACTGGTACCAGTCTGCGAACTGGTGGTTGGGGACCCCTGAACTATACGAAAGGTATTGTGATGCGTCGCTTTTCTTTCTGTAGGAAATTGTGTGTATGTTTGTTTGCCACAGTCCATGAGTGTGTGCTTGGTCCTAGTAAGTTATTACCTTTCATGTGAGCTACTATATATATTGTTCGTGTTATATATTACATATAGACATTTGTGAACTTGGGGAAATTGTACAAAGGAAAGTAATATGAGATAATATTAGCCATTGTGTATATATATATATATATATATATATATATATATATATATATATATATATATATATATATATATATATATATATATATATATATATATATATATATATATATATGTGTGTGTGTGTGTGTGTGTGTATATAACTGTCCAGTAGGTCTAACACTGGGATCTAAAGAGATAATTAGAAGTTCAACTTCAAATTAGACAGATCATGCATGAGTATATGTACGAGTGCTCATAACATGCAAAAGGTTACAATCACACCCGGGACATTTTTGGACTGGGAGGTGGAACACAGAGTACGTGGAGGAAACCCATTCAAGCATGGGAGGAACATGTGAACTCTACACAGAGATGCCCAAGCCCTGGAATCAAACCCAGGGCCTTCGTGGTGCAGAGTGAATAGGCTAGCCAGTGCATCAGTGTGCTGCCAGTTCTTCTGTTTATTCAAGTAAATCCCGTGTGTTATGCCTCTAAACATTGTGCAACGGTATAAAGACTGTGAATCAGTGAATTGGCCAAAATCCAAATTGATGGCTGCTACACCAGAATGCTACGGATAACAGCACTATATCTGGGGACTCTATTTCAACATCAAGCAATTGTATGGCGATCTAACAACCAACTCATCTAAAGTCAGGTTTCTCTGAATAAACCTCAACTGGTCCCTGCGTCCCTCACCCTGAAGAAATTGCCTTTAACTCTGACCGCTGGAAACCAACATCTGGAAGAGCCAAACAGTGTTAAAAGGAGAATCATATACATCAACAATCTCCAGGTTAACACCAGGGGTCCCCAGCCACCAGGCCGTGGACCGGTACCGGTCCGTGGCTCAATTGGTACCGTTCTGCAGAAGAAATAATTAATTATTTCTGTTTTATTGATTTATTATCTCAGTCTGAATGATCTTTATTTTTGAAAAATCTTTTATTTTGAAAAATGACCGGATTCTCTCGGTTACATGTCGGTCATTTGAGCACTAAACTGTAACCCACAAGAGGACGGCACATGAACAGAGGAGAGTTGGACATGTTTCAAACGATGGCGGGGATTTTGGATGAGACTGAGCCTGAGCCTTTATTCTCCCAGCTGGTGCTCCATCACCTGTGGTTATTTTATTTATTTATTTTTTAAAGAAAAGTTCAAGCTCTACATCCCAACCAACTTTATTTCAGCTGTTGAAAAATAACATCCATGGAGTGTTTATTATTATTATTATTATTATTATTAATGATGATAATAATAATTTTCTATAAATAAATTGTATTTACAATATAAACAATCTATGACACCCCCTCTGTGGTAAAACTGTCAAACGTTGACCGGTCTGCGGTGATTAAAAAGGTTGGGGACCCCTGCCACACACAATCACCTTTGCTGGCTGTGGGACTCAAACCCAGGACCTCTTCCTGTGAGGTAGAAATACTCACCACTGTGCCACCGTGCTGTCACATTGTTTATATCATCACTGTTATTTATGAGGATAGACAAGACGATTTTTGATTCATATAAAGAATAACGTCACTTTAATTCCTCAGACTAACCTGAACTTCTTCTTCTTCTTCTTCTTCTTCTTCTTTTACTTTCGGCTGTTCCCTTCAGGGGTCGCCACAGCAAATCATCCGCCTCCATCTCACCCTGTCCTCTGCATCTTCTTTTCTGACTCCAACGACCTTCATGTCTTCCTTCACCACATCCATAAATCTCTTCTTTGGTCTTCCTCGAGGCCTTCTGCCTGGTAGTTCCAACCTCAGCATCCTACTGCCAATATACTCACTATCCCTCCTCTGTACATGTCCAAACCATCTCAATCTTGCCTCTCTGACTTTGTCTCCAAAACATCTTACGTGGGCTGTCCCTCTGATATACTCATTTCTGATCCTATCCATCCTCGTTACTCCCAGAGAGAACCTCAACATTTTCATCTCCGCGACCTCCAGCTCTGCCTCCTGCCTTTTCCTCAGCGTCACTGTTTCTAAGCCATACAACATCGCTGGCCTCACCACTGTCTTGTACACTTTTCCCTTCATTCTTGCTGACACTCTCCTATCGCACATCACACCGGACACTTTTCTCCAACCATTCCAGCCTGCCTGCACACGCTTCTTCACCTCTTTTCCACACTCTTCATTGCTCTGGATTGTTGAGCCTAAGTACTTAAAATCCTCCACCTTTGTTATCTCTGCTCCCTGTAACATCACCGTTCCTCCTGGGTCCTTCTCATTCACACACATGTATTCTGTCTTACTGAGGCTAACCTTCATTTCTCTCCTTTCCAGGGCATACCTCCACCTCTCTAGATTTTCCAACCTGAACCACTATTGATTGTGAAGAGGTTAGGGAGGAAAATTCTGTCGAGTTCAGGATATATTTAAAAACGAGCAGGGCTTCTTAAACTACTGCTGGAGGTCGGAGTTGCTCAAGTTTTATTCGAAGGGGTTAACTTTCCTAAACTTCATGATGTAGAGATGTACCAAAAATGTTGCCTCACTGTTAGTGAAGGACCCTTCATGGTTCAGGTTGATTTGAACTGAGATGAGGTTTTGAGCCCATTTTTTATTTTAAGTGCCACTTAATGTGGATTGGTGTGGTTCCATTCCATTTAAACACATTTTATTGTATAAGATCACTAATGATTTATTATTTTTCAATTTACATACCGGGCCTAGCAGGTTTTAATAAGCCCTTTAGTTTCATTATCTGTTTTATTTCTTTACTCAGAGAATGTCATTTATCACTTGGCATTGTTCAAACACTGGGTTCGGATAGAACAACAACAAAAAAAACCCCAACAATATATATATACAGTATACACTTAAAAAGTTATTTAACCCTATAGAATGAAATTATCATTAAAAAGATGAAAGTTTCTACAGAGAGAACGACAACAAATTTAAATAAAAATACTTACAATATAAAGACAGACTATTACCTAATTACTCAAAATCCCAGGAGTAATATACGTCATGTCATGTATGTAGTGCTTTATGACTTTTAAATTGGGGCCGTGTTGTAAATCAGACTTTTACATTCAGGGACAACGCTGTATCCTTTGAGGGAATGAATTACGTCCTCCATACATCGCAGTTGTCTCCGCATCCACGCGTCTTTAGTGATTACCTTTCGTCGTCTATCAGAGACGACCTTGCAGTGCCATAGTCACCAGGTGGAAATGATAGATACTCACAGCAACACTAAGATCCCTTTCTCCTCCACCAAAAGCTGCATTGATTCATTAACCAATAAAGACTTAGGCAGGCCTGCTGGACTGGGCCCTCTTAGTGTACTAGCATGTTATTCAGCCTACTGACGATGTCCTTATCAACAGATCAACCCTGTGCCAGTCATGATTGAAGAAACAATGCATGCGGCGCCCAGCATGCAACCTTATCGCTTCACTGACAGTCAGCTGCCGCCAATCAGGTGTCTCTCAGGCAGCTGGAGTAATGAATGAGTCTGGCTTTGCTCTTGGGAGATAACGAAGCAGCTTGGAAGTTTCCACTGAATACCTGTCATTGGAGAATGGATTATGTATTGATTAAAAGAAAACCAGAAATTGAGTTATTATTTT
>CM045742.1:16410000-16505000 GCA_024760905.1 Plotosus lineatus
AACACAGTTTCTGAAATAATTCCAATACTTCCTAGTTTACACCTTTTTGTGACAAGAGAAAGACCTCATTATTTTCACATCCTGCTGAGCCTCTGCTAAGGTCTCCGCAGGTCCAATAACCACATGATATTGGAGCACAGGTGAATGCACCATGAACAACGGAATTTGCATGTGCCTGGCAAAACTGGTAAATAAACACCAGATGTAAAACGGAATCGATGATGTACGTCACTTTTCCTGTCCTTGTTACATGTTGTATCTTGTGCTCCCACAGATCACTGATGGATTGGTATTTACTGACTGTAAATAATAAAGAAAAGTTAAACATGTCAAGCGCAAACATTTGGCACAGTGTAACTAATTACACAATTATTAGCGAAAGTTATTATTATTAATAGAATGCTCACGTTACGTACTGACTTTTTTTGAGTCTTTTTTGCATCGTCCTATTAAGAATTTGATGATTCTGCTTCTCCAGGGAATATTATATTACATCTACCAAGCTTTAATGCACTTTAATGCATTTTTGACATGAAAAATGAGAATTTTTTTTTTTCTAAATCTAGAAGTCTAGCAGTCTACTCTTGACAAAAGTCAGCATTGGTTCTTTTGCATGCCAACCACAATGGACATGCCTTTGATAACCCAGTGACAACCTGTTGAGAGTAGGGCTTGAACCTCCAACCTTAGGAGCAGGAATCCAGCACCTTACCACCAGGCCACATAAGGAACTTAAATTTTTTTTTTTTCTTACACCCAAGCCATAGCGGCTCATAAGGCCGGTTCCTATCCCCAGTTTCCATAGCGTGAAGCAACGAGGAGTTCACCTGCTCCTGGATAGGACGCTAGTCCATCGCAGGTTACCTTCCCAGTATATTTTTACAGGGGGCAGTGGTGGTCTAGTGGTATAAGGCACCGGATTGTTGATCCAAAGGTTGGGGGTTCGAGTCCCACTCTCCACAAAGCTGTCACTGCCCCCCCCCCAAGTGGAGCTAACTGGGTTATCAAAGGTGGGCCATGTCTGTCACTGTCTATGGTGTGAGGCATGTAAAAGAACCATTGCTGACTTTCGACAAGAGTAGGCTGCAAAGTCGTCAGCGTGTTTCCGCCCTGCGATGGCCTGGCGAGCTGTCCAGGGTGTACTCTGCCCTCGCCCTGAGTTGGCTGGGATGGGCACCAGCCTCCCCGTGACCCTAATTAGGATGAAGCGGTTACAGAAAATGAACCATTTATACTGCTGGGTGAACAGATGCACACTTGAGGTTGAGTCCTTGCCCAGGGGTCTTAGCACAGTGAGGGTTTCACAGGGATTTGAACATACAACCTCCTAATCATGAGCACAGCACCCTAAACACTACACCATCGGCCCCACAACATAAGGAACATGGCAGAAGAAAATTATGTAAGGTTGTTATGATTCATACTCGCTCCATCAAAATGGTAACCCGTGTTCCATTGTAGCATTTATTGAGTCTCATTCAAAGGTTTATCAGATACTACATGAAAGCATAAGAAAACTTTCACAATTTTTTAATGATTTCTATTTCAGTTCAGTTCATTTTCTGTAACCGCTTAATCCTAATTTGGGTCACGGGGAGGCTGGTGCCCATCCCAGCCAACTTCGGGCGAGGGCAGAGTACACCCTGGACAGCTCGCCAGGCCATCGCAGTGCAGAAACACGCTGACGGCTTTGCAGCTACTCTTGTCGAAAGTCAGCAATGGTTCTTTTACATGAACCTCTCACCATAGACAGTGAGCGACATGGCCGGCCTTTGACAACCCAGTTAGCTCCACTGGGGGGGACGACAGTAACAACCTTGTGCAGAGTGGTACTCGAACCCCCAACCTTTGGATCAGCGATCCAGTGCCCTATACCAGTAGACCACCACTACCCCATGATTTCTATTTGCATTTTAAAACGAATGCATACAATACTCATGAAACACTTGAAATTTAAGATTGAGAAAAGCGCTTTTTATTAAATCTTTTAGATTCAGAATCCGTTAACATCAATCACCAAATCAGTAATAATCAGATAATTAAAATGATTCTTGCATGATTGCTACGTGCCAATGTTTCTCCTCGTATATATCATGTAAGATAGACTGACGATGGCTCTGCCTGCCCACCGTCTTGGTTAGTTTCTATAATTTACCGTGAAGCACTGTGGCCCTGAGCTGTCACAACTGCATTTTAGGTTGTTAGTATTTATGTTGTAAGCCATATCTGAGAGTGAGCAGCATCGATAAAGATGGCAACACAAAGTTCTGCCACCCTACAGCGCTATCAGCTCATTATATTATTTGAAATCAATGTTTTTCCTCTCACAGAAAAAGCAAATGAGACAATGACTGTCTGCTATCAAGGCTAAAAGTATAACACAAAATGAAAAATATTTTCTCTAAAAAAGATGGTAAAGGCTGCTGGATCACTGATCCTAAGGTTGGGGGTTCGAGTCCCACTCTCCACAAGGTAGTCACTGCACCCACCACCCCCCCCCCCCCCCCACCAGTGCAGCTAACTGGGTTATCAAAGGCCGGCCATGTCTCTCACTGTCTATGTTGTGAAGTTCATGTAAAAGAACCATTGCTGACTTCCGACAAGAGTAGGCTGCCAAGCCAACAGTGTGTTTCTGCCCTGCGATGGCTTGGTGAGCTGTCCAGGGTGTACTCTGGCCTCGCATACAGCCTCCCTGCAACCCTCATCGGAATTAAGCAGTTACAAAAAAAAATGAACTGAACTGAACCTTTCTGGGCCAAAAAGAGAAACAACAAATAACTACAAAAGTATTTTTTACAATTCTACATGAATCCAAGTTGGCCATGAGAATATCATGTGCTTGTTGCTCACCTCACATCAAGAAGGTCCTGGGTTCAAGTCCCAGACTCATGCATTTCTGTGTGCAACTTGCATGTTCCAGATGTTTTTTTGTGTGGGTTTCCTTCGGATTCCTTTCACAATGCAAGAAGATACACATTAGTTGAGTTGACTGTTCCAAATGACTCCTAGGTGTGAGTGTCCGGCGGATGTGTATGTGAATTCTGGCCCAGTGATGGACTGCTGAGCGGTTCAGGGTCTACATCACCTTCAACTAGGGTCAGCTAAGATAGGTTGCAGCCTTCACATGACTCTAATAGGAAGATTAAATGGTTTGAAAAATGAAGGAATGAAAGAATAGTTTCAACTTTAGTTTGTTTTAAATTCTGAAGACATCATTAAACTTTGGTGTTTTAAATACCGGTATGTGTCTTGGCTTGTGAACTAGTGTACTGTAACATTTTGATCATGATAAGAGAAACAGCAGGCGATTAGCTTAGAATCAGCTGTAGATCATTTGTTAACACAATTTGCATGAACTAATGATACAACAGCACAGCTGGCCAAGAAACAAGTGGGCTGATTTTAGTGCATCTGTGTGCCACTTGCAGTGTTACTAAGCATCCAATTATTTTTGTTTTTCTAAGATGTAGAGCTCTACAGTTTCCTCATGGATCCCAATACCGGCGTATTATAGTAATACTAACATGCTTTTTACATTAATTTTACTTTTTTTTTTTTTTTCAGTTTCACTTCAAATTCTATTTTGCTCAAATAATGTACTGCGGAATACCTTATTGTAATAGACAAACATTAGCAAGAACTACTAAATATTGAAGTGATACAGAGATCATTCGCTACTTCGCACTTCAACTCATGTGGCTTCAGTGCATCGTGTTTTTTTAATTTTTTTTTTATTTTTTATTTTTTTATATTCTTTGAATTAAAAAATAAGGAAATTAAGGAAGAATAGGGGGAAAAGTAAAGGAAAAACGCCACAAAAACAAGGCCAATTATGCAAACAACAACAACAAAAAAAACCCTAAACAAAAAACAACCCGAAACCCCTAATCAAAACTACTTACATTTTTATGCGAGGTGCGCATCTGAATGCGTGCACATGCATCTGTGTGTGCGTGCGCGTCTGTATGTGTGTGTATTTATATTTTATTTACATCTTATGCATTATTTTTGAATGTATAATTGTTATTATAAGCATTTATAGTGTTAAATATATCAGTTCATTTTCTGTACCCACTTAATCTTAATTTAGGTCACAGGGAGGCTGGTGCCCATCCCAGCCAACTTCGGGTGAGGGCAAAGTACACCCTGGACAGCTCGCCAGGCCATCGCAGGGCGGAAACATGATGACGGCTTTGCAGCTACTCTTGTCGAAAGTCAGCAATGGTTCTTTTACAGCCTCACACCATAGACAGTGAGAGACATGGCCCGCCTTTGATAATCCAGTTAGCAGCACTGTGTGTGTGTGTGTGTGTGTGTGTGTGGGGGTGGGTGGGGGGTTGGGTTGGGACAGTGACAACCTTGTGGAGAGTGGGACTCGAACCTCCTACCTTTGGATCAGCGATCCAGCGTCCTATACCACTAGACCACCACTGCCCGTGTTGAATATATATTTATTGATATTATATACACATATACATGTACTTATATGTCAGTCACTGGAGGGTTGATCCTACTTCACAGAATTCGGTGGTTGCGGGGAATCTCGGTCCCAATTAACCGTGGAAAGTAAGGGATCCCTGTATTTGTATTGGATTGTATTGATTTCTGAGACACTCTCACAATTCTTCGTGGAGTTTGCATGTAGCCTCATATAGCCTTTCTCTGGTCCCATGGTTTCCTCTCAAAGACATGCAAATTAAATTTGGTCATCACTGGAAATTGCCTATAGGTGCGAATGTTGGTTTTTATTTGTGTTCGGGTGTACCCCACCTCTCCTGAAGTCAGCTGGGATTGGTTATAGCTTCCCCGGTGACCTTGGTGGGTAAGCAGTATACATAATGGACAGCTATAACACACTGATTAGCCATAACATTTGCTTTATTATTAGTGACATGATTTATTTCACATTCAATTTATTATTATTCAACTTTTAGACATGTATTTGCATTTTCCTCCTCATTTAGGAAGCCGTATAATTCTATTATCACTGAGCACTTGGGGGGGAAAAAACAACAGTATAATATGCGTATAGTGTTTATGGACATTCTGAGTGGGATCCTAAGATACATGCTTATTAGTTAAACTGTGACCTTTCTAATAACACCATAGTATTACAATGTAGTAATAATCAGTTAAGCCAGTTTACGAGCCCCTAAAGGAAAAACATTATAATGTGAATGTAATTTTCACACATTATGCTAATCACTTCATTACTCCATTCTGTGGTCACATACTAGGTTTCATTTGAGATGGGTGTTTAGAACAAGGGAATTTATTTATAAAAATTACAAAATCTGCAGCCCAGTGGAGTGGTCATGTTAATATATTAATATATTTTATTAAAAGAGACAGGACTCTTTTGCACTAGAAAAAAAAAAAAAATCAAATTATGGCTTAACTGTGTTAAGAGGGCCACAGGAAGCGTTACAAATCATATTTGTGTTGTGGACCAAATGAGATACATTTGCTATTCAATTACATTTCAGCATAAAGGGATTGCTAATCCCCAGTACCGCCAGAAATCTGCTAATGAATTTCCCCACCCTCAAAAATCTTATTGTATGGTCTACTTTGAATCCTGTGGTTTCTGACTACATTACCATTAATGCTCTTGTGGTTAGACAGCAAATTCTGTGATGTTAAGAAGATATAGCATAATAATGTACTTGCTGGACTGTATAGAATCCACTGCATTCAGTAGTAAACATTTTCTAGTACATATTTAAATGTGCACACAAAAAAAAATGAACAGGCAGAACGCGATGAGAAGACAGTTGCAGGCTTAGACAAAAGTGCTGGATTTAGAATATTCCCATTAGATCCTGGAGGGCTATTAAGTTCATGATTGATGGGGAATTAATGCCTAGCACCAGGCCCCGTCTTTTGGTATGGGTGCATTAGCCAAATTAGGTGGAGCAAATCTCTGCCCCACATGGACTCCAAATCCCAAGTCGTGACTGCCAAAATACAGCATATATGACTTGGTCACCTCCTGGTTAATTCGGCTAATAGACCTCATTTGAATTGGGCAAGATGATGGGGGGCCGGCTAGGATGCTTTGTGCATCAAAGGAACCCCAATCATTGGCTATGCATTCAAAGAAATCCCAGCTACATCAATGCTACTGCTGAGAAAACTGACAGTTCTTCCCTGCCTGCCTGTGACAAATGGCTTTTTAATGCCCTTTTGCACTTTCACTCAGGGTCTCGTCCCTTCTTCCCAAATTGCTTCTGTTCTTCCTATCTTTTCTTCCTTTTTATTTTAATAAACCTGGATTTATCTTTAACAGTCTCTTGAACCATGATTTATAATAAGTTATTACGAAGACTGCTCATTGAAAATAAAAATATGGCCAGATAATTTTGTCCCTGTTACTGTAAATGATACATTAGCAGTATACACATGTATGCATTTTTGCATATAATCATGCAACTTGAATATAGTGAGGTTGTCCTGAAATGTATTTTATCATTTATCTGATAGTTCCTTTTTTTTTTTTTTTTTTTTTTTCTTTCTCATACAGCCTTGAAACTGGACATGTAGCAGAAAATTGATCACATGAAATGATAAGGAATACATTACATGCATTACAGTACAATACATTCTGACCTGCTGGATATGATGCACACTACTGTATATCATACAAAAAGATTTATATATTCGGTCATCGAGTTCAGGGTAAAACTGTTTCTTTCTTTCTTTTTTTTTTTTTAAATTACACGTTGAATTATTCGAGTTCTTGTTGAGAAATCAGTTATTTTATAATCGGCCAAGTAAAAAAAAAAAAAATAAATAAATAAATACAGTATAATAGTTTAAGACAATAATGTTAATGGAGCTGATATTAACAATTTTTCCTGGGGATTCAATTTGTTTTAATCCCCTGTGAGTGTATATAATGCATGGTTCAAAGCCATTACATGCTGCATTATTAAGGATTAAGTTTAGTACTCAACAATAAAATGCGCTTCCTCTGGGAAGTCTCCATTATAAATACATTTAAGCAAGAATTTGTTGTAATCGTTGCATTAAAAGATAATTCACGGTATAATATAACACGGCTGTTGTAGATTGATTGTGATTTTTCTTTTGTGATTAGTCAATTGTTCTTTACTTTACAGCCGGGTGTAAGAAAATAGAAATGAGTTGTGGTGGTGCATGGTGGTGTAGCGATCAGTACTCTCACCTGAGAAAGATAATAATGGGTTCAAACCCAGTGGTCAGCAAATACTTTTCTGCATGTAGCTGGTATGTTCGCCCTGTACGTGCATGGGTTTATTCTGGGTATTCTGGTTTCCTACCATGATATAAAGACATTTTCGTGATTGGTTGTCGGTCTATGTTGGCCTTGCAGTGGTCAGGAAAGTTGTCCAAGGTGTGCTTTGGCTTTTACCCAGAGTTAACTGAAATTGTCTTCATTTTCCCAATAAATTGAAACAGGATAAAGCGAACAGATAATGAATGAAAAAATGAAGGAGGAGTTGTATCTCTTCAGCACTTCCTTTTGTCTAACCTTTAGTACTGACCTGGGGAAAACAAACATTGGACTTACTCTTTTAACTCATAAAGAAATCAAAGAGAGGGATGAACCAAAATCAGCTCCCGGGAGAGAGCACATCTGTTGTACACGAATGAATTAAAATCAAAATTCTAAGCCTTCCCAATTACAATTTATCAACCGAAAACTCATACAACAGCTTAATGAGTTAGATTCTCAGACTTTAACTTTTATTCAAAGTACTTCTTCTTCTTTTCCTTTTGGCTTTTCCCCTTTTTCCAGGGATCGCCACAGCGGATCATCTGATTCCCTTGTTTGATTTGGCATAGGTTTTTACGTTGGATGCCCTTCCTGATGCAACCCTTTAGCAAGGGGCAGAAACAGGCTGACGGCTTTGCAGCTACTCTTGTCGAAAGTCAGCAATGGGTCTTTTACATGAGCCTCTCACCATAGACTATGAGAGAAATGGCCGGCTTTTGATAACCCAGTTATCTGCACTGGGGGGCAGTGACAACCTTTTGGAGAGTGGAACTCGAACCCCCACCTTAGGGTCAGTGATCCAGCACCCTTTACCACCAGGCCACCACTGTCGTACTTTTACTCAACGTAGATTGCCAGAAAATACAAAAGAACCTCTTTCCAGTCATGCTTCTTATTTTGCATAAGTTACAGTAGATAGCTCACTCACATCAGTTGAAATTCAATTAAATTCCAAGTAAAAATCCTTACTATCTAACTGGTTAACATTTACATTCAGATTAAACAGAGAAAGGTCCTATAGCAATTAAGCATATCTCATGGACACGCTTTGGAAAGTTTTACCATTTGAGGAGATGCATAATCTGTTGAACAATGTTTAAGGTGTCCAGTTATTTGTGAATCAATCAGGAATGCATATACTTGTGGCTGAAATGAAGTGGTTTGTGAAATTCTCTATATTTCATAAATATGCATTTTTTTTTTTTTAATTGGCCTTCATCTGTCTCAAGAAGACAATGTGTTGCGCCGTGATGAGGTGGAACTGGAGTAGCATCTGCGATGGCTAAAGAGCCCAATCCTGGAATGACAGTCCCTACTGCAGTATCCGCAGATGAATTCTATACTGGCCACCAAACTTGATGATGCCTTGCTCCTCATTCTCCTCTGCCTCTGTCTCTCATGTCTTTCCTCCTCAGATCTTTTGATGTCCTTGCTGACAGTTCTTCTCCATGCTGGGCGATCCTGTGATGTAGACTCCCAATACCCAGTGTCTATGCCTGTTAACTTGAGGTCTCTTTTACAGACATCAGAGAACCTCAGCTGCGGTTGGCCAACTGGGCGAGTACCTTCCACTAGTTGTCCATACAGCAGGTCTTTTGGGAGACGACCTTTGTCCATACACCTAACATGTCCTAGCCAGCGCAGGTGCCTCTGGCTCAGCATGGCAAAGATTGAGAGGGACTTGGCTGTGCTGAGGATGTCGCGGTTGGTGATCTTGTCTTTCCATGTGATGCCTAGCATCCGACGTAGGCACCTCATGTGGTACGTGTTCAGCTTTGCCTCTTGTCTCGCGTAGGTTGACCACATTTCGCTGGCATAGAGGAGAGTGCTGAGACCACATGCCTAATACACTTTCAGCTTTGTGTTAATGGCCAGGTTTTTGTTCTTCCAGACTCTTGTAGTGAGTTTGGACATTAGTCCTGTGGCTTTCCCGATGCGAACATTGATCTCTGTGTCCAGAGACAGGTTGTCTGAGATAATAGAGCCCAAGTATCAGAAGCTGTTAACATTAATCAACTGTGAGCCATTGATAGAGTTTGAGGGTGGAATTGGAATTGGAGGGTCCTGAGCCATGATCTCTGTCTTTTTTATGCTGATTGTGAGAGCAAACTCTCTGCAAGTGTGAGAGAAGCGGTCCATAAAGTGTTGTAGACCATCTTGAGTATGACTTGCCAGGGCAGCATCATCAACAAACAGCATTTCTCTGATGAGGACACATTTGACTTTGGATTTAGCCCTGAGTCGGACTAGGTTGAAAAGTTTTCCATCGTGTCTGGTGTGGATGTAGACACCATCAGAGGAAGAGTTAAAGGCATGGTACAGAAGGAGAGAGAAGAAGATGCCAAAGAGTGTGGGGGTGAGCAGGCATCCTTGTTTGACCCCACTGAGAATACTGAAGGGTTCAGATGTAGCACCGTCAAAACTGAATGTTCCTTTCATATCAGTATGAAAGGACTTGCTACTCAATAGCTTAGATGGGCAGCCTATTCGTTGAAGAAGACTGAAAAGGCCACTGTGGCTGAGAACATAAAAAAGCCTTGGTGAGGTCAACAAAAGCCAGATATAGAGGTTGCCGCTGTTCCCTGCACTTTTCTTGGAGTTGTCGTACGGAGAAGATCATGTCGATAGTTGAACAACCTGATCTAAATCCACATTGTGACTCTGGGTCTTTCTGCGATGGCTTGCGGTCTTGTGAGTATGACACGTGTGAACAACTTGCCTATGATGCTGAGGAGGGATATTTGAGGGATGATAATTGTTGCAGTCTGAGCGGTCATTTTTATTTTTGTATAGTGTCACAATCTTAGCATCCCTCATATCATGCGGCACCTTTCCTTCTTTCCAGCACAGACACAGTAGCTTATGGAGGTGTAAAAGAAGGCCTGACATCCCTGCTTTGATTACCTCTGGAGGAATGGCATCATTTCCTGGTGCTTTGCCACTGACCAATACATTTATGGCCTTATCAAGGTCTGAAATGGTGGACTCAGCATCGATGTTACTCTGGGTGTTCAGGGATGCTGTTTAAGGCTTCCTCGGATACTGTGTTTTGAATTGAGTAGAGATTGAGGTAGTGCTCCATCCAGTTTTCTATCTGTTTGCAGTGGTCGGGGATTATATGCCCTTCTTTGGACTTGAGGGGGGCTGTTTTCTTTATGGCTGGGCCTGTAGCTTGTTTAATGCCTTCATACATGGCTCTAATGTTGCCAGTCAAATCCACTTTGTGGCAAAGCTCCAGAAAGTTGTTGTTTGCACATTTCCTGGCCATTTCCTGACTTCCAGCTCTGGCTTTACGTAGGAGGTTGAGGTTTCCATGTGTTGGATGTTTCTTCCATGTGATCAGAGCTTGTCTTATAGCATCAATAAGAGGATCAAGGGTTTGAAGATTTGCTTCAAACCAATCTTTGTTTGTTTTTGATCTCTTACCATAAGCATCTATGGCACAGGAATAGATTTCAGCGCTAAAAAAGGACCATCCAGCTTCTGCCGAGGAGTCATCATCAGCACCAGGAAGTGCACTGATGGAGTAGAGGAAAGTATTGGTTTTCTCCAAGTCCGTTGTGTGGGCAGTTTGTATCTTTGGCAAGTCCTTGGGCTTTGCGTGGTGAAGTGCCCTCGGATTCAGCACAATTGTACTGATGACAGTGGAGTGGTCCGTGTTGCAGTCGGCATTATCATAACTTCTGGTGTTGTGCACACTTTGCAATTTAGCCTTTTTGGTGATGACTCGGTTATGCTGGTGCCAGTGACGGGAACGTGGGTGCATCCATGAGAGTCTGTAATTATCCTTGTTTAGGAAGTAGGTATTCGTGATGTAAAGCTGTCTTTTGCAGCAGAGTTCCAGTAGCCTCTGCCCATTTTCATTTAGTTTACCTACTCCATGGTGACCAATACATGTGGGCCAGTTGTCATGCAAGGTGCCGACTCTAGCGTTGAAGTCGCCAAGCAGATGAAGGTCTTCAGTTTGTGATATCTGCCCAACCAAAGAATCAAGTTCATCATAGAAAACATCCTTCTCATCAGGGCTAGAGGTGAGGGTAGAGGCAGAGCATAAAATGAGGTTTACATGGCCAGTGCTAGAGTTTACTCGCATAATGAATAAACGTGCTGTGCCTCCTGTTGGTGGTTGAATCATGGGAATAAGCAATGTTCTGACCGCAAACCCCACGCCATGATCATGATGCTCATCCTGTCCATTTCCCTTTCAGAAGAAAGTATAGTCCTTCTCTTGAATGGAACCATCATCAGCGTGTCTTGTCTCTTGCAAGGCTGCAATGTCGACATTAAGCCTCATCAGTTCTGAGTCAATTATTGCAGTTTTGCATGTATCGATGATCTTTTGTAGATCACTTGATAAGCCTGGCATCATCGTTCGTTTATTCCAGCTTGCTATGCAAAGTGGTGGCAACTTCATTTTTTCTTTCTTCATCCCAGGTGCACTGTTTGCAGTCTGTTTGTCTAGCATAAACCATAAGCTCCTTGCACCCGAAGAAGCAGGCAGATTGCGGTGGATTAACACCTAACTGACTGTGAGCTGCCTAGATTAGTTAATCAATGGAACTCAAAGGTTCCTCCCACCGTCGGAGACAACCTGTGGTACCCTACTCTTCGCCAATCAAGTTTGGACTTATAACCCGTAACTGCCGTCTCCTGTATTGTGCCTTCGTGCGTGACACAAAGATGGAGTATCCTCTCCATGGCGCAGTGCCTGGGCTAGTCAGTGGAGATCCTGGGCTGCCCAAACATCAAGATCCCCCTCTCGGCCTCCCTGATGTTGTCCAGAGGAAAGCGATGCAGTACATCTGGCATCAGTTTGGCTGCAGGAGTTACCAGGAAGTTGGTCGATGACCTAGTCTGCATGCCTGCGGGACTCCACTCCAATATTTCTGTCAGGGTTGTTTCCCTTAGCCTTTTACTATCCCTAGTACTCACAAGGCAGTGAGACTATTTAACCCATAGCTGGAGGTCATGTTGGTGGGTATCAGGGTGTGTCCACGTGCCGGTAGGCCTGCATACCACATCTCTAGGGGCATGGCCTCCTCCGAGCCTTCATAATATGGCCTGAGGCTGCAAGGTGCCCAGTTGCCTATGTGTTACCATAAGGAGGCACTATATAGGACTTGTCTATGAGAGGCTATCCCACACCGCAGTGTGGGGACAGGGAAGTCTGACGCATTCTGCTTCCTTTTCGGCTCATGCAAGCCTGTCCAGAGACGCTTCAATAGACCGTTTGACATACAAATGTATGTATATGCATAAATACACATTTAAACACATTATCAGTCCTAGTTCCCCTGTTCACCAATAACCACAACTCAACACTTTCTGTAATTGTTAATCAGTTCTGCATATGTACATACACAACAGTTGCATTAATTTATGATCCAGGTTTTGACACAGCCATTCTAAAACATTATCTTTATTCTTCTTTAAACATTCTTTAGCAGAACTACTTGTGTGTGTAGAGTCTTTGTCTGACAGCATGATCAATTTTCTCTTTTAATTTCGTTGATTGATAGATGTCCTAGCATTTTTATTTACAATTAGCTGCTATAATTCAGAATTCATTGTCCTATCAATGCTGAAACACTGTCCTGGCCCAGATGTATCATAACAGGCTCAAGCCAGGATACTACCCATGTTTCATATGGAGAATAAGGATCTTATGGTGGAAAGCAATGATTAATTTTCTATAAAGATACTGCTTCTAATTCCGATCAATAATTCACATTTCAATGTTATGTTTACACAAAGATTTTCAGTAGCCTTCTGGCTTGTCCACCTGATGTTTCACAGACTGTAAAAGGGCAGCAGTGTTGTTTTTCGAAAAACACTGGCTTTTTCCTTGGAACCCTGTCATGTACACCATTGTTGTTCAGTGCTCTCCTGATGGTGAGCTCATGAAAATTTATATGTGCGAAAGGCCTTTAGTTGCTCAGAAGTTACCCTAGGTTCCCTTGGGACCTTGCAGACTATTACACCTCTTGTTTTTGAAGTAGTCTTCGTCAGTCAACCACTTCTGGGAATTGGCTGGCTGTGAATTGGTGAAGTCCAAACTCAAAAGAGATTTATTGTTTTCAGCCTGATAAGCATCATCAATTATTTTTCTGAAGTCCTCAAAAATCTCCTTCTGTCATTTCATAATACACTTCTACAAACATATTTTGGGACGATCAGACTCTAATAGAGCACCAGTTTTAAATTATACGGTGACACTGTACTTCCACTGACAACACGTTGTCATACTGTTGATTGAGAACTATAAGTGTCTATCTGAGAGATTCACATACTTTCCCCACTCACAGATATTCAGTATTGCTAATTTTAAAATAGCTGTTGTGATTTTCCCATCATTCTGAGCCTTATATCGACATAAATATTGTGTATTACAATACTATTTGAAATGCTGAATAAACTTATGAGCTTTGTACCCATATTCTGTGATTCAGCGGTCGTTTGTGTAGAGCATGGTCTCAAACCTTTTTTGCACCAGGGACCAGTTTTATGTATGAAAATGTTTCCACAGACCGGATAGAGTCTACTCTGTAGTCTTGTTTTGGTGGCTGTCACCACAAAAAACCCCGTGTCACAAAAATATGTGGTTGGAAATGAAAGAAGGGCTTTCAGTGCTTCTGTGGCAATGTCAAAAACGGTCGTTTTTCAAAATAAGATCCGGAAGCTCTAATAAAATAAAACCTAATTTGTTCTATGAAAGATTTTGTTTGCGAACGGGTATCCGTGGACCAGGGGTTAGGGACTCTTGGTCTAGAGCCATAAATTCCATACAGGGATCCCTCGCTACTTCGCGCTTCAATTCATGCGGCTTCAGTGCATCATGGTTTTTAAAAAATAAATACATTAATATTCATCAAATTAAAAAATAAGGAAATTAAGGAAGAATAGGGGAAAAGTTAAGGAAAATGCCACAAACACAAGTCCAGTTATGCAAAACAAACAAACAAAAAAAACTGAACAAACACAAAACAAAAACAACCCAAAACCCCCCCATCAAAACTACTTACATTTATAAGTGAATAATGCATAACATTTTAATTTTGTAATATTTTAAGCTGAAGCACATGAAAATACTGAAGAGATCTTATATACCACAATATTGCATACAGACTCCCAATTATCCAGAATGATATGGTCATTGACCATTGATAAAGATAAATTTGACCATTTCAAAGATTTTACTTTAGAAGTGTGGGTAAGAAGTAACATACTAGCAGGTTTTTTCGCTGAAAGCTGTAGAACAATCACAAAACATAAGAGTATGTAGATTGAAAGCCTTTTTAACTCTTACACAGAAAATACATATTTTTATCATCAGGTGTTTTTACTTACATTTTCTAAGTTGCAATTTGTCAAAATCTGTACAATAGTTTGCATTGGCTGTTGACTCTCATTTGGAGTCAGTCTTGTAAGTGCATGAAATCCTGATCATAGGACACGGATGCATCAGTTCATGTAAGACCAGACAACAACAAAATATAGTAGTATACAGGTTTTAAACTAATAAATCAGATATGAAGTAGTGAACATCTCACATCTACTCATAATACAACATTATGATTACATACAGCAGTCTGTTCAGATACATAAGCAAGTGTAAAATACTTCAGTGCATTTACAGTATATGCAATAAACTTTCTTGTTTACACCATCTCTCTGAGTCACATACAACTTTTTTCAGTATCGTGGTGCCCCTTTTTGTGGGGATTTATTAGTTGTTGTTTTTTTTACTACAAAAATTAATAGCAGTTGTGTGTTTTTATTTACAAATATATATACTAGTGTGTGTATATATATATATATATATATATATATATATATATATATATATATATATATATATATATATATATATATATATATATATATATATATATATATATATATATATAAGGTTGGGGGTTCGAGTCCCACTCTCCACAAGGTTGTCACTGTCCCCCCCCCAGTGCAGCTAACTGGGTTATCAAAGGCGGGCCATGTCTCTCACTGTCTATGGTGAGAGGTTCATGTAAAAGAACCATTGCTGACTTTCGTAAATAGTACCTGCAAAGTTGTCAGCGTGTTTCTGTCCCTTGCTAAAGGGTTGTGACAGGAAGGGCATCTGATGTAAAAACCTCTGCCAAATCAAACGTGCGAATCAGATGATTTGCTGTGGTGACTCCCGAGTAAAAGGGAAAAAGCCGAAAGGAAGACAGACATATATATATATCTGTATATATGCACACAATGTATGCAGGTTTTATTAAGTTTGGGTTCAACTTTCCTTTAGTTCATCATCAGTTCATTTTCTGTAATCGCATAATCCTAATTAGGGTCGCGGGGAGGCTGGTGCCCATCCCAGCCAACTTCGGGCGAGGGCAGAGTACACCCTGGACAGCTCGCCAGGCCATCGCAGGGCGGAAACACTCCGACGGCTTTGCAGCCTACTCTTGTCGAAAGTCAGCAATGGTTCTTTTACATGCCTCACACCATAGACAGTGAGAGACATGGCCGGTCTTTGATAACCCAGTTTGCTGCACTGGGGGGACAGTGACAACCTTGTGGAGAGTGGGACTCGAACCCCCAACCTTTGGATCAGCGATCCAGCGCCCTATACCACTAGAATACCACTGCCCCCTCAACTTTCCTTTATTAACATGATAAAAAAAAAACAATTAAACTTATATATTATACCCTGCTTTACATTTGGACTATGAAATGTACCTAGACAAATACCAAGTTATGATAAATAATTTATTTATCTTCATGAAAGATGAATCACCACCTTATCATGATCGAAGGGTTTGTGTGTCATAATGATTCTGGGAGTTATGTTGTTGGGGGCATTATGCCCCTTGTAGGTTCACCCAAGGTGAACAGATCCTAGGTGAATATCCAGACTAAATACAGTTCAGAAGACCCCTATGAGTATTATCTCAAGGCCACAGTTTCTCTTCTAGGTACCAGGCATAGAGGATAAGCTTGAAGGCAAGTATCTGGTATTTATTATTATGACATTTTATTATGATATTTTTAAGCCTTGTATCTTTAAGGCTGCTACTAAGCGCCAAGCGTGACCATATAGGTCCATGCATCCTGTTATTCAGGTACCCATTAACAGCTGGGTGGACTGAGTGCAATGTGGATTAAGTGCCTTGCCCAGGGACACAACCCAGCTTCAGACCCAGGTCACAAATTTTTGGTGTCTCCACCTGGATTCGAACCCGGGCCCTTTCAGTGATAGGCCAGCAAGCTAACCATTACACCACTGTGTTCCATGCTCATCTTCATGGAGGTTTTCTTGGCAAGATTCAGTGGTTTGCCATTGTCTTCTGCACAATGCGAACCTACGGACAATTTAGAACGGACAATTAACCTACTGTGCATGTTTTTGGAGTGTGGGAGGAAACCGGAGTACCCGGAGGAAACCCAGGCAAGCACGGGGAGAACATGCAAACACCACACAGAAATGCCCGGGCCGGGAATCAAACCCAGGCCTTCTTGCTGTGAGGCGGACGTGCCAACCACTGCACCACCGTATTACCATTACACCGTAATACAACATATAGAAGTGCGTATTTGCACTTCTGCCCATGAAGTCCAGCCGAGCATAGCCTGACGAGAAGACATGGAACCACAACCTGCAGGGGGGGGGGGCACAGTGTGAGTGGAGCTGTAGCCAAAAGTATCGAAATAATTTAATACATTTTACTTATTTTTAATAAAATCAAATTCATAATGTTCTCTGAAATGCTATTTCAGAGTTTAGGGATTACATGTCAGAAGAAATATACTCTACTTGCTGTGCTATGATTGATCCTCAGGACTAATCATCTGTGTCTACAGAATGAGATGGATTGGGTTGAACTACACGTCTTTGGGACATCAGAAAGAAATACAGGAGCTCAACCATTCAGAGCTTTAAAAGTAATGAGCAAGTCATTGTGGTCAATTCAGAGCTTAACAGGCAGCCAGTGTAGCTTGAACACACTGGGGAACTGCTCTGACTTTCTTTTCCTCGTAAGGACATATTTGAACTTACTGAAGTTTCCTTACAGAAGCAGTAGGGCAGTGAGCCAGAAAAATACTGTATTGCATTAGTCCAGTCCAGTGGTTGGGTGCATACCCGAGTTTCTCAGCATTGTGGGGGGTTTGCATAGTTTTGATATTGACTATATTTATTAAATAATAGGCTTTGTTACAAATAGTATTCATTCATTTGCCGAACTGCTGAATCCTTCTTGAGACTATCTCAACCGTTTCTGGGTGAAGGTGGGGTACACCCAGAACAGCTCGCCAGTTCATCGCATGGCCAACATAAACACACAACTGTTCACATTCACACCCAGGGGGAATTTCGAACAGTCAGTTAGCTGTGTGTGTGTGTGTGTGTGTGTTGGGAGGAAACTGGAGTACCTGGTGGAAACCCACACTAACATAGGGTAACATGCAAATACCACAAAGAAAAGCCATCACCAAGCTTGGGACTCAAACCCAGGACCTTCTTTCTCTGAGCCAGACATTCCAAGCAGTTTTAAAGAGATAAGTTATATGAACAGCAGAATAGGCATTAATATACAGGGTGAATTATAAATAATAATTTCTTTTAAACTGGTATTATACAATAATATTTAAATGTTTGGACAGTACGGTGATGTAGTGGTTAACACTTTCTCCCCACAGCAAGGAGGTCCTGCATAGGCATTTTTGTGTTGAGCTGGATGTTCTCCTGGTACATGTGTGGGTTTCCTTCAGGTACTCAGGTTTCTTGCCCAGTCCAAAAAACATGATCATTAGATAAACTGGCTGTTCCAAATCAGCCGTAAGTGTGAATAGTTGTGTGAGAGTTGACCTGCCATGGTCTAATGAGATGCTCAGGGTGTACCCCACCTTTGCTCAGTGTTGACTGAGATAGCCTCCCTATAAGCAGGACCCTAAGAGCAGGATTAAATAGTTTGAAAAATGAATGAGTGAGATGATTTAACCAAGAACTTTCTACTATTATACTAACTGTATTCAATGATTTTTATTGGTGAGGTTTTCATTTATTATCTTAATTTATTTAAAAAATTATTATTATTATTATTATTATTATTATTATTATGTTTTTATCAATGTTTATTATTCTTTGCCACATTGTTGTCATTTTGTTGGTTAAACAGTTAGGATTTTTTGAGATTGATTCAGAGAAAATAATTATGAACAAGGTTTTGCATGAGAATAAATTTTCTTCGAGGAACTGTATATAATTTCTTTAATTAAAACCTTTTGCATATAGTTTATTTTGTACAACCCTTTCCATCCAAATATCTCTGAGCATCCTGGCGTCTGTTCATTCAATATTTTTTTGTGTTTGTTTATTTGTTTGTTTGCACACAGATATTAAACTGGCCATGGGATGAGTCTGACCTGGAAATACTCATATTTATTTGGAAACCTGGACACTGGGTTAACTGAAGCCTTAATTTTCTCCTGACCCTGCTGTTTCCTACTGCCCCCCCAAAATTACACTATTCAGCACTGCTATCAAGGCCAGCTGTGAGAGATTGCTATTTGTATTATATGTGGAGCCCGGAACTGTCCAAGGGAATCACAAACACCATAGGGCAAAAATAAATAAATTAATTAAAAATCCGTAGAGGGTGTAAGCAGCCTAATCAATCTTGACATTGACTTTATGTAGTTCTGTGAACTGAAAGATACCATTGGCAATGCAGATGGTAAACATCTTAAAATTTTAGATGCAGTGCACAGTAAAAGTGTATTCTTAAATCCAATAAATTTCATTAATAAATGAAAACATTATTCAAATGTAAAATATCATCTTATAAAAGAGAATTTCACTTTCATTTCACATTTAGCATTTAGACGAACTCTCAGAGTACATCAGCTCAAGCAGACTTACCGTATTCGACGTGATAAGCGTCCAGGACGCTTTAAAAAAGAAAAAAAAACAATGGAGTGGGTGGGCGCTTATTAAAATGTTACCAGCGAATGGAATGGTAAGTGCTTATTACCATCGAGGTGGAAAACATGAATAATAACAGAACAATAAAAAAGTTTTACTGGTATTTGTATTATTCATTTTGTGGTATCAACCAAACAACTTGCATGAAAGCTGAAAATAAACAGAAAACAGCATAATTTTTTAATAAAAGACCCCTTACTTTTCCCTCCCGATGCTGTTCCATTATACATTTTCCCAGAAGTAAAATCGAGCCAATCAACACAAATGTCAACTTTAGCACATGTCATGTTGAACCAATCAACATGAACATAAACAAAAGCACATGTCCAGGAACGTCTTTAAATTTATGAAGTTACTGAGCAGGAGAATCGGGTGAAAAATACTCATCACTTTCTGATAGGTCCATATCTGGCTCATTGGTCCATTCGTTCAGCGCATCCCATAGTTTTGCTGTAGCAGTTTCTAATGGTTCATCTTGTTGGACATTTACCAAGAGAACACAACAAAATATTTTCCTGTTTATTAAGCACCGCGGAACAATCAAGTGTGTTGTTACTGATGAATAATATAGACACTCCCCAGTGGCAGGGGGTGTTAAAATACCGTGTAAACTCACTTTTACAGGCAGTGAATGCCTCATTTTATGGTTACAGAGACTGATCGGAGAAAATGTGTAAGTTTGATCTATAATTTTGCTCCCAGTATACACTGGTAGTTATTAGACATGTGATCAAAAATATTGGGGGAGGGGTCTTATTGGAGCTGGCGCTTATTACGTTGAATACGGTATTTCTGATTCCGAAGATGGCTTTTCTAAAATGGCACATACACCCACATACATCATACAATAGAATAGGCAAGATAATGCATGCTTATTTATATGGCATATTCCATACACAAAGGTTTTAAACTGTTTTATATGAATACTTGTTAGTCTAATAACCGATATTAAAGTAGATGTACACAGAAGTATTTTATTTCATATCTGTGCAGTGCAGGCAGTGGTGGCCTAGTGGTATAGGGCACTGGATTGCTAATCTTAAGGTTGGGGGTTCGAGTCCCACTCTCCACAAGGTTGTCACTGTCCCCCCCAGTGCAGCTAACTGTGTTATCAAAGTCCAGCCATGTCTCTCACTGTCTATGGTGAGAGGTTCATGAAAAAGAACCATTGCTGACTTTTGACAAGAGTAGCTGCATAGCTGTCAGTGTGTTTCCACCCTGCGATGGCCTGGTGAGCTGTCCAGGGTATACTCTGCCCTTGCCCGGAGTCGGCTGGGATGGGTACCAGCCTCCCCACGACCTTAATTAAGATTAAGTGTTTACAGAAATTATCATTGCAATGCATTTATATCTACTTTAAATTAACAGTGCTGTTTGTCTTTATACTAATAAATATGAATAAACTGTATGTATTTATAAAAATAAAACAAATGAACTGTAAAAAATTTAAAAAAGTATTCAGATATGACAAAACATTTTGTTGGTTGTACGTTTGCTTGTTATTGAAAATTACAACTTTAAGACATCCATAGTAAAACCTAGGAAGGTTTTCTCTTGTTCCGGTTGACAAAGTGTCTTCAATTCTCCAAGGTTATGAGGGTTCCCTCTGATGGACTCGCAATTTCAAAATCCATCATAAATTTCCTGTGAGACTGAAGTCGTGAGATAGGTGAGGTCATTCAAGACCTCCTTGTTTGTTGCCCTGTTGAAACATTCATCTTCAAAGTCTCTTGGCAAATAAGATGAGATTCTCTTCTCATATTAAAATGTCATTGTGATTATGGTGCAAATTTTTACCTGATGTCATCTGTGTAAGCTTTAATGTTAATGCTGCTTGTAGGTTAATCTGCAAGCTTCACCTTTACCCTCTTTATCATGACTGCGGACATGAGGAAACCCTTGCATGATACACGTGTTCATGAAGGATTAGCTGTGGCTCCACTTTCCTTCTGCATATTATTGAAGTTGTTGTACTGACAAAGATGTTTAAGGTCTTTGACATGCAGTTGTAGCATTGTACATTCATTGTTGGTGTGAAATTTCAGTAATGCTGGCTTTACTCTAGGTTAAGACAATTGTGATAAGCGTTGAGGCTTGTAGAATCTTGGTGATCTTGAGGGAACTTGGTGGAATCGTGATGATTGTGACAATTTTTGGCTATCAAAAATTTTGACATGATTATTATGATTTGACACCAAATCTCGCAAAAGCATAGCACATGGGAATCACACTGGAGCATAGTACAGCATAACTGATATTAGTAGAGTGAAACAGACCTTGTTTTCCAATCGGAGGTTCCCCTTGATGAACCTGGAAACTCAATTCCTTCAAGTTTCATTATGATCCCACTATGTTTTTTATCACTTTCTGCTATGATTTGTCAAGATATGTTGAGTAGTTTGAGTAATCCTAATAATGAGTAATATGTTCAGACATGCTCTAGTGCAATCATCTTGATTGGCTTTAACACTCTGTTACGCTTTGATAATCTCCCATGTGATTCTCCAGATGTGAATAAAAGGGTTCGATGCACTCCAAAATTTACTGCATTTTTAAAACTCTACAAAAAAAAAAATCTTAGTTTTGACAAGCTTTAGACTTTGGATTTGACATGTGGATTCCAGACTACTCCAACTCCTTCACCATCACCACCGGCAGCTCAAGAAGCTCCAGTCGAAGACCTTGTAAAGCCAGGACCCCTATATCCTCTTCATCTCTTAGATGCATGGCTCCTCTTTGGTATCTCTGGAGAGAATAAGAGGGTGACCCTTGCCGCATTTTTATCCCTCAGTTGTGCTCCAAGCGTGGCAGTCTTGCTCAAACCATGATAATAAATTATAGGAGACCTTCACAAAACTTGATCAATGTGAGAGCTCTAAATAGAATTCAACAGAAGATATGGTTAAAATGTGTAAATAAACTATAAACATCTCATTTTACTTTGTTTTCCTGTGATCCTATTGTATATCCTAAAACACCTTTACAGAGCATGGTTTGATTTTGTTTCTGTCCAAATACTCTTAGCAACACAAAGCTATTTGCTGCTCAGGGTGGAAACCTCCTTCGCCCAAAGTTGGCTGGTATCGCCCCCCAGCTTTATTCTGCAGAGTATCACCAGAAGTATGTAAAGGGTTTAAAGAGGTGCTGGATGAACACATACTGTATACAACATATGCCTGTATAGTATATAGTACAGGGATCCCTCGCTACTCTCTCGCTACTTCATGCTTCAGTTTCTGCGGCTTCAGTGCATCGCAGGTTTTTCAAAAATATTCATCAAAAAAATAAGGAAATTAAGGGAAAATAGGGAAAAAGTTAAGGAAAATGCCACAAAACTAGGAGAATTATGCAAAAAACCCTTAACAAACAAAAACAAAAAAACAACCCAACAAAACTACTTACATTTTTATGTGAGGTGTGCATCTGAGTGTGTGTGTGTGTGTGTGTGTGTGTGTGTGTGTGTGTGTGTGTGTATGTCTGTATGTGTTCTGTATTTATATTTTATTTACATCGTATGCATTATTTTTGAATGTTTAATTGTTATTAAAAGCATTCATAGTGTTGAATATGTATTATTGATATTATATACACATATAAATGTACGTATACGTCAGTCGAGGGATCGATCCTACTTTGGAGAAATCAGTGATGCGTGTGTGTGTGTGTGTGTGTGTGTGTGTGGGGGGGGGGGTTCAGTCCCCATTAACCGCAGAAAGTGAAGGATCCCTGTATTATGAACTTCAGGTTTAGTTGCTGGTGCTGAATGAATAATGACCCCATGCTTAGGGCAATATTCAGCCACATCCAGCCTTCATGGCATAATTGTAAATGATTTTAGTTTTTTTTAGTAGCCCAGGCACACAACACTAGTATAGAAATTTACAAACAGAAATAGACAAATTTACCCTTTCTATCCACTGTTTCTATCCACATGTATTGCATACATGCAGTGTAGTGTTTTATCTTCCGTCACTAGATATTCCCAGTTCTACACGCAGACTATCTGGGATATCAATTAATATACTGTGATGTTAACATCACTGGGAAGAGGGGATGACAACACGTAAATGGTCGTCACTGAATCTAAGCTAAAGTACTTCATGCTACAATCATATTTCCAAGAATTAAACACTTTTTATTTATTTATTTACCAAACACAATTCTTTTTGAAAATTGGAAGTTATTAGTAGTGTCCAGTAATTTTGCAAGCAAACTGGAAGTGCCTTCGAAAGCTGGTTATACTAATTCCATGAACAACAACAAAAAATATAAAAGACTTTGATAGTAAAAATGTATTTTATTTATTGCTTTATTTTTAACAATTTGACAGTTTATTTTCACCAGATGGAATTTTAATGGCCTACAGGCCTCCAGATAAACAGCTAACTCTGTGCTTGGCTTTGCCCTGCACGTTAAATTAAAATCGATAACGTAAATCTGTCATTAAAATCTATCCTGTGTTCAGTGCTTGGGGTTGCACAAAATCCAAAATGTCTTTTTGGATCATCTGAACACATAAATGTTCTACATAGAACCCTACATTAGGGATTTTTCCACTAAAAAGGGTTATAATATGAACTCATTGAAATGCCAGAATTATAACCTGTGTGTTTTGTCTTTGAGGGTGAAGTGTAATTAATGTTATGCCCATCTAAAACCAGTAGTGTGCAGGTGGTGCCTTGTCTGGCACAATACAAATACTCATGGTGTGTTTTTCATCAAAATGTTCATTTGGAAAACACGCCCTTCTATTTTTTATATTCCCTCCTCCACTGTTGAAGTACTTCCACTGAGAGCTCTGGAACTCTGCCGTCATTATGAATGTGTTGTGTGCTGAAATTATGCAGAGTGTGTGGCATGAACCATTTTGCAAATTCTTCTAATGAAAATCATTAGGTGATGACAATATCAAGACCGTTCAATTATTCAGTTGAAGTAAGGGGCATTGGAAGCGGAATATTGAGCATAATTTAAAAGGTCAGAGACCTTTGAACTGTTTCTGTAAGTGGACATACAGAGATGTGAGGGGAGTGTAGAGCATAGGAGAAATTTGCATTCAATTTTAAGATGATAAAAGAGTGCTGTGTATATATTTCTCCATATCAGGAACTTTTGTTAGTTGCTTTTAGATAGATAGATATATAGATAGATAGATAGATAGATAGATAGATAGATAGATAGATAGATAGATAGATAGATAGATAGATTAGTTAATGAATCTGGCAGGAAATTCACATTTTACAGTAAATAGTGGGGCAGTGGTGGTCTAGTGGTGGTAGGTTTGGTATCCAGGACAGGAACGCAGAAGGACAGATGTTGGTAGATTTTGCAAAAAGGATGGAAATGGCTGTGGTGAATACTTTCTTCCAGAAGAGAGAGGAGCATAGAGTGACTTATAAAAGCGGAGGGAAGAGCACACAGGTAGACTACATCTTGTGTAGGCGATGTAGTTTGAAGGAAGTCAGTGACTGCAAAGTAGTAGCGGGTGAGAGTGTTGCCAAACAGCATAGGATGATGCTGTGTAAGATGACTCTGACGGTGAGGAAGGTGAAGAAGGCAAAGGCAGAGCAGAAGACAAAGTGGTGGAAGCTCAAAAAGGAGGAGTGTCATGTTGTTTTCAAGGAGGAGTTGAAAATGGCTTTGGGTGGTCAGGAAGTGCTTCCAGATGAGTGGACAACTACAGCTAATGTGATCAGGGAGACAAGTAGGAGAATACTTCATGTGTCATCTGGAAGGAGAGTAGATAAGGAGACTTGGTGGTGGAATGAGGAAGTGCAGGAGTGTGTACAAAGGAAGAGGTTAGCTAAGAAGTGGGACATAGAGGGGACCGACGAGAGTAAACAGGAGTACAGGGAGGCACAGCGTAAGGTGAAGGTAGCGGTGTCAAAGGCCAAACAGAGGGCGTATGATGACTTGTATGCTCAGTTGGATGTTAAGGAGGGAGAAAATGATTTATACAGGATGGCACAGCAGAAAAATAGAGATGGGAAGGATGTGCAGCAAGTTAGAGTGATTAAGGACAGAAAGGGAAATGTATTGACTGATGAAAGAAGTGTGCTGGGAAGATGGAAAGAGTACTTTGAAGAGCTGATGAATGAGGAAAATGAGAGAGAAAAACGAGTAGAAGAGGTGACTGGTCCTGATGACATACTGGTGGAAGTATGGAAGTGTCTAGGAGAGGTAGCAGTAGATTTCCTGACAAGAACATTCAACAGGGCCTTAGAGAGTGAGAGGATGCCAGAGGAATGGAGGAGAAGTGTGCTGGTGCCCATTTTTAAGAACAAGAGAGACGTGCAGACTTGTGGCAACTACAGAGGGATAAAGTTGATGAGCCATACGATGACGTTATGGGAAACAATAGTGGAAGCAAGACTAAGGGCAGAGGTCAGCATTTGTGAACAACAGTTTGGTTTCATGCCAAGAAAGAGCACCACAGATGCAGTGTTTGCCTTGAGTATGTTAATAGAGAAGTACAGAGAAGGTCAGAAGGAGCTGCATTGTGCCTTTGTGGATCTAGAGAAAGCATATGACAGGGTGCCGAGAGAGGAACTGTGGTATTGCATGAGAAAGTCTGGAGTGGCAGAGAAGTATGTTAGAGTGGTGCAGGACATGGATAAGAGATGTAAGACAGTGGTGAGGTGTGCTGTTGGTGTGACAGAAGAGTTCAAGTTGGAGGTGGGACTGCATCAAGGGTCAGCTCTGAGCCCCTTCTTGTTTGCTATGGTGATGGACAGGCTGACAGACGAGGTTAGACAAGAATCTCCATGGACTATGATGTTTGCAGATGACATTGTGATCTGCAGTGAGAGCAGAGACCAAGTGGAGGAAAATCTAGAGAGGTGGAGGTATGCCCTGGAAAGGAGGGGAATGAAGGTTAGCCTCAGTAAGACAGAATACATGTGTATGAATGCCAAGGACCCAACAAGAATGGTGAGGTTACAGGGAGCAGAGATAAGGAAGGTGGAGGATTTTAAGTACTTAGGCTCAACAATCCAGAGCAATGGAGAGTGTGGAAAAGAGTTGAAGCGTGTGCATGCTGGTTGGAATGGTTGGAGAAAAGTGTCCGGTGTGATGTGTGATAGGAAAGTATCGGCAAAAATGAAAGGAAAAGTGTACAAGACGGTGTTGAGGCCAGCGATTTTGTATGATTTAGAAACAGTGGCCTTGGGGAAAAGACAGGAGGCAGAGCTGGAGGTAGCAGAGATGAAAATGTTAAGGTTATCTTTTGGCATAACAAGGGTGGATAGGATCAGGAATGAGCACATCAGAGGGACAGCACATGTAAGACGTTTTGGAGACAAAGTCAGAGAGGCTAGATTGAGATGGTTCGGACATGTACAGAGGAGGGATAGTGAGTATATTGGTAGTAGGATGCTGAGGTTGGAACTACCAGGCAGAAGACCTAGAGGAAGACCAAAGAGATGATTCATGGATGTGGTGAAGGAGGACATGAAGGCAGTTGGTGTAAGAGAAAAAGATGCAGAGGATCGGGTAAGATGGAGGCAGATGATTCACTGTGGCGACCCCTGAAGGGAAAAGCCGAAAGGAAAAGAAGAAAATCAAAGTCAGAGAAGCTAGACAAAGTCAGAGAGGCTAGATTGAGATGGTTTGGGCATGTACAGAGGAGGGATAGTGAATATATTGGTAAGAGGATGCTGAAGTTGGAACTACTAGGCAGAAGGTCCAGAGGAAGACCAAACAGGAGATTTATGGATGTGGTGGAGGAGGAAATGAAGGTAGTTGCTATAAGAGAAGAAGATGTAGAGGATAGGGTGAGATGGAGGCAGATCATTTGCTATGGTGACTCCTGAAGGGAACAGCCAAAAGGAAAAGAAGAAGATGAAGAGTATATACAGGGATCCATCATTTTCCATGGTTAATTGGAATCGCGATCCCCACGTGACCATCGAAATCTGCGAAGTAGAATCACCCCCCCACACACCCCGACTGATGAACACATGTATGTGTGTAGATAGAAATGGAATAAAAGCTACAGAAAGATAGATCATAAATATAAGTATGAAATATGATTAAACATTATCCTGAGTTACACTTAATACTAGGCTCCAGTATGGTGGGAGAGGGGGCTTTACACCGGAAGTCCGGGAAGAGAAGCAGAACCAATACTTTTCTGAACTCGTGCCAAAACATTCAAAGAAGAAACAAATTGACTCCAGTATTATAATGAACTAGATAAGAGTGAAACTCTATGTAAATATGATCAGATCCGCTGTGCTGTGCTTGAGAGAAACCAGGAGTTTAGACATGGGACATAGATTATGGGGAGAGAGAGAGAGAGAGAAAGAGAGAGAGAGAGAGAGAGAGAGAGAGAGAGAGAGAGAGAGAGTGAGAGAGAGAGAGATTGTATACAGTACAAACTCGTATAGATTACTTATACAAGGTTTAAAGATACATTCCCCTCTAAAGAATACCCGGTAATGACTTATAAACAAATTCATCTAAGAACGGACTTCCTGAACCTAACTTGTTAGTAAGCTGGGGAGCGTCTGTACACGCATACAGGTGGTATTGAGAATAAGATGGCGCACACAGATGCCTTGCACACACAGATGCAACAGTGTATCCAGTTTTGATGGGAGATTTTGGGTTGTTTTTTTGTTTTGTGTTTGTTTAGGGGTTTTTTTTTTCGCATAATTGACCTTGTTTTTGTGACATTTATATATATATATATATATATATATATATATATATATATATATATATATATAAATGAATGTATATGAAAGAAAAAAAATACGTATATATATATATATATATATATATATATATATATATATATATATATATATATATATATATACAGTTGGCCCTTGACTATTTGTGGTTTTGCACTCTCGCCCCTCCCTATAAACACAAACTGCATGCTCACCTCTGTGCCAGAAGATTGTCTCGCATCATGTCCCTGCTTCCCTGTGTTCTCTCTGGCTCCTGGTTCCAGTGTTTAATGTTGTTTGTGTTTTTCTTTGTTTACTTCTGGTTGATCATTCATGCATGTAATATGATACATAGGGTTTTACTTCTGGGTATAGAAGTCGCGGATTATCTTGATTCGCGGGAGGGGCTGGAACCGAACCCCCACGAATAACGGGAGCCTACTGTATATACTATACATGTTTATATAAAGAGAGTACGATGCATTGCCGTTGGGCAGTTCAGAAAATGAATTTATGAATTTATTTAACATTAAAGGATAGGCGTTATACATAATTGATAGATAGATGGAATAGGCAGATTGATACAATATAAGGGAACCAAAACATTTGTACTCAAGTGTAGGACTTTAACAGCAATTTCTCACCATGTTCATTCAAGTCACACCACCTTGTGTGTAGAAAATGCTAATGTGTAGCTTTTTTCATTTGTGGATGGCAGCACATATTTCACATTTAATAGTAATAATAATAATAATAATAATAATAATAATAATAATAATGTAGCTAACTGGGTTATCAAAGGCCGGCCATATCGCTCAGTTTCTATGGTGAGAGGTTTATATAAAAGAACCATTGCTTATGACTTATGTAAAGAGTAGCTGCATTACCGTCAGATTGTTTCTGCCCTGCGATGACCTAGTGAGCTGTCTAGGGTGTACTCTGCTCTCACCCAGAGCCGTCTGAGATGAGCACCAGCCTCCCCATGACCCTAATTAGGATTAAGCGGTTCAGAAAATGGATGGATGGATGGATGTTTTTTTTGCGCTAACAGCTATTGGGTACATATAATTCTGAAGTTTATAGCCAACAGGATGTCATGCGTTTTTAACACTTTCCTCATAAAACTAATCAATACATCTGACTCCAAATTGCTTGCTTCAGCTTTATTTTTAAGTCATTACTCTAGTAGCCCTTCTTTGGAAAAAAAAAAAACATTGGTAGTTTTTCCATGCTGACCTATAACAAGTATCCTCTATTGTTTACTGTATCACTGGGGATAGCTGACCCCCCAAAACAATTCACTGATGTGCAATAAACCTGCTCAAGCCTGTAAAAGAAGATTGATGCCAATCCAATAGTGATATATTACTTTTCAGTGTGACTTCCTGTGCACTCATTTTGTAAATGGGGAAAGCAAAACAGAAAGGCAATTAGATATGGATGTGGAGACACACACACAACATATGTGAGAGAGAGAGAGAGAGAGAGAGAGAGAGAGAGAGAGAGAGAGAGAGAGAGAGAGAGAGAGAGAGAGAGCGAGAGAGAGAGATTTTGTATGTGTGACTGCACTAACAGAAATGAGGATAAAACCCAGTGCTATGTGTTAAGGTGGAAGTTCAGTTCAAAACCATAAAAGTGATTAGAAGATTAGATATTAATTTTGACGGGGAAATCTAGGAAATTTGAATTCTACTTAATCCTCATTAGGGTCACAGGGAGGCTGGCACCCATCTTAGACGACTGTGGGTGAGGGCAGAGTACACCCTGGACAGCTCACCAGGCCATCGCAGGGCAGAAGTACACTGATGGCTATACAGCTACTCTTTATGAAAGTCAGCAATGGTTCTTTTACATGCCTCTCACCAAAGACTGTGAGAGACATGCCCGGCCTTTGGTAATCCAATTAGCTGCACTGGGGGGGACAGCAGTGACAACCCAGGCCACAATTGCCCCATAAATTTAAAGTATAGTAATCAAATTCAACTGTGTAAATTTTGTAGATCACTTTTGCTTTTTTTCATGATCTGTTGGAAATCTTTGAAAGTATTTTGAAATGCCAATCTTGTTGTTGTCCATCTTTTGTCAGGGTGGGGCAGTTTGGCAGTGATCATCATCACAGGTCATAAATCAGCCATCACAGAAAGTGCGCAAAATACAGCTACATCAAGTGCATGAAATTAAATTGCTTAGAAAGCCGTCCAGGGTATACTTTGCCCTCGCTCAGAGTTGGTTGAGATGGGGGCCAGCCTCCCCTTGACCTTAATTAGAATTAAGCGGTTCAGAAAATGAATGAATGAATAAATTGCATACATGGCGGCATGGTAGTGGAATAGTAAGTAAATCCAGCTCACAAGAAAAGGTCCTGGGTTTGATTCTTCGGGGTGGGCGTTTCTGTGTGGAGCTTGTAGTTGTGTGGGTTTCATCTTAGTACTTTAGTTTCCTCCCACAGTCCAAGCATATGAGGCACATTCGGGTAATTGGCTGTTCCCAAATTGCCCATAGGTGTGGGTGTGAATTGGTGTGAATGAGTGTGCTACCCTGTGTTGTTCTGGTGAGCTGTTTAGTGTGTACCCCGCCTTTGCCCAGTGTTAGCTGAAATAGACACTAGCCTCCCTATGACCCTAATAAGACAGATGGTTTGCCAAATTATTCACAAAAATGTATAATTAATTTTGACAATACTAATCATTAAATAGGTACCGTTTGGTACCTATTTGCAATAATCAGAGATGAACAGCAAAAAAAATATTTATTAAATAGTCCACCAAGAAAACAAATCTCTATTGTTAAGCCCATATTGTAATGTACCAAAAAAAATGATAAAGCTTAAAAAGAGATCAAAATAACGTCGCATTAGAAAAGAAAGACACTTTTTTCTAAGTGTAATATTATTGTGTATGTGGTGCACACACATTTCTGATGTATGGACATTATCTACCCCAATGTCCCCTTTTCAGTCTCCTAGATTTCAAAGTACTGTATAGTGTATATCTGTATATAGAAATGTGTAGAGGGCAGGGCAGTGGTGGCCGCGTGATAAAGGTGCGGGATTGCTGATCTTACGGTTGGGGATTCAAGCCTCACTCACCACAGCTTGTCACTGTCCCCCACCCAGTGCAGCTAACTGGGTCATCAAAGGTCAGCCATGTCTCTCACTGTCTATGGTGAGAGGTTCATGTCAAAGAACCATTGCTGTCTTTTGGCAAGAGAAGCTGCAAAGCAGTCAGCGTGTTTCCGCCTTGCGATAGCTTGGCGAGCTGTCCAGGGTGTTTTCTGCCCTCGCCCGGAGTCAGCTTGGATGGGCGCCAACCTCCCCGCGACCCTAATTAAGCTTAAGTGGTTACAGAAAATGAAATGAAATGTGTAGAAATGGTTTTATTCATCATGGACATTGTGTTTACATTAAGACTTTGTTAGTGGAAATTATTAAATAAACTGGTCTGATTTGCTGAAAAAAAATCTGTAGCATTAGCAACCTTGTCTTCAACTTTTATCAGTTTATCCTCCTTCACGGAAAATGTTCACTGAGTTAGAATGCGTCAACACAAATCCTTACTTAACTGTATCAGGGCTTGGTGCCCGTTTTTTTTTTTTTTTTTTTACATAGGTTCATTAATAAGCCCATTCATTCATTCATTCATTCATTCACTCCACTGACAAACCACTTAATCTTACAATGGTTGGGAAAATGTACCAGTTGGAACAGTAGGGACAGCTGAGAACAGCCTAATGTTCATGTCTTTGGACTGTGTGTGGAGAACTGGAGTTACCAGAAGAAACCCACACAAATGTGTGGAGAACATGCAAACTCAACACAAAGACCCCCCACTGACCTCAAGACTCGAACCAAGGACCTTCTTGCTGTGAGTTTGGTCTGCTACACCTGGTTATACTGTGCCCATGGTCCGTGGTCTCCACGATTTGTGACATCAGGGCATCTTGGAATCTTGAGGGAACTTGGAGGATTCCTGATGATCTAGAACTAACTTGCTGGATGCTCACGCTGATGTGGCAAAATTTTTACAGTGGGTAGATTTCATATGATTTTATGCAAATTGTGATATTAATGTGGGGAGTGCAAAAGAGCGTAGCAGAGTTTAACAGAGCATTACAGACCTTGATGTGCCATTGAAATGGATCTTGATGAACTCAGAAACAGGATCCTTTTAAGTTTCATTTTTTGGATGCGTCCTGCGTACTTTTTATACCTCAATCGTGCTTCAAGTGTGATCATAAATCATGGAGCGCCACACTTCTGACACATTTGAATCATGGAGATTGTGGACATCATAGCCTCAGTGTAAACGCAGATTAACTACCACACCATTATGCCTCCCAGTAATAACTCTATTCACATTGAACTTGCTACAAAATTTTCTTCTTTGGTTGTTAAACATACTTTTCTCCTGGCAGACACTAAAAAACTAACAGCATGTAAATCAATGTTTGTCTCTGGAGCTGGGGTACTGATTAGTATGCACCTCTATGTAGAACTTTTTACATCATTTTGAATTTATATTTGGAGTTATATTCAACCATTTCACAGTTCATTAGTTCTTTCATTTAGTCGTTGATTCTTTTATTCATTTTCTTTATTTTTTTTTTGCTGGTGAGAGTTGTAAAGCTAGAGACTTTTACAGTGGTCCTGGGCACTAAAGTGCACACACACACACACACACACACACACACACACACACACACACACACACACACACGCACACAGAGTTTAGATCTTGTCAGTCCAGTCCACCTAATGCAGTGTTTCTTAATAATGCGGGGGAGGGGGAATACCGGTGGGTGGGTGGGTGGTGAGATGCCAGGAGTCTTGAGGGGTTATGACTCTGGTGAACATACTTTTCTGGAATTGTGTACGAGAATTAAGTGTAATTGCACCTCCTCACCACAAGTTGACAGTGGCGCTCTCATTGTCATGCTATGGTGTAGCGGTTTTTCGAACGAGCAAATGATATGAAATGCAGTAAACAACCCTTCAAGAAACAACATGAAAAAATTTCTAACAGGAATGAAGAGAAAGGTGGAGATATTGAGACGTAAGTAAGTTGAATGAGTTTAAATAAGTATATATATTTTTTTCAAATTTCAGGCACATTGGTGCACTTTAAATCTTTTCTGTTACAGATTAAAAAAAACAATGCTCATTAATTTTTCTTTATTGTAAGTTGAACTATATTTATTTCTTTTTTGTTTTTAATGTTAATTAAGATACAATGTTATGCAGAGGTGTACTAACAATTTTATAGACTAGTACTATTTGTTGTCGCTCATGGGGCGAGTGTGTTTTTTATTCCTGGGGGGGGGGCGCTACAGAAAATAATTGAGAAGCACTGACCTAATGGCATGTTTGTTGTAAGGAAGCCAACATGTATAACTCTACACAATTGTGACATGAACCCACGATCCTACAGCTATCTGCTGCCCTGCAAAGCGTACATGGTGTACTGTTATAACACGTTTCTCACTAGATATTACATTTAAACTTGCCCTTTTTTGGATTATTTTTTGAAACACTAATAACTCTCCTTCTTTCAGTACAGAGGGGACTGGTGCTCTCTCTCCTCATGGGAACACGACCAAAAATTGATTTGTGAGCCAAAGATCAGTAACAAATCTACAGAATATATTTATACTATCCAGTGGTTGCCTTCTGGTTTATTGATTGAAGATACACACCAGGGTTCTCTTATGGTCACTCAGGACCTAATCAACATCAAGCTCACCAGGTGGGAGAAAATTGGCCCAAAATATCTAAAGCCTACAATCATCTGTATTAATTTTATCCTCCCATAGCGGCGCACTAAGAGAGCATGTCTGTCAGGGGTGAGTTATTGATTTCATAAGACCGTTAGTGCAGTACTGTGGTGTAACGAGGCAACCTCGTGACCAGACCTCCCATCAAGAGCGATGGCTAAGGGCTTTCAGCACTTCTCTAGCCCCTAATGCAACAGGAAAATCCAATTCCACACAGCTGTAATTGAAATTTATTTTGTCACCACAATGGCATGTCAGATTCGCTTATTGAACCCAGCGGTGCTTCAGGATATGTCTTAGCCTTTCTATAGCATGTAGTGATCTTAAATGTGTTAATAAATGAATAAGGCCTAAGGATTTTATATCACTCTGGGAAATGACTGCTGAATAATTGAACTAACGATGTTGTAATTGTGGTCATTCTGAGATCGCATGCGGTTTTGTGCGAGGCATACAGGCTGAAAAGGACAGTAGTTTTAGATCTGAACACTTTAAAAGAATATTCTGTTCATCAGTTATGAATGTAGAGTGTCATGGTGGCGTAATGGTTACCACTTACACCTCTCAGCAAGAAGGTCCTGTGGTCAATTCCTGGGCTCGGAAGTTTCTGTATTGAGTTTGCATGTTCTCTCACATGTGCTTGTGTGGGTTTTCTCGGAGTTCTTCTTTTTCCTCTCACAGTCCAAAAACATGTAAATTCCGTTAATTACCTTCTCCAAATTGATTCTAATTGTAGATTTGATTATCTTAGATTAGATTGAACTTTATTGTCATTACACACGTATAAATACAGGGTAACGAAATCCAGTTCAGCATTCAATCAGAAGTGCAGAGAGCAACAAGTGCAGTATGCAGAGTTAGAAGCAGTTATGTATAGATAAGGCCAGTGTAAAATGTGGGAATAAATTAGCATTCATTTACATAGGAGCAATATACAGATGTTCTATATCACTATACAGAAGAGCAAATGTGCAGATGTAATGCACACATGCTGTGTGTGTGTGTGTGTGTGTGTGTGTGTGTGTATATGTATGTATGTATGTATGTATATATGTGTGTATATATATATATATATATATATACATATATATATATATATATATACATATATATATATATATATACATATATATATATATATATATATATATATATATATATATATATATATATATAGTGGGACCAGTGGTGTAGTGGTTAGGGTGCTGGGCTCATGATCGGGAGGTTGTGGGTTCGAATTCCAGTTAGACCCCCACTGTGCTAAGACCCTTGGGCAAGGTCTTAACCACATGTGTGCCTCTGTTCACCCAGCAGTATAAATGGGTACCAATAAAAATATACTGGGAAGGTAACCTGCGATGGACTAGCATCCCATCCAGGAGGAGTTGAACTCCTGGTTGCTTCACGCTACGGAAACCGGGGATAAGCACCGGCCTGATGAGCCACTACGCTCGGGTGTAAAATGCCCAACAGACTTTATCTTTTACCTTACCTATATATACATATATATATATATATATACACTCACTATCCGAATTACAACATATGTGAGTTATGACCACCCGTACTTACGATCACGTCTAGCAGGTGCCTATTATGAGTTTACTGTATGTTTGGCAGTGCAGCATCTCACACTCACAGATTTCTCCCACTACACTCAATGACTAGATACCTTCGCAGTAACATCTGTTTTTTTAAAGTACAATTTTACATTCATTTACTGTACACCGTTACCATGGCCCCCAAGAGGAAGTCCGATTCATCAGATGACAATTCTACCAAGAAAGCAAGGAAGGCACTGTCATTGGAGACAAAGATGAAAGTGAAAGTGGAATCTCCATCTCTCCCATTCCACGGTGTCCACAATTTTGATGGACAAGGACCGCATTAAGGAAGCAGTGAAAGTAGCAGCCCCAATTAAGTCAACTATCATCACAAAACAGCGAGAAGGACCGATTGCAAAGATGGAAAAGTTGCTATACATGTGGTCATGTTGGAAGTTAATAGGCAAAGAAATGTGAAAGTGATGTTGCAACAGTGCAAAGTAAGACTACAAGTTTATTTCACATGTTGAAAGAACGTGCAGGTGAAGAATACGCTTCACATGAATTCTTCTTCTTTTCCTTTCGGCTGTTCCCTTCAGGGGTCGCCACAGCAAATGATCTGCCTCCATCTCTCCCTATCCTCTGCATCTTCTACTCTTACTCCAATGACCTTCATGTTCGCCTTCACCGCATCCATAAATCTTCTCTTTGGTCTTCCTCTGGGCCTTTTGCCTGGTAGTTCCAACCTCAGCATCCTACGACCAATATACTCACTATCCCTCCTCTGTACATGTCCAAACCATCTCAATCTAGCCTCTCTGACTTTGTCTCCAAAACATCTAACATGTGCTGTCCCTCTGATGTACTCATTTCTGATCCTATCCATCCTCATTACTCCCAAAGAGAACCTCAACATTTTCATCTCTGCTACCTCCAACTCTGACTCCTGTCTTTTCCCCAGGGCCACTGTCTCTAAACCATACAACATTGCTGGCCTCACCACCGTCTTGTACACTTTTCCCTTCATTCTTGCCGATACTCTCCTATCACACATCACACCGGACACTTTTCTCCATCTATTCCAACTTGCCTGCACGCGCTTCTTCACCTCTTTTCCACACTCTCCATTGCTCTGGATTGTTGAGCCTAAGTACTTAAAATCCTCCACCTTCTTTATCTCTGCCTCCTGTAACCTCAAACTTCCTCTTGGGTCCTTGTCGTTCACACACATGTATTCTGTCTTACTAAGACTAACCTTCAATCCCCTCCTTTCCAGGGCATACCTCCACCTCTCTAGATTTTCCTCCACTTGGTCTCTGCTCTCACTACAGATCACGATGTCATCTGCAAACATCATAGTCCATGGAGATTCTTGTCTAACCTCGTCTGTTAGCCTGTCCATCACCATAGCAAACAAGAAGGGGCTGAGAGCTGACCCTTGATGCAGTCCCACCTCCACCTTGAACTCTTCTGTCACACCGACAGCACACCTCACCACTGTCTTACATCTCTCATACATGTATAAAATGTATAAATAGACACATGTGCAGATATACAGTGTATTATGAACATATATAGTAGTACAAGAAGAGCACTGTGAACAGACGCTAAAAATGGAAGCATGTATATTTGCATGAAGCATGAAGGGAGGGTTCAGTACGGGACTCAGTTCAGTAAAGAGACAGCTGTTGGGAAGAAACTGTTCCTAAACCTGCTGGTTTTTGTCTGCAGGCTCCTGAAGCACCTTCTGTAAGGGAGTAAGGGAGGAGCTGAAAGAGTCTGTTGACAGGATGGGAGGAGTCCCTAAGAATGCTGTGTGCCCGGCGAAGACATCTTTTCTTGTGGACATCCTCAATAGCAGGAAGTGGAGTCCTTGTGATGTGTTGGGCGGTTTTCACTACCCAGTGCAGTGTCTTGCAGCTGCCGACAGGGCAATTCCTATACCAGACTGTAATGCAGTTAGTCAGGATGCTTTCTGTAGTGCAGTGTAAAATTTACCTAGGATCTCAACAGACAGGTGGTTCTTCTTCAGTGTCCTCAAGAAAAACAGGCACTGATGGGCCTTCTGGATCAGGCTGGAGGTTTTGGTTGAACAAGACAGGTTCTCTTAGATGTTGTTCCCAAGAATTTGAAGCTGGTGAAATGTTCAGTAGCCATGCCCTCGATAGGGATAGGACAGGGGTGCACACACGTTTTCAGCATGAGAGCTACTTATGACATGACCAAGTCAAAATGATCTACCACATACTGAAAATACAAAACACATTATTTATAAATATATTGAGAATTATTTTTATATGTGCAGTATATGCTGGTGTACCTTGCATTACTGCATCAACCCATATTGCACAATACAACTCTGTACATTTTTTTTGTCGTTACCTTACTCTGATGACTTGCATTGAATGGAATCAGCTGCACACATGACTGTTCGTGTCTCCAGCTCTGCCGCGAGGTTCTGGAAGTTTGCCAAATCATGGCAGTGGAGCTTTGAGGAGAAATGCTGTATTTTTCATTTGAAAGCATTAACTGAGCTGATCATATTGATCACAGTTTTGTCTTTTCCTTGCAGCTCGAGATTAAGGTCATTCAATATGTTGGTCAGATCAGTTAAAAATGCCAAGTCCAGTAGCCACTGATGGTCATTTATTTGGTTATAATCTGCATGTTTACCTACACGGAATCCACACTTCGCAAATGACATTGTGAAAAAGAAGTCCTCCTTCCACTCCGTATGGTAATAGTAGGTCTTTGGCTTTTTACCTGGTCCAGCTTTTCCACTCATTTTTCTTCCCTCACACTTTCTTACTCGCTAGCTTGCTAGAGTTTTGCAGCACTTAGCGCAGTTGTATGCGCAGTGCCGCGTGTCAGAGAAAGGTCAGGTCAGATGTCATTGTGAGGACGGATGATAGGCTGGCGCCAACTTTTTTTTTTTCAATGCCATGCGATCTACCCACAATGCCTTTGCGATCGACCAGTCGATCACGATTGATGTAATGGGCACCCCTGGGATAAGGTCATGAGTGTCCCACTTTTCCTTCTTGAAGCCTACAATACGCTCCTTGGTTTTTCTGGTGCTCAGGGGCAGGTTGTTGTTAGCTCACCATGCAGCTAGGTGCTTTACCTCTACTCTGTAGATAGACTCATCATTGTCACTGATGAGATCGATCACCATGGTGTCGTCTGCAAACTTTATGATGGACTTGGATCCATACATAGGCTTACAATCAGCAAGAGCGAATAGAGGAATGGGCTCAGCACACAGCCCTGAGGTGTACCAGTGTTGAGTGTGATGGTGGAGGCTTGACCTAACATACTGGGGTCTGTTGGTAAGAAAGTCAATGGTCCAGTTGCAAAGGGAAGTGTTGATTTCAAGGTGCTCAAGTTTTGTGGTTAACTTTGAGGGAATGACTGTGTTAAATGCTCAGCTGAATTCAACAAGCAGCATTCTTGTATATGTGTTCTTGTTGCCCAGGTGTGAGTACACATAGTGCAGAGCTGTGGATTCAGAATTCTCTGTATTCCTGTTGCTTTGGTATGCAAATTTGTATGGGTCTAGTATGGGAGGCAGACATTGCTTGAGGTGTGTCAGGACCAGTTGCTCAAAGCACTTCATTACAATGGGTGTTAGTGCAATAGGGAAGTAGTCATTCAGGCACATTGGACAAGAGTGTTTTAGCACTGGCACTATAGAAGAGGTGAATGTGGGGCAGTGGTCTAGTGGTATAAGGGCGCTGGATCGCTGATCCAAAGGTTGAGGGTTCGAGTCCCACTCTCTACAAGGTTGTCACTGTCCCCCCCAGTGCGGCTAACTGGGTTATCAAAGGCAGGCCATGTCTCTCACTGTCTATGGTGAGAGGCATGTAAAAGAACCATTGCTGACTTTCGTAAAGAGTAGCTACAAAGTCGTCAGCGTGTTTCTGTCCCTTGCTAAAAAGGGTTGTGACAGGAAGGGCATCCGACGTAAAAACCGCTGCCAAATCAAACGTGCGAATCAGATGATTCGCTGTGGCAACTCCCGAGTAAAAGGGAAAAAGCTGAAAGGAAAACAACACTACAGAGGAGGTGAATGTGAATGTGAATGAGAGTGTGCGTATGATGGCCCTCTGATGGCATGTCAAACTGTTCAGGATTCACCCCTGCCTTTGCCCTGCATTGGCTTATATAGGCTCCATACTCTTCACCAGGAGTGAGCGGTCTACAAATGAGTGAATGAGTTCTGAATATTATATGTAATTGTCCGAGCAGAACTACAGTACCATTGGCCACTGCACCGAACATGAGCACTCAATTCTTTTCAGTTTGTCCTCTGTGTTGTGTTTGTAAAACCCAATGTGTGTGTGTTTGTTTGTCTTGTTGTCCTTGTGCATCTTCCATACAAACATTTTTTCTAAGTCTGTGGTTAATGTTCAGTTTTTTGTTTCTGTTTTTTTTTTTTTGTCTGTTTTTTCGATGGGGTTATTTAATAAAGTGATTTCATATTTACAACCATCTGTTCTCCCGAATGTAAAATTGGAACAAGCACAGTTTGCTTAAGTAGTAGTTTGTGATCAGTATATCAAATGTATTGGCTTCTTTTAAGAAATGTTTTTCATTTGCTAACCATTTTGCCACAGAAAATATGAGCTACATACTGTATGTAGGGCAGTGGTGGCCTGTTGGTATAGGCGCTGGATAACTGATCGTAAGGTTGGGGGTTCAATCCCCACTCTCCACGGGTTGTCATTGTCCCCCCCAGTGCAGCTAACTGGATTATCCAAGTCCGGCGATGTCTCTCACTGTCTATGGTGTGAGGCTGCAAAAGAACCATTGCTGACTTTCGACAAGAGTAGCTGCAAATCTGTCAACATGTTTCTGCTCTGCGATGGCCTGGTGAGCTGTCCAGGGTGTACTCTGCTCTCACCCGGAGTTGGCTGGGATGGGCACCAACCTCCCCGGGACCCTAATTATCATGAAGCAGTTACAGAAAATGAATGAATACTGTATGTACTTTGCAGCATTTTAGTAGAAGGAGAGAAAGAAGAAAGTACTGTTTCCGAAGCGTCTGAAGTGAAGCACTCTGGTCCACATAGCATTAGATTGTCCTTCATGCTTTTTGAGCAGTTCTGTTAACACAATGTACAAACTGCTTCATTACCCAGCACACTGTACCACACAGCAGAATGACACACACAAAATGTACGGCACTCAGGGTGAAAGCTCTTGACACGCAGCTCTACATTTTCATTTAGATTAAGATCAAGCAATTAAGGGACGCAAGCAGCAGAAACAGACACTGATTTCAGTCATACATGGGATCTGATTTTGAGTATCAGTAACAGGGCTGTTGGCTTGAAACACTGGATGGTTATTGAACAAAAGAATAAACTGCTGATATTTTATGCCATGATTATTGTGTTGACTCATACACACATGATGGAAATTGCAATTTCAAAGATAAATGTTCTTCTCATTTTAAGGATGACTGTATGGGAACAGTTGACAAACATTCAACTGTTAAATAAGCAAAAAAAAAACCCCAAAAACTATTGTTAATTAATTTCTGGAAAAGTAATGGACTCGGCAATAGCGGTTTTGTGTGGAGCTTGCATGTTCTCCCCACGCTTGCATGAGTTTCCTCCAGATGCATTGGTTTCCCCACAAAATCCAACAACATACACATTAGGCTAATTGGCTGTTCCAAATTTCCTATGGGTATGCAAATTTGTGTGCGCGCGTGCGCGCGTGTGTGTGTGTGTGTGTGTGTGTGTGTGTGTGTGTGTGTGTGTGTGAGTGTATGTCTGTGTCTGTGTTTTGATATACTGGTGAGCCATTCAGAGACAACTATGAGGCTCCAGCCTCCCCGTGACCCTCGACCAGTGCTTCTCAAATAGTGGGGCGCATGTTACCAAGGGGGAGCAGTGTGATGCCGGGTGGAGCGCGTATGACCCCGGGGAACATGCTTTTCTGGAATTGTGTACGAGAATTGAGTGTAATTGCACCTCCACTCCACTAGTTGGCTCTCATTGTCGCGCTATGGTGTAGCGGTTTTTTCGAACGAGCAAATGATATGAAGTGCAATAAACAACCCCTCAAGAAACAACACAGAAACATTTCTAACAGGAACGAAGAGAACGGTGGAGAGAGACGGAGGTATTAAGACATAAATAAGTTGAATGAGTTTAAATAAGGATGTATTCTTTTTTCAGGCACATTGGTACACAGATTAAAACAATGTTAGAGTTTTTGTTTATTGTAAGTTGAACTATATTTCTTTCTTTTTTGTTTTTGATGTTAATAAAGATACAATCTTATGCAGACATGTACTAATAACAATTTTATAGACAAACAATACTATTTATAGTCGCTCACGGGGCGGAAAGGGGGAGGGGGGTGGTGGTGCGTGAAATGTTTTTTCTTCCTAGAGGGGGCGCCACAGAAAAAAATTCAGAAGCACTGCCCTTTGGCAAGTGAATAAATGAATGAATTGATAAACTCTTTCATGAGGTGTTTCATATAATTGACATTTTCTTTTTTTGTAATGAAATGCAACCCCACTGTCAATACATTGGAACATTGTAAGGTTTTACACAAAGTGAAAGTTTTACTTTAACGGGATTAGTTGTTTTACTCGTAACATCTATTTGTCCATTATTGTTACCTCTTAGTTGTCAGGGTCACAGGACAGGAGCTCATCCAAGCTAACTTCACACAAGAGGTACACAAAGGCGGGGTACACCTGAACAGCTCACCATACCATTGCAGTCCTGCCCAAGCCCAGGAACTGAATCAGGATGTTCCTTCTATGAAGTAGACATGTTTACTCGGACATTACCATGCCACCGCTGTCATATTACATTATTTACCGGGGATTTAGCTCAGTTGGTAGAGCGTCCGCTTTATCCTCCGGTAGGTCGGAGTTCGAATCTGGCCACGTCATACCATAAGACGTTAAAATTTGGCAGTTGTTGCTTCCTGCTTGGCGCTCAGCATCAAAAGGATAGAACAACACAATAACTGGCACTGCACAGTGGTGACAGGTGCCTAGCGCACAAAGCAAATTTCAATGTATGTAATGTACTTTGACAATAAAGAGTTGTTTGTTGTTGTTTGTTTGTTTACATTCATTGCATTTTGCAGAGGTCATTATCTTGTATTTTGTATTTTGAGAGGTTTTGTTAGCTTTGCACAGTAAGGTAAAGTCTGTTGAGTTTTTACACCCGAGCTCATGGCTCATCAGGCGGGTGCTTATCCCCGGTTTCCATAGCCTGAAGCGACCAGGAGTTCAACTCCCTCTGGATGGGACGCTAGTCCATCACAGGTTACCTTCCCAGTATATCTTTACCGGTACCCATTTATACTGCTGGGTGAACAGAGGTACACTTCTGGTTGAGACCTTGCCCAGGGGTCTTAGCACGGTGAGGGTCTCAGTGGGATTCAAACTCACAACCTCCCGATCATGAGCACAGCACCCTAACCACTACACCATCGGCCCCACTAGCTTTGCACAGGAGTGAGTATAAAAATCCTTCATAAGGGTTAATCTTTCTTTCTTCGTTTTCTTCTTCGTTGTTTTTTTTAGATGTCAACAAGGTAAATAAACAATCTGCATGCTTTATGGCCTCTGCATCTCTCAAGTTTCAAACATCTGAACAGGAAAAGAGAAGCTCTTGTTTCCTCGGTTACCAAATATTAGCTGATATGCAGATATTTTCACCGGCATATAAACCTACACATACATTTATATTTCATATCTCGCGTATTGATAAACAACACTATATAGTATGTCACTGTGGCTGTTTATGGACGATATTTCTATCTTTCATTGTGTAAATGAGAATAAAAATGGCCTTTAGTTGTAGTTCTCTCTTTTTCTTTCTCTTTCTCTCTCGCTCTGTGTGTGTGTGTGTGTGTGTGTGTGTGTGTGTGTGTGTGTGTGTGAGTGCGCAATTGTGTATTCAGATTTGTCTTGTGGATATCAATATCCTCTGAACTGCATAATCACTCTCAATCATCAAGTGTCTCTCTATGTTCTGGGTTCACAGTACCCTGGTGATTCATTTGAATCTAATTTCCTTGATCAACCTCAAACTCAGAGGGCTCGAAAACTTCCAGATTCTCTTTGCTAATTGGCGTCGAAGCCCTGCAATGCATAATCATGGGAGAGGTCTTATTGTGTGGTGTGCTTGGTGAGGATGATAGTATAACCAGCCCTTCATGCATGTCAGTTAGCAAGCTATTAACTTTCAGATAAAAGGTGATATTCTGTTACTCACATAGTTTAAATCTCTATGAGAGATTTCCTTTCGGCTTTTTCCCTTGAAGTCACCACAGCGAATGATTCGCACGTCTGATTATAGCATAGGTTTTTACGTCGGATGCCCTTCCTGACACAACCCTTCAGCAAAGGGCAGAAACACGCTGAGGGGTTTGCAGCTACTCTTTACGAAAGTCAGCAATGGTTCTTTTACATGAACCTCTCAAAATTGACAGTGAGAGACATGGCCCGCCTTTGATTACCCAGTTAGCTGCACTGGGGGGGGGGCAGTGACAACCCTGTGGAGAGTGGGGTTCGAACCCCCCAACCTTAAGATTTATATTTCTTTTAAATTGTGAGGCTGCCTCACTCGTACTTTTACAGTCTTGTACAGTGCTGAGGGCAGTCGTGATGTCATTTATATTTATTTATTTGTTTTTTTTCCAACCAGAATTTCACATTAATCATATAGAAATGAAGAGTAAAACGTTATTAGGATCCAACTTAATAACAACACGTCATGCATTTTAATATGGGGTGCAATGTAAAAAAAAACAAAAAAAAAAACATGTATTTAAAAAGTAATCTCATGTGAACTGGAGAACTGGGAGTCGAAGTCTGCTGCCTCAGCAAGATTCGGCACTCTCTACTCACTCAAGACTTATTACCTCCTGATATGGACCTTCTAATAATCCACAGTTGAAGAGAGCAACATAACTCACCTATATATGATCCATCCAGGGTATTGTATCTTCCCAAGACTGTATTCCCAGTTCATATGGGGTTCCTTCTCTTCTTACTGTGTAGCACCACAGGCGTAGATAGACAATTCCAAATTGTCTTGCGCTGTTATTGTATAAGTCCATCTGAGTTCTGTTTGATAATTAGCTGCTTTGTTCATATCTCCACACGTGTTCATAAAAGTATACCTCATCCAACATGGCTGCAGGAAATGCTTTCACTCATTTTGCATTTGGCCAACATCCACATCCTTACCTAGAATACTGATTAACAGAGAACCTGATAATATACTTATGATCCGCTGAATGAAACTAGAAACATGAAAATTATGTACAAATTTATAAAAATATTGCTGATGTCTTGCCCAATTATTCATCTATCTATTACTGCTGGATGTGGATGCTGCCATGGCAGATGTGTAATCATTGTATACATTAATATAGAAAAGTGTGTGTGTGTGTGTGTGTGTGTGTGTGTGTGTGTGTGTGTGTGTGTGTGTGTGTGTGTAAACAAGCACATAAGGTGGTCGGGTTACATTATGCAGTCGGCCCTCTACTTACGACTTCAATCCGTTCCAGAGCCTTTTTCATAGCCTGGAGTTTTCGTAAGTAGAGGTGCATTTTACGTGTAAAACACGTGATTCGTTCCAAGGCTCTCAAGACTAGCACATAAACCCTTTAAAAATTATAAAAGTACACTAATTTTGTATGAAAGATGTATGAAATATGTGTGAAAAGTTCAGTTCAGTTCATTTTCTGTAACTGCTTCATCCTAATTAGGGTTGTAAAAGAAAATTTTTTACCTTTTTTTAAATCTCTCGAACCACCCATGCGGCGCTTTAAAGTCCGGAGTTTGCTGGTCTGAAGAACCCTCACCCCCACCCTCCTTCATGAGGTCCTTAAATATGGCGGTTGCTTTTTCCGTCACTGTATCTCCGCTTTTAATGCCATCTTCTGCTTCAATATCGTTTTGAAATAATCGCCTCCGTCACTGTATCTCCGCTTTTAAGGTCTCCATCTGCTTCAATATCATCCCGATTGTAGAGGAATTTCGGCCATACTCCATTGCGATTTCGCTCAACCGCATTCCACTTTCGTATTTTTTTTAATTATCTCCTGCTTCACGTCGATTGATAACGGAGCCCGCTTCTTCTTTTCGGTGTCCCCGGGAATCACTTTCTCGGGGTCCATGATGGATAACGAAATATAACGCTGCAATGATCACTCTCAAAAAACTCACAAGCCAACAGTCCTGTTCGAGTCTCCTTCACAAACAAACAGGAAGTGACAAACAGGAAGTATGGCTACAGTTCAGTTCCCTCCTGGCCAATGGGAGGCCAGCGGGGTGGGATGTTGGGGGACAGCCAATGAGAGAGCAACTTGCACATTGTTTCAATTTTTGAATGGCACTTTTGTTGCTTTTCGTAAAAAGAGGTTGTTTTCGTAAAGAGAGGATGAAAATTTAGGAAAATGTTTTTCATAACCTGGATTTTTTGTATTCAGAGGTTTTCGTAAGTAGAGGGCCAACTGTATGTACATATATGTTGGTGGATGGGGATCATGTGTTGTGGGGGTGCACTTTGCGGCAATAGCACTGAATAAAGCTGTGATAGAACATCTGTCACTATTACGTGTAGTAGTTACGGTAGGATTTGTGTGTGTGTGTGTGTGTGTGTGTGTGTGTGTGTGTGTGTGTTTCTGCATGCATCTCCACACTGCATTCTAGGATGATAATACTGTCCATAAAAATTAATCAGTCATAATTACCCAAATAGAGAAATAGAACTTGATGCATCCTCAGATTGAATACCTGATCTTAATAAATTCTCACATTTTAAATCACATTTTAAAATTTATTCCAAAGAATAATAAACAAATCCTGCCTCTCTAAATATTCTATGGCTCTACCTACAACAGTTGTGAGAGCTGTTGCTCCAGCTTCAGAAATATTATCGCTCATTTGTGTCTTTTTTCTGAAAGGACATCGAAACATACAGTGAATAGTACATCATGGCAACTTTATTGGAGAATGTACGCAGCAGTAAAAAAAAGCAGTAAAGGCTGTAGATGTGAACTCAGCTGACCCGCAACAGATGAAATCTTTCATCAACGCCCAAGACACATAACACAGTTCATGTCTGTTCTATAGACCTGCCAAACTGCCTTATTGTTCGTGCGAACGCGATCCAAAAACAACAGCTGCGCAGCCAGTGTGCTCTGTTTCCGATGTGCCTGCGTAAAAAGATGAGTTACACAATGCTGCGCATCATTCTAAATGATGAAAGCAAAAAAGACGAAGAGATTGCGGTGAGCAAACAGCTGTAAAGGCTAATGTTTTTCATTCTTTCATAATATTTATTTACTTGTTTTTAAAGAAATCCATTTGTGTACATCGAGGTGTTGGTTAAAGCTTTTCAAGTCTTTGTCTTGTAGCTGGCCAGCATCACCAACCCCCCAGTCTCCCGCTCCCTCTCCTTCTTTCTCTCTCTCTCTCTCTCTCTCTCTCTCTCTCTCTGCCACACACACACACACACACACACACACACACACACACACACACACACACACACACACACACAAAATAATGGATTAACTATTGAGTGAGATGGGAGGCCTTGACAAAGCACCTGTTCCAAGACGTAGTCATGTCTTGTGGTGCCTTATAATAATTGATGGATGACTATAGTATTACACAATGACAGACTGGTTGCATGGCCTTTTGCCCCTGCTACTTCAACCCTTACATGTGTGAAATAGCCAATTACTGCTACGCCTTACCCCAGTAACAGGCCAATGAGCAAATGGCTACTGTGGGACTCACCAAGTGTTGTTTCAGTGGAGATTTTAGGAAATGAAAGCAAGGTCAAATAAAGTTGTGCTCTTTTCATGGTCCTGGTACGCATGACATTTCTATAGTAATGTTGATCAGACAATATATTTGATAATTGATTTGTGTATTATGAGTGATACTTCTAACACAAAAGCACCCCAATGAATAAAACACAGCTTAACTGGTCTCTGTGCTTATGCAGTCATCCTAAAGCTTTTAAAAAAATAAATAAAGCCTAAGGATTTTATATCATTCCAGGAAATGACTGCTGAATAATTGAACTTATGATCTAGTTGTAATTCTGAGAAACGCATCAGTGATCACACGCTGTTTAGTGTGAACAATACACTCAGAAGAAGGACAGAGGTTTTAGTTACAAGCTCCTTAATGGAATCTCATCATTTCACTTTGGCAGCGTGAACATCATGATTAAGAGATGCAGAGATAAGCTGCTCCTCCTGTGGTCATTTTTAATGAAGATTCTTTACACTGGACATTATTTTTGTATAATGAGTCTGAATATTGAGTTCTATAACTCACCTCACAGCATGACTGTGCACAACGACCGGTTATTGTAGTATTTGATTCTTTTTTTCAATGTGTCTAGTTCTCTTATATCTACTGTATTTCCTCATATGGATCTTTTCAATCATTATATTTCTGTATTTACTTTGGTAAATGACTCAGTATGAATCTCAGGCAACAAGAGTTAAAAATCAATGCTCCAGACTGGTATTCACCAAATTTCATTAGATGTATATTCAGTATATTACAGGGATCCCTCACTTTCCGCAGTTAATTGAGACCGAGATCCCCCCCGTAACCACCGAATTCCACGAAGTAGGCTCACCCCCCCCCCCCTCCCCCGGACTGACGTATACATACATACATGTATGTGCATATAATATCAATAAATACATATTCAATGCTATAAATGCTTATAATAACAATTAAACATGAAAAAATAATGCATAAAATGTGAATAAAATATAAACACACACGCAGATGCGCACCTCACAAACATGTCATTAGTTTTGATGGGAGGTTTTGGGTTGTTTTGTGTTTTGTGGTTGTTTTAGGGTTTTTTTTGCATAATTGGCCTTGTTTATGCAGCATTTTCCTTTAGTTTTTCTCCTATCCCTCCTTAATTTCCTCCTTTTTTAATTCGATGAATATTTTTAGGAAAAAAAAAAAAAAAACACAATGCACTGAAGCCACATGAATTGAAGCGCGAAGTAGCGAGGGATCCCTGTATATAGATTGGATATCCATATATATAATATGAATGATTGAAATGTGTCCAGCTACGACATTAATCAACAATGATTAGCTTTATCAATTACATGGTAACACTTTAAAGCATAAAACTTGCAGACAGTTGGCATTTCCTAATGAACCCTTTACTAGAAAAGTGTGTGTGTGTGTGTGTGTGTGTGTGTGTGTGTGTGTGTGTGTGCGCTGGCCTATAGCCCAGAGCGTTCAGCTACAGGTCCTATTTAGTGTCTGTATCTGGTGACCCATGCATTAAAGAATATACAAGCGTCTATATAAACATTGCTCCTCTGTAGTCTGACTGAGCTCCTAACGATAATACACGATCCGTGATTCTTACTTGTGTATAGTTTTAACAATACAGTATAGTGAAAAAATATTGATTGGCGGTCTAAGTGTTGGTTATTACAGCCAATATTCGGATAACCAGTAACAGTGTTCATAATTATAAGTGGTCTGTTTTTGCAGTCAAGGAGATCTTTTAAAATGTTCTGTCATGCTGCAAAGTGGAGGCAAATATGCAAAACATAATTTACCTGGCACAGGTATCCGGTTACACAGTCCAAGTTTAATATCAGGCAGGCAGAGGTCAAACAAACAGGCAAACAGAACATCAGAGACGAGGTAAACTCACAGTTGGTAATCAGGCATACTAGATCATACACAAACAGGGACTATCACAGGGTAAGCAGAGCTCAGGAATGAGTGGACAAAACGGGTCATAAACAGAAATCCAAAAAGTGCAGACAACTGGTAGCAAGGACACAATAACAATGCTTCGTGTTATGACAGTGCTTCTCAAATAGTGGGGCATGATGCCTTTTGGGGGGGTTAGGGTTAGTTCTCTAGTTCTAGTTCTCTAGATGAACTTTCTCAACACGTCTCATTGTACAGCAAACCAAATCAAAGGCAAATTAAATCTTTTGAGACCAGTGGCAACAGACTATCAAACAGCAATGCAATACTCCAGATCAGGGATCACCAACGTGGTGCCCGTGGGCACCAGGTAGCCCGCAAGGACACTATAAGTTGCCCGCGGACCTGTTCACTGCTAGTTTTAGGACAGGCCCACAGCTCCATAGCGCCACTCTCCATTGAGCTGCATCTAATTTTTTTGAATATATTTTAAATCAAATCAATATCTTCACATAGATAAATATCATTAATTATTAATGATAACATATAATTAAAGGTAAATTGAGCAAATTTGTAATTTCAGAGGTGTGTTTTGACCTGGTAGCCCTTCGCATTAATTGGTACCCAAGAAGTAGCTCTCGGTTTCAAAAAGGTCGGTGACCCCTGCTCCAGATGGTATATTGTATATGAGCCTGATTTGGCAGAGGATCCTGTATTAGTATAGAGGGCTCACTGTCTAGATTGGATTCAATGAATGGTTTTAAGCAGTGCAGATATTTTGTGGCTTTTATCTGGATAAGGCTGTTAGTTGGATTATTTAGAGAACTATTCAGTAAAACGCTGTGATAGTTAATCATTTAAAACTTATAAAGCTGACATTTTTTTTCAGCAAATAGAATTAGAGGGTTGGTGTATGTTAAATAAGATGGTACAATAAATGATACTGTCTCAGTCAATTTAGTCTATACAGAGATCCCTCACTTTCCGCAGTTAATTGGGACCGAGATCCCCACCCAAAGTAGAATCATTTTTTTATTAACCAAACCAAACAATATTAAACATTATTAAACATTTGTGACGTGCTCTGCTGAGTGTGGGCGGTGTTGCGGCTGACACCGGAGCTTTTGGGGCGGAACATGGCTTGTCCGGACTTCCGATCTGTCAAGCATGTAAGTGCGCTTTGAATACTTGTTTAGTACTCAACATTCACCTGTTTGCTTGAGGGATCGGAGGTCCGGATGAGCCGCATTTTGCCCACATTTGGCAGAGTGCGCAAGATTTATTAAACATTTACTGAATTAAACAACTTAAAAAACCAAAAATAAGCTGCAATGAGCACTCTCAAAAAGCTCACGAACCAACAGTACAACTCTCCTTTACGCGTGAGACAAACAAGCTTTAAGGGTACAGTATTATGGAGATTCAGCTCCCTCCTGGCCAATGGGAGGCCAATGCGAGGCCAATGGGAGGCCAATGCGAGGCCAATGGGAGGCCACTGGGAGGCCAGTGGGGCGGGATGTTGGGAGACAGCCAATAAGAGAGCAACTCGCGCATTGTTTGAATGTTTGAATGGCGCGTTTGAATGTTTGAATGGCGCGTTTGGCACTTTTCGTAAGAAGAACTTGTTTTGTATACAGAGGAAAAAAAATTAGGAAAATGTTTTTGTATACTGGATTTGTCATATTCTGGGGATTACGTAAGAAGAGGGCCGACTGTACATGTATATGTGTATATAATATCAATAAATACATTTTCGATGCTATTAAGGCTTATAATAACAATTAAGCATTCAAAAATAATGCATGGGATTTAAATAAAATATAAATACACGCATACAGACGTGCAGATGCACGCACACGCATGCCAATGTGCACCTCACAACAATGGAAGTAGTTTTGATGAGAGGTTTTAAGTTTTTTTTTTTTTTTTTTTTTTTTTTTTTTGCTTAATTGCCTTATTTTTGTGGCATTTGATTTGTTCAATACTGAAAATTAAAATGTTTTGAAGTACTCTAGTACTTTAACTGTTAATGTATGTTTGGTATTAGTTGATGTAATCTGAAAAAATAAATAATTATGGAACATGCTGTAAAATGGTGTCTAAGTAAAGGAGGGTCAGGTGATTGTCTCTTTCTGTGGTCTGTCCTGCCTTGTATTGACTTAGACTTTATGATCCAGGGTACACGCCCGTAATACTCAGGCTAATTTAGAGAGATAAATCCTGCTTTTAGAGCTGTTAACAGGCTAATGGTCACAGCCACGACCCATAGATTCACTTTGAAGGGCATTAAATAGCATTTCTATTCCGGGTAGAGAAAGTGTACAATGTTGCGCTCTAATGGAAGCTGTCCATTGGCTATTGACAGAACAATTCTTCTTTATAAAGGACAATGAGAAATTCCAATCTAGATTCTGAAATCACATTATCTGAGGTAATATATGGCTGCATCTAAATATAAACTGGAGATGCGGCAGGATGACTTTGGTATAGAAGCGATACGGCGGATATGGATTTATTTTTGTGGATTTGGTGGCTTAGGTTGTGCTATTTGACAATTTATTTGAGATGTTATTCGAACAAAGGGGGATTTTTTTAACTTATGTTGTATAGCTGCATTATGACATTTTTAATACCTCAGAGTTCTCTATTGCACATGAGAAATAAAATAGTGATGATCTTGTATGCATATCAGGCATTATAATTGTATAAGCTTGTTAGTAAATTGAAAAGTTCAGTTCATTTTCTGTAACCGCTTAATCATATTTAGGTTCAACTCCAGGCGATGGCAGAGTCCACCCTGGACAGTTTGCCAGGCCATCACAGGTTGGAAACACGCTGATGGCTATGCAGCTATTCTTGACAAAAGTCTGCAATGGTTCTTTTACATGAACCTCTCACCATAGACAGTGAGAGACAAGACCAGCCTTTGATAACCCAGTTAGCTGCACTGGGATGGGGGGTTGGGGGGTGGGTTTGGGAGTGACAACCTTGTGGAGAGTGGGACTCGAACACCCAACCTTTGGGGCCACCACTGCCCTTAAATTAAAAAGTGATTATTAAATTAAGACAGTTATTTAGGTAATAAATAAAATTAAGGCTTTAATTACTTACTGACTAATTTCCAGAACTGCTTAATCCTATTAGGATCACAGGGAGGCTGAGCCCAACTATGCCAAGACGGAACAAAAATGGTTTAAACCCTGGATGGTACACCTAGGAGTGATTTTGAATAGCAAGTCAGCCCAATGTACATGTTTTTAGTACCCGGAGGAGACCCACACACGCATGGGGAGAACATGTGAACACAGAATCACTCTTGTCAAGCCCAGGACTAGAACCCAGGACCCTCCTGATGTAAGACAGATGTAACCAATACACAATGGTTCAAACCTGACCATATAATTTTGTGCACATACATTTGATTAAGGCATCAAAATCTCACTCCAGCCGTATAACCAAGGTTGGCAGCCGTATATTTTACCCATCACGAGATTATACAGTTACACTGTTTGTTTGTTTTTTTTTTTTTTTTCAATTTTTCCTATTCGCCCCTAAAGTATTCACCTGATGGTTTTGACTGTATGAGCCCCGAGCTCCAGCCCAGGACCTTTGTGCTATGAAGCAGATGTGCTGACCTCTGCACCAGTACTTTAATTACTTACTTTTATAAATGCTTTCTATTTGTGTTTGTTTCCCTGTTGTTACAGAATAACTCATAACAGTTCATGAATTCATTCATTAATTTGTTTTCTGAACCAATTAATCCTAAATACATTCACAGAGAGGCTGATGCCCATCTCAGTCAACTTTAGGCAAGGGCAGAGTACACCCTGGACAGCTTGCTAAGCCATCACAGGGAAGAAACATGCTGACGGCTATGCAGCGACTCTTGATGGAAGTCAGCAATGGTTCTTTTATATGAACTTCTCGCAAAGGACAGTGAGAGACATGGCCGGCCTTTGATAGCCCAGTTAGCTAGACTAGGGGGACAGTTTGAACACCCAACTTTAAGGATTGGTAATCCAGCACCTTACCACCGGGCCACCACTGCCCCCATTTTGTGAATAATAAGCTTTCAAACAAATAACTAGAACTTTTAAGAGATTGGTTCTTGAGCCCGCTGCAAAACCTTAGCTTTTGACAGTATGTCGTTTGATGGACAGCGCTTGAACAACTCCCACTGAAATAAGATCTATAATGTAGTATTCAAGCTCCCAAACAGAAGCCATATTAAGCCACTCAATCCCTGAGCATATGTAGGGGGTGAAAGTTAATGATCATTTCATTCTCTACACTAGAGCGTGATCAGTGTCCAGAGGATGTGTGCACTGGCCTCCAGGATCATCTACTAGTCTATTTATAGGATGGAATCTGCACAGAGGAGCTGAGATCACTCCTGTAAAGCCTAATATGAAGAGAGGATGGTGTGCTGCGTGCCCTTCTTGCACAGCCTGGTGTATCATGCACATCGCATTTCCTGCTGCCTTTTTACGGGCTTGTACTGTTCATGTAAACATGACAAATGGTTTTAGTTTTTAAATATTTATGAACCCCATTAAATTATGTGAAATTGTTTTTTTTTTTAATCTTTAACCTTAATGTTTCAGACAATTTTAGAATATTGAACTCAAATTGATATGTTTTTAGCAATTAAAAAAAATAAAGTAATCAATATTTTTGATGATTTGTGGGTTTTATCAATATTTATATTTTGTAAAGGAGAAATCTTAACATAGGGTGGGAGGGTGGGGCTGAGAAAATACAGCTGCTGTGATTCACAAGTGATTCATTGCAGAGTTCAAGAAATAAAATATTATGGGGTATGGTTTTATAGAGCAGTAATCACAAACAGGAACATTAAAATCTGCTCAATAAAATGCATACAGAATTTTACATTGAATATAATGATGAGTAGGTGTGAAATAGCGGTGTAGCGGTTAGCATACTATTAGCAACAGTATACCTGGAGAAAAGCCAATTCATTTAAATATATATATTGGATTGTACAGGAATAATTTTGAAGTGCATAGCTGCGGTCATCCATTAGATATATTAGCGAGATTAAAACGCCTCACGAAGTTAGCTGAAATTATGAAAGTGACTCACTTGATGAAACAGGGAAATTATTAATTATTGGTCCTTACAATTCCTTTTTGGATAATAGGAGTCCCTCTTTAGATCAACCTGGCACATTTAAATATGACATATTCCAGCACCGATTCTAAATCACTCAGTCAGAGTCAGGAGAGTGGTGGCCTAGTGGTATAGGGCGCTGGATCGCTGATCCAAAGGTTGGGGGTTCAAGTCCCACTCTCCGCAAGGTTGTCACTGTGCGACACCCCCCCCCCCCCCCCCATCCAACCAGTACAACTAACTTGGTTATCAAAGGCCGGTCATGTCTCTCACTGTCTATGGTGTGAGGTTCATGTAAAAGAACCATTGCTGACTTTTGACAAGAGTAGCTGCAAAGCCATCAGCATATTTCTGCTCTGTGATGGGCTGATGGGCTGTTCAGGGTGTACTCTTCCCTCGCTCGGAGTTGGCTGGGATGGGTGACAGCCTCCCCATGACTGTAATTCGGATAAAGCGGTTACAGAAAATGAACTGAAATGAGTCAGAGTCACAGAGAGAGACGGTAGACTTTACCTAGAGATCCAGGTCAGAGATGATGCCTTTCTTTACTACTCCACAGGGCACACACATTCTGTTTATACCCTGAATATCATTCCACCATGGAAGAAGTATTTTTTATGTTATTGAACTGTAAGTTCCCCTGACAACAGGATTGGAAATGACCGAACAACTACAAGAACCGGGTTCATATTTATACTTATTTTGTGCTCTATTTCGTATGTATTTATTTTACAGTCATGGGGATTTGGCAAAGGACAAGAGGTTCATAAATGGTCCACATATACACACAGTCATTATGGCTACAGTGATTGGCAGAGGAAATGGAGCCTGGGATTAGCAAAAAGAAGAGACCAGCTGTTGGTCGAGTTCTGCTCCATTTGTTAGACAGCGACTGAGAAATGACCAAGGCAACCCTCGTGTGACCCCATAAACACATTTACACCAAAAGGGGTCCACCATTATATGAATGCTCATGACTAACAGAGCGTGGGTCTTCTATTACATCCCACCTTATCAGTTACCTTGTTCTCCTATCACATGAGCCCAAAACCTACGGGACAATTTGTTTTCATTTTCATTTTTATATAAAATGTCCAATCCACAGTAAGTTCAACACCTGGCTTTAGCAAAGGCGTTTCAGTGTGGAGTTTGCATTGTTCCTGTGTTTGTGTGGCTTTCTTCTGGGCACGCCGTTTCCTCATACTGTCAAAGACATGGGCTCACCAGGCTAACCTGCTGGTTCAAATTGCCCCTGAATACGAGTGTGAACGGTTGTATTGGCTGCGCAATGTATTGTTGGATAGCTGTCGGGTGTACCCAGAGTCAGCTGAGATAGGCTCCGGCTTCCCTCTGACTCTAGTAGGATCAAGAGGTTTGGCAAATGAGTGAATGGAGGCCTATCACATTGTTGAGGCAGTTCTTTTACAGACCATTCTAATGGATTGACACGGTTAAGTAGATGCACGCCTCCAGTCGTCAGATTCCACAAGGTTCAGAATTCAGAATGAAAAATATATTACTCGCTTTTTTATTCATTCTTAGAATAAAGCAATCACTTTAGGTTTAAGAGCACAAGGGGAAAAAAGGTTGAAAAAACTCACAGCTTGCATTTAAGTTGTAAATATCAAAGATTCTTTTACTGATGTACTGCCGTCTTCATTCATTCATTTCTCTTCAATAGCAATTTTAACCTGATCAAGGTCATGCTGAATCTGGAGATTATTTTTATGTACACTGGGCACAAAACGTGCATGCAGCCCAGGTAGGAAGTCACAGAACAACTCTTCCACATTCATGGAAAATACATTATTGAATAAGATGTTAATGGAATATGAATAAGATGTTTACACAGCCAATTGTATTATTCAACCAACTTTGAGTAAAGACATATTTTTCACTCAATGATTACAGATAACTGTCACGGAGCAGATGTTATTGCCTCCACATACTGTACACGCAGCCAGTAAACACTTATATTAACAATCTTTCTTATAATACATTTGCATTTTCTAAATAAATCCGTTTTTTGCTTGTTACTGAAGTGAATTTATCCGCCATCATTTCAACCATCTCCAGATTTCCTTGGGCAGTTCTCCTGTTCTCAGTTGCTCATTGCTCTGGGCACTGTTTAACTTCACTCTTATTCTCCAGTAAATAAAATTCATGCTCGGTACGGAGCAGGTGATTGACTTGTCCAGTCATGGTTGAAATCCACCACTATAGTATTCTATGCTCTGCTAGGTTTGTATATTGTGGTGTTCATCAGTTCATTCTTGCATTTCAACAAAGTGCCAAACAATTGTTTTTGACAGATAAAATCTGAGATGGATTTATTTTGATTTCTCGCTTCCATGGTTTGCTTTTATGGGAACTGGCAGTCCTTTATGATTTTCTAAACTTTACCTTGAGAGATCAAAACAAACTGGTAAAAAAAACATATTTCCAGTCTACTGTGAGCAGATGCAAAATGAGAATAAATAAAGCATTTTATTTTCATAATTAGCTTCTTCCTGTTACTGGACAGTATTGTTCAGGTTAATTACGACGGAGAGGACATGCAAGAAATACACAACATCAGTGTTTACTTGATGCACTGATGGATTTTATTTTCATTTCGCTGTCATTTTATGAAACATTTTAAGAAGCAGAAGAATACAGACGCTCCCCAACTTATGGAAGCGCTGGAGGAAGTGGCTGGGGAGAGAGACGTCTGGACTTCATTGCTTAGGCTTCTGAATTGTGACCTGACCCCGAATTAAGCGAAGGAAAATGATGATGATGAAGACGAGCATGATGTTGAATTTTCAACATGTTACTGAAACACCACCTGGCTTTCCTTTATACAGACGCTCCCCGACTTACGTTTTAGTTACGTTCTGAATGGCCGAACGAAAGGTAAAAAAAAAAAACGTAAGTTGTTACTGTATGTTCCAGTAACATATGACCGTTCATACTGTACTATACATCCATAAATACTATCACCATATCTCATAAAACACCCCTAAATCAATTATTACAAACATATCATTGTAAAATAATATCAACACTAATTTCAAATAAATTAAATTCAAGCAAAATAATTTCAAATAAATACATTTTAATCAAATTCACTGATTACCACTATCACTAGTAGGCTTACGCTTCTGACCAACCATATTTCCTTAGGGTTACAAATACACAAAACAGTGTAAACACAAAGATCACAGAGACGATAACACAAGAGTAACATGAGGTGAATTGGGAAGAAGCAGGGCAGTTCAGTCTGTCGTTTGTAAACAATGAACGATGCAGTGCCATGTAAACAATGGACCCAGTGTCATGCGTAAGTAGTGTACTATGTCTACGTACTACATAGTAAACTCAAAATGACTTACAATTTTTGTTTTTCAAAAAATGTAAAATCAAAAAAAAAAATGTAAGGCGGATAAACGTAAAGCGAGCGTCTGTACTACAAGAAAAAATCAGGATTTTAGTGTTTTAATTACTTTGTTTTGTCAGTTTACATTTATATTCAGTAGATACCCTCACAGAGAGCAACTTACATCGATCTTATTTTATAGCACATGTACACAGAAACAATATCTGCACTGTGAATGATGGCAAGTTGGTCGCTAAATCTATACAGATCTGTGGAATTCTCCTTATCTAAGTGCAATATGTTTCCCATAAAGATGCAGCTGAGACAGAGTGATAAACATGATAAAATGTTCAGTGCAAACCTCAGTCTGGAACATACTCCATCCACCAGGTGACCTTAGTATCTCCCCTGTGCTCTGTATGTCGATGTTGACACATTTTATGAGTGATAAGATTCGCCTCTGCAGGACCCCGGAGTTCTTTGCTCTTGCTCATGACCTCTGTGATATTAGTGCTGCAATTAGGTGACAAAATGGCCATCAGTAAATCTTGTTCAGAGCAAAGGTTGGCAGGAAAACTTGAAGGACAAAAGCACTCGCTGATGAACCTCCTGCAACTATACGATATTTCTGAATGTGTAAAAGAGAAAGTACCACCCTCCCATCGTGATATGTGGTATACATATGTAAAAATATACAGTATTTGTGTTTCCATGGCTTTAAATAAGTTGTCCACAATGTACTTAAAATGATTTTGCTGATTATCCATTTCAATTCGTTGGCTTCGTCCATCTCGAAAGATCATAGGGTGGGGGAGACGGCGGTGCCGTGGGTCTTCGGTCAGGGAGCTGCAGCGTCGGGCATGGCTGTAGCGGCCGATACGAGATCTGCAGATCCTGCCGCAGCCGCTGCAGATGAAGTCCTCGCAGTGTGGTGGGAGTAGGGACCGTCTCCGCTGCTTGTGGAGTCTCTTCTCTCCCCCCAACAGATGTCTCTTCTCTCCTCTGCTGTCCTGATGACAACCTGGATGGTGGTCCGCCAGTCGGAGCGGTCAGAGACGGCTGACTCCAGGTCGGAGGGGTTGAATCCTCCAGCCTTGAGGTTGCGCTTGCAGATATATCCTTGAACCGGAGAGCTAGGCGTCCCTTTGACCTGGTTCCAGTAGCCTGCTCCCCGTACAGTAAGTCTTTGGGGGATGCAGCCGTCATCCATTCGGGTGACGTGGCTAAGCCATCGCAAGCGTCTCTGGGTCAGGATGGCAAACACACTGGACATACACTTTTGAGTTTTAAATGTTAACTGCTATCTAATGAGGGTAGCACGGTGGTGTTGTGGTAAGCATGTCCAACTCACAGTAAGAAGGCCTTGGTTTCAAGTCCCAGGCTGGAATATTTCAGAATTTAAAACAGCAATTACTCTAATTTGCATGTCTTTGGACTGTGGGAGGAAATTGAAGTAAACCCATGCAGGCACGGGGAAAACATGCAAATGCCACACAGTAACGTCAAGCCTGGAACCCAAACCCAGGACCCTCTTGGTGTGCGGCAGATGTGCTAACCACTTTCGATTATTCCACCCCATTCAGTTTGTTTTTGTAACGTTATCCTGATCAGTGTTGCTGTACTTCTGGAGCAAGGAATAATTGGGAATACGTTCTAGATGGGACTCCAATTCACCCAGATATAACGAACAAACATGCAAGCCTCCACATGGACAGAACCACAGATCTCTGGGATGGTAATCCTGGGCCTGTAAGATCAACCTTAATTCATTCTCTGGCTTTTTAGCTGTGTTACCAAGTACCGGTACTGAATCATAGAGTTGTGCTAGGACACCTGTGATCTAAAAAAATCTTGGAGAATCAGTGACATGAATCATAATATCCTGTGCAATGATGTTTTCAATATTAGACCACGGAATAAAGCCCACGTTCATTTTTTTTTATTTATTATAAAAATGTGTACAGTATTATTATTAGAACCACATATCACTATATTATGTTTTTGTGCAACCATTTCAAGGTTTTATCTTGCACTGCTAAATAATAGAGCATCCAATTTCCTGTTCTATTTTTCATAAGGACAACCACAGCCTACCCCATTATGTCATGCAGCCATGAGCACCATAACTTCTCTCTGAGTTCGTGTGGAAGCCAATTTCTCAATTTCCGTCTAGCTAGCATATTTTTCTCCAGCGCCATTAAGCATGGGCAGACACAACACAAAGAGTTTTTTCTTTTAATTTTACTTAGCAGATGAGATTCTGCAAAGGGTTCTTTATCATGCCCTTTGACAAACGAAGAGCGGCAAGCCCTTTTGGCAGAGGTACTCGTGGACCCCTACATGCTGTTGTCTGATGCTCAATACTTTGGTGTCTATAATAACTGGGAAATCAATAGCATTCCCTGGGGATGTTGGCGCAGTAGATAAAAGGACTGTGGGCAAAAGCAGATGGATTATTTGTTTGTGTGGGACAAATAAAAACAGGACATTTCCAAATTATCATCTTCATGTGATGAAGTACACTTTGTGCTTACACAGAGTTTGTAAATGTCCGTTGTCTGTAGAAACTTCATTCACAGGTATGTGAACTCTATCTACATGGTGTTTGCTTATGGGAAAAATCTATCATTGAAATCATCTATTTATGATATGTACTGCTTATCCTATTACACGCATGGAAAACCTGCTGCCAAGCAATTGACTTCGGGCTTGAGATGGGGTACACCCTGAACAGGTCAACAGGTTATTGCAGGACTGATACAAAAATCATTTACAACCTATGGGCAATTATTCAGGCAAGCACAGATGTAACATATAAACTTCACACAGAACTGTCTCCATGAAACACAGTATTCGAACACATAGTGGAGAAAATACACTGCATACTGTGAATGTATTCAGCTAGGGGGCAGTGGTGGTCTAGTGGTATAGGGCGCTGGATCGCTGATCCAAAGGTTGGGGGTTCGAGTCCCACTCTCCACAAGGTTGTCACTGCCCCCCCCCCCCCCGCCGCCCCCCCCAGTGCAGCTAACTGGGTTATCAAAGGCGGGCCATGTCTCTCACTGTCTATGGTGAGAGGCATGTAAAAGAACCATTGCTGACTTTCGTAAAGAGTAGCTGCAAAGTCGTCAGTGTGTTTCTGTCCCTTGCTAAAAGGGTTGTGACAGGAAGGGCATCCGACGTAAAAACCTCTGCCAAATCAAACATGCGAATCAAATGATTCGCTGTGGCGACTCCCGAGGAAAAGGGAAAAAGCCGAAAGGAAGACAGACTGTGAATGTATTCAGCTGCAAGGATATTCTGGGATCGTTTGGGAAAGGGTTCTGTTTTGAAAAAAGTATCTCTGTGGCTGAACCCATTGGATTAGTTGAAAATAGTCTGTGAAAATAAAGATGTTATTTTATATTGAATAATCAAAATGTAATCAGTTGGTAAGTTAGCCAGTCCTTTTTAAATGCTATACAGTGGTACCGCATTTAACGAGTGTTCCTTATAACGAATTTTCCATGATAAGCGTTTCGAACACCAAAAATCTCCTCCATCCAACGAGCAAAAATTCACTTTACGAGCACCCCTTCAAATGGATTTTCCTGGCCGATTAGCCTCGTATTCTTCCGAGTATATTCCTCTGTGCTTCGAGAATGCCTTGTGCAGTGCTTCTCAATTATTTTCTGTGACACCCCCTCTAGGACGAAAAAAAAAAACATTTCACACCCCACTACCCAGCGCCTCACATGCAATTATAAATAGTGTTTACTGCACTTCATATCGTTTGCTTGGTGCTTTTTCTCTACATCATAGTGCGACAATGAGAGTGCTATTGCCAACTACTGTAGTGGATTAGAAATTACATTTAATTCTAGTACAGTATGGCAAAAAGGCATGTTCCCCAGGGTCATATACACACCCCCTGTCATCACACCGCACCCCAGGAAAGGGGGGGGGGGGCACTATTTGAGAAGCATTGGCTTTGTGGGAGCTCACCATGAGCCTTTCCTCGCTGGCATTTCTCCTCCTCCTCCTCCTCCTCCTCTATTACGCACCACCTTCTTCCTGCCCATGTGACATCTTCGCCAGAGTCAATGATCAGAAGGCTGAATTGACTTATTGTTTATTCTTGTTTTAATATTATTTCTTATTAATGTTAATGTACATATATTATTATTATGAAATAGTTATTGTTTTTGCATGTTTATCTTTAATATATTAGATCAAATATATGTGTTTGTTGCAGGTTATATGAGTTTGAGAGGGGGTTGGAATGGATTCATTTGTTTTCTGTTATTTTTTAAGGGAATAATTGTTTCAACTTACGGAATTTTTGGCTTACAAGCTTGCCCTCGGAACAGATTCAATTCATTAGACAAGATATCACTTTATTTATATATGTAATTTAATAAGCTAGCTAGCTTGTTTCTGGTGCTGTGCTAGCTATAGCCAGCCTTGATGAGTGTTCTTTAACATTTCTGTGTCATTCTATTTTATCACTCACTCATTTGCAATCCTCGTGCTCGGCTCACAGGGAGGCTCAGTTGGTACTGGGCAAAGGTGGGGTAACTCCTGAACTGCTCTTCACACCATCGCAGGGCCAACAGGTACACAACCATTTACACACATCCACACACAGAGGTAATTTAGAACAGCCCAGTTAGCCTAATGTTCATGTTTTTGGACTGTGGTAGGAAACTAGAGTTCCTGGAGGAAACCCATTCAAGCCGTTTAAAGTGTGGGAGGATGCTGGAGTACCCAGAGGAAACTCATGCAAGCACAAAGAGAACATGTCTACTCCTCACGGGAAGGTGCAAGCCCGGGAATCAAACCTGTTATCATTTTTATTCAATTCATTAATTTACCAAACTGCTTTATTCTGCTAAGGTCGTGAGAACGCTGGAGGGCAAAGGCAGACCAACACACAATCCCTCACCCTCAGAACCACTCACACTCAGAATTTAGAACCAATTTAGAAGAGCCAGTTATTAGCCTAACAGGCTTTTGTTTGAACTGTGGTAGGAAACCAGAGTACCTGGATATAATCCACACAAGTACAGGATAAACATGTAAACGCCATTTGATTAAGACCTCAGTGAGGCCAGAAATAAAACCCGAGACTTTCTTGCTTTGACGTGGATGTGCCTATCATTATGCCACTGTGCAGCTCAATCTTAGCTATCTTACTTGCTAATTTAAATTGTGGTTTCATTTCATGGTTTTATCACTGAAATATTATCATAAAAAGTTTAGCAAATAAAATCAAAGAAATAATCACATAATTGTTCATAAAATATTAACTCAAGAGAACTAAAGCTAAATACACTTATAATAAACCACAGTAGTTTTATATTCATATTAATATTTAATATTTATATTCTTCTTCATATTCATATTATACAGTCGGCCCCCTTCTTATGAAATTAATCCGTTCCAGCGCCTTTTTCAGAACCTGGAGTTTTCGTAAGTACCTAGAGGCGTATTTTACATGTAAAACGCCTCCCAAGACTACCCATTAAAAATGATAAAAGCATAGATTTTAAGGTACTTACTTTGTGTTCACCATGTCTTCTTAGCAGAGTTATAATCTTACAATGACCATGGCACCGGGAATCAATAAAATGCTGTTGGAATGACACACAAACATGAACAAAGTTGAAACGATAGCGTCATCCCTCCTAGCCAATGGGAGGCCAACAGGGCGGGATGTTGAGAGATAGCCAATGGGAGGGAGCTGCGTAATCCCTCTTAGCCAATGGGAGGCCAGCGAGGTGAGATGTTGGGAGACAGCCAATGAAAGAGCAACTCGCGCATTATTTAATTTCGCATTTGGTGCTTTTCGTAAGAAAAAGTTGTTTCATATACTGAGTACAAAAATTTAGGAAAATGTTTTTTGTATACTGGGTTTTTTTTGTATTCATGGGTTTTCTTAAGAAGGGGGCTGACTGTATATGTAATGATTGCAGAAAATCATAGTCCCCCCACCCACTAATCAATGTATTTTAGTATTTAAAATATTACTGTATGCTTCCACTGGTCACAGTGAAAATGCCAGTATGATGTGCCTTCTGCAGTATTGTGAAAAAAAAAAAAAAAAAAAAAAAAAAAAAATTCAGTTTCTGCCATAACAGAATAACAGGTAATAAACCCATATATTATGTTAATATTCTGTCCTGATAAACAAATTATCCACAAAATATAGCTTGGATGGTAGTGTTATTAGGCCTATATTTGGCCTAATACACAATTGCTCAGGTTTCTGAGCAGGATTTTTTTCTGATGCTCCTGACGCTGCATTTGTGCTTTACTTTGGTTGTTATTGTCAGGTGACTTTCCACTCAGGAGCGTTCTTGTATTATTTTTTTATGATAAAATGAGTTTTGTGACGATAAACAAAACTAAAAAGTAGGACCGCCTCTTCTGCCTTGAGCCTCGCCTTTGTTTGGAAGAGCGAAATGTAAGTGCATCGTTTGAGAAACAAATGTATCTGTCAACCTTTTATGGAATTGCCTCCACGAACATATAACTTTTATTAGTCAGCTGTGCCTGACTGACTTGCACATATAACTTTTATAAGTCAGGCCTTGTCTGCCTGTTTTAGTCCTTCAGAATTGTTTCACCCTGGAGGTCATGAGAAATGCACTCGGTGGTAAAATGCAGCACTCTTCAGCTGATGATGCGTTCTGTACCAATTCTTTTTTTTAAATCCTGAAAATAAAATCAAGGATTTCTCTCTGATAATAAATTGGTTAGATTTTATACAAAATAAATGTATGTGTGTGTGTGTGTGTTTTTATAAGCCTCAGCGGTTATAGTTGCTTGTTAAATGTATTTAATGGGTTTGCTCAAGGCTTTCATGATTATATTCACTGCACACAAACTTTTTATAAATATATTTAAAACGACAATGACCAATTTAATTTTTATCTTCTATGAACTGCCTTCTGTCTCCTGCAGGCTATGCTTTATTGGTTTGCCCTTGTATAAAGGATTTGGCTCTAAATTGCCAATCCAGACAGTCAACAGAGGAGGTTACTATATGGACTAAATTGAAAAAGCGAGCAGTAGATCGACGCATAAGCAGCTATTTAAACAGAAATGTGGCTATGAGGGGTCTACATGTTATTGGAAAGAACGCAGAAGAATATCTTGCTTCCAGCAGTTTGATTCAATAACGTTGAACACTGTGATACATTAAGCGGAAGTATCAGGGTCATTGCTTAAAAAGCATCCTACCCTTCTCACCCTGCACAAATAAATGACATTGGCTAAAAGGCCTTGTCTAGGACAGGGAAGGTTTATGAGTCTATTAGTGTATTGCTACGATCAGCATAACTCTCTATAGAATTCCATTTACTGTACACGTTATTCTTTCAAACCCTCTCTGCTGATTGTCCTATGGATCTGTTATCTCTGCTTAGAAGAGACTCAACACTTTTATTGCATGGACTTTATTGACTATATTGACTGTCACTCTCGTCGCACAAGGTTTAAGCAGAAAAAAAAATCAATGATGTGGCTTTTCCACACTGTGTTAATGTCATTAGGTTGTGCTGTTTGTAATTTTTGCGTCATTCTGAAGCGCACCTGTACCTTTCTGCAGGGCCCACGTCTCAGCACTCAACTCTAATGAGCACCAAGACATAAAGCTCTCTTCTCTTTCGAGATGCACTGATATTGGAATTCTGGATGAAGACGTATGTATAAGTGGCTGTAGCTGTTTAAAATCAATGATCAGTCCATTTACTTTTTTTTGTGAAACTTATATATACGGGGATCCCTCACTTTCCGCGGTTAATTGGGACAGAGATTCCCCGCGACCACCGAATTCCATGAAGTATTATCAACCCCCCCCAACTGATGTATACGTACATGTATATGTATATATAATATCAATAAATACATATTCAATGCTTATAATAACAATTAAACATTAAAAAATAATGCATATGGTGTAAATAAAATCTAAATGCACACACACATACAGACGCGCATGCACACGCACGCACACAGTTGTGCGTGCACGCACTCAGATGCACACCTCACAAAAATGTAAGTAGCTCTGACGGGAGGTTTTGAGTTTTTTTTTTTGTGTTTGTTTAGGTATTTTTTTTTTTTTTTTGCATAATTGGCCTTGTTTTTGTGCCATTTTCCTTCACCTTTTCACCTATTCTTCCTTAATTTCCTTATTTTTTAATTACATTAATACAGTGGTACCTCACCTTACGAAATTAATCCTTTCCAGAGCCTTTTTCGTAACCAGGATTTTTCGTGAATTGATCCGCATTTTACATGTAAAACATGTGATTCGTTCCAAGGCCCCCAGTACTACCCTTTAAAAATTATAAAAGCATACCGTTTAAGACGTCCTTCTGCTTCAATATCGTACCGATGGTAGACGGGTTTGGCCATATTCCTTTGTGATATCACCCGAGCCCGTTTCTTCTTCTCACTCGCACCGGAAATCACACGTGAGTGTGTGTGTGTGTGCGCGCGCGTGTGTTGACCATGTCTTCTTAGCAGAGTTATAATCTTACAAATGTTTATGGAAGGTTAAAAGCCTGAATCAAGAAATAAAGCATAAAACAACAGTAACTCTGTCCTTTACACGAAAAGCATTATGGCGGATGCAGCTCCATAAGAGCTAATGGGAGGGAGCTGCGTCATCCCTCCTTGCCAATGGGAGGCCAGCGGGCGGGATGTTGGGAGATAGCCAATGGGAGGTAGCTGCATCATCCCTCCTAGCCAATGGGAGGCCAGTGGAGTGGGATGTTTGAACGTCATTGATGGGAGAGCAGCTCATGCATTGTTGGAATGTTTGAGTGGCGTGTTTGAATTTTTAAGATAGTGCTTTCGTAACGTGAATTTGTTTCGTATCCAGAGACAAAAACATTTGGAAAATGCGTTTTGTAACCTGTATTTTTCGTTTGGTGAGACTTTTGTAAAGTGAGGTACCACTGTATTTAAAAAAAAAAAAAAAAAAAAAAAGAAAAAAATTTGATGTACTGAAGCCGCATGAATTGAAACGCGAAGTAGCGAGGATTCCCTGTATTTTTAATAGTTTTTTGTAGATGTTCAGGAATTTTCCACAATTTACATCATGTTCTTAAAATTATTCACAATAAATTTATTCTCATTAATTATAAATGTGTGCCAGTTTTATAGAGTTGAATTCATTTGCAACTCATTTGGTCTCATGAGATGTTTAACTCCTAGGGTGCCAGCTTCTTTGGATGCAGTATATAATCAAATGATGTTTCACGGCTACTGTACTTCGGTGGTCGCAGGGGTGGGATCTCGGTCCCGATTAACCGCGGAAAGTGAGGGATCCCTGTGCATGGTATCAGGTAATATAAAAAAAAAAAATGCACATGGATGTGTCGATCTTCTCAAATTTCAAAGGATTGAAAGATTTCCCTTTACTGGAGCTAAGAAGCTCAAATCTGTTCCAGCACAATGCTCAGGTGAACAAAGCAAGGTCTGTGACTTGCTTTGGCAAGATTGTTTTGGAAAAACGTGAGTGGCCTGCACTCAATTCCACTGAGTACTATTTGGATAAACTGGAATGCTGACTGCATCTCAGGCCTCCTTACTCACTATTGATAAGACCTTGTCTCACAATGCTCTTGTGGCTAAATGAACAGATCCCCACAGACCTGCTCCAACATTGAGCAAAAAGCCATTCCATAAGAATAGCGTTTATTATAATAGCAAAGAGGAGATGAATGCCCATGGTTTGGAAATGAGATGTCCAAAACACACGTATGGGTGATGATCAAGTACATTTCGTTGCCTTTATGGTCTATGAGGAAGGTCGTAGGTCGAAATTGTTATATGAGTTTTAAGTATTTCGACCTATGACCTTCCTTGGTCACTTATTCATTAATTTTCTGAACCGCTTAATCTTAATTAGGGTCGTGAGGAGGCTGGCACCCATCTCAGCGGGGTACACCCTAGACAGCTTGCCAGACCATCGCAGACTCTTATAACACCTTGTAATGATTTTTATCCTTTCTTTTGAATTAGAACGTATACAATGTTTTATAACTGCGGAAAACATGAAAATTCAAATAAGTAATAAAACCATTGGTGTGAAAGATCTTTCAGTCTGACTGGTTGACACATGACCAATAAATTGCATCTGAGTTAGTGTGTGTATCTCTGTAAGTTAGCAGTTATGGAGCTGCACTGTGCTGTAATGATCTTTAACAACAACAAATAAGCCAGAATATATGCATTCAGGGACAGAATTCATACGGTCGGTGATAAGTTAAGATAAGATAAGATAATACTTTATTATCTCGGAGAAAATTTTGGTTACGTCGTATTATTACGACGTGCGTTGCCAAGGAGCAGTGCTACCTAGGTTGTTCAAGGAGTCAAGTTACAAACAGAATTGAAGGTTCAAATGAACAACACACAAACTGCTATAAAATAAATACATATATGTTCTATATTTAAAAGGACTTTAGACAGACCCAGTAAACGATATAATAATAATAATAATAATGATAAAAGTGTGGGGCAGTGGTGGTCCAGTGGTATAGGGCGCTGGATCGCTGATCCAAAGGTTGGGGGTTTGAGTCCCACTCTCCACAAGGTTGTCACTGTCCCTCCCCAGGGCGGCTAACTGGGTTATCAAAGGCGGGCCATGTCTCTCGCTGTCTATGGTGAGAGCTTCATGTAAAAGAACCATTGCTGACTTTCGTAAAGAGTAGCTGCAAAGTCGTCAGCGTGTTTCTGTCCCTTGCTAAAAGGGTTGTGACAGGAAGGGCATCCGACGTAAAAACTCTGCCAAATCAAACATGCGAATCAGATGGTTCACTGTGGCGACTCCTGAGGAAAAGGAAAAAAGCCGAAAGGAAGACAGACAATGATAAAAATAATAATAATAATAATAATAATAATACAATAAATGAATCAGTAGATAACCGCAATAAATGAAATGGCACTAAATTATATTATATTATATTATATTATATTATAATTATGTTTAAATTTATATTGCACGATACGCATTGTTTTGTTGGAAAACAATGAACAGTTCTCTGGGTAAATAAAATAGCCACAACTTCACAGTTAGATGTTCTCCATTCTCAGAGCAAGGTTTAGAGATAATCTACAGTCAGTCAGTACACCAGGTTTATTTAACGAGAATCCGCCGTTCTTCCGCCATGGGCTTTGTTGCTAGCTGCTGCGCTCCGGTCCTCTCTGAAGGCCATGTTGCCGGCTGGTGTAGTCGCCTCGTCGGGTGTACGCTCCTCGAGCCATGTTTCATAGAAACACAGCATGGAGCAGTCCTGTAGATGCCTCTGTGCTGCAATCCGAGCATGAAACTCGTCCATCTTGTTTCGCAGAGACTGAACATTTTCAAGCAGTATGATCAAGAGTGCTAACCTTCCACCGCTCACCAAGCACTGGCGTCATCGTTCAGCCCCTCCCCGCCTGCCGCGTCTCCGTCTGTGTTTTATTATTATCCAGGGTGCGGCTAGCATTGAGCTGCGATAGCATATTAGCTCAGGATTAGCTCAGGATAGGAGATGAGCGTGCTCAGTTCTAAATGTCCAAAATGACTGTGCTCTCATAGCTGGACAGTAGTAAGGTCGCACGGTCAAAGACAAATCAAAACAAACAAAAAACTCCGCGCCGCCGCCCTCTAGGGAGTGCAACCTTGGAAAAAAGTTAATTGTGGACTGGCAACCCGAGAGATACAAGAAATGAAACACAAATTAAAACAAGTGTCATCAGTACGTACCTGGCTGTAACATAAATAAAATATACCAAAAATGAAAAAAAAAAACCAAGGCTGCTGCAGCAAAAGCTGCTCGTGCATGTCAGTGATGTAAGGAGAAAGCTTAAATCAATCTTTTGCTTTTCTCTGAAAATGCCGCCAACTTTGGGGAAAGCACGTCAGAAGTGCAGTTGTGACACGACCAAAGCAATCGCAGACATGAATGAAAACGCCTTCAGAGGCGGGCAAGTAATGGTTCTCAAAGTGAATTAAATAAGATGGTGGGAAATAAAATACTTATTAACCTCATTTGCTCTTTCTGTCCAGAGAAAGCTTAACTGTTGCTCTTTATGCAGAACTCCATCTTTTACTAAAGATCTCGCGCTGGGATTTCTTTGTACAGACCGATCACTGGGTTCATACTCGTTTTTGCACTGTGTAGTCACTTCCACTAAAAAGTTCTGTTATGACTTCAATTTTTTATTTAGCTACAAATAAAATGGCTCTGTCACCATTTTGTCTTTTTTTTTTACTCCCCTAAAGGTAATAAAACAAAAACTACACTTCCAATTATACACTGACACGTCATACTTACTTAGAAAGTGTTAAACAAACATCTCCTTTTAATAATATTCAAAAATTATTAACACACATTATAAGTTAGGGTGGTGGTGGCCTAGTGGTATAGGGCGCTGGATCGCTGAATCTAAGGTTGGCGGTTCGAGTCCCACTCTCCACAAGGTTGTCACTGTCCCCCTAGTAAAGCTAACTGGGTTATCAAAGGCCGGCCATGTCTCTCACTGTCTATGGTGAGAGGTTCATGTAAAAGAACCATTGCTGACTTTCGAAAAAAGTAGCTTCATAACCGTCAGTGTGTTTCTGCCCTGTGATGGCCTGCTGAGCTGGCCAGGGTGTACTCTGCCTTCGCCCAGAGTCAGCTGAGATGGGTGCCAGCCTCCCTGTGACCTTAATTAGGATTAAGCGGTTACAGAAAATGAACTGAACATTTTAAGTTCCTACAGAAAGAATATTGTACCAGAAGTACGAGGTTAATAAAAAAGAAAAGCCTGTGATATAAAATAATGGGTGGGCTTTGTGCAAACTGCAGTTTTGTGCAAAATAAAAGCCTTTTTAAAGCCAACAAAACAAAAGTGTGAATGGTCTTTATGCCAATTTAGTGATTGAAACGTTTTTCCTTTCATGAAAGTAATCCCAGTTAAGCATCGCGACAGGTCTCCAAGATGTAAAGTGTTGCCATGGTGATTTATGTCATGTGAATTAAATGTGACAACGTTCCACTTTTATTAAATCAGCTGAAAACTAGCCAAATGTAAACAAACTTTGAGTTACATTGTTTGACTTATTTAAAATTTAGGTTTCAATTTTAAATTGTTCAGCCCAAATTGCCCCTAAGTGTGAATGTGACTGTGAGTGCACCCCACCTTTGTACAGTGCTGGTTGAGATAGACGCCAGCATCCCTGTGACACCAGCAGGATTGCAAGGTTTGACTTAACGTATAACATTGCGTTAATTAACTACTGGTGGGGGCCGGTGGCGTAGTGGTTAGGGTGCTGGGCTCATGATCAGGAGGTTGTTTGTTCAAATCCCAGTTAGACCACCATTGTGCTAAGACCCCTGGGCAAGGTCTCAACCACAAGTGTGCCTCTGTTCACCCAGCAGTATAAATGGGTACCAGTAAAAATATACTGGGAAGGTAACCTGTGATTGGCTAGCGTCCCATCCAGGAGGAGTTGTACTCCTAGTCGCTTCACGCTATGGAAACCGGGGATAAGCACCGGCCTGATGAGCCACTAGGCTCGGGTGGAAAAAGCCTAACAGACTTTAATTAATGTTTAATTAATTAATTAATGGGACTTAATAATGTATTAGTGTGTGTGTTTTTGGAAGTTGAGTATAACAGAACTATCAAGAATACATCAAGGTGTCTTTTAATGCATTACTCCACATTTCTGACATTTGTCTTCTATAATAAAACCAGTGATCAGATGCCAGCATAGTAGAAGATGACAAAAAAATCCCACTCTGATGAGGCATCGCTAGTACAACAAGTGTGAGGATGTCTATAAAGACTTATAAAATCATTGTTATTATAATTTTCATTAACAATACAGATTTAACACAGAAGTTTTTGTTGATTAACCAGTCAACTTTATTTCACACCTGTCTGCATTGTAGTGCAATTACCTGCCATTTTCCTCTCAAATGGCATATGATCACATTTCTGTCAGGTATGCAATTGTGTGTAATTGTAGTGAACTTTCAAATATAATGCAGCCATTCAGCACTCCACTGTCATCACTTACTTATAATCACCTCCACCTGCATCCGCTTTACTGTGTAATTTATCCCTGTATGTGGGTTCTTTAGTTACTGTGAGATGCTTCACAGTATCACCTTTCTAGGTTTACTGCTACACTGCTGTTTACGTGTTTCTCTGGCTGGTATCCTTACGTAGCATGCTTATAGTTTGCAATTTTTTCCCCTGTACTCTTATGTCAGACCCAATACATGTATAGTTTTAATACCCTAAACCTCTAGAGCAGGGGTGTCAAACTCGTGCCAGAAAGGGCCATGTGGCTGCAGGTTTTTGTTTCAACCAAGCAGCAGCAAACCTGACTTTTCTCATTTAATCAACTCATCTGAGTCTTCAGGCCGCTGATTGGTCAATCTGTGTGCTCTGTACAGAGACTGACCAATCAACTGCCTGAACACTCAACTCAGTTGATTAAATGAGCAAAGTCAGGTGTGCACCCCTGCTCTAGAGTTTAGGGTTTTGGGTTTTTTTTTGCTTCATTTAGTTGACTATTCACGATTTACATAGTCACAGTACTTCTGGAGCTCTGGAGGACATGTGGTTTTTTATTCATTCATTCATTCATTCATTCAATTCTGTAACTGCTTAATCCTAATTAGGCTCGCAGGGAGGCTGGCGCCCATCCCAGTCGACTCCAGGTGAGGGCAGAGTACACCCTAGACAGTTCGCCAGGTCATCGCAGGACAGAAATATGCTTACGGCAATGCAGATACTCTTGTTGAAAGTCAGCAATGGTTCTTTCACAGCCTAGAGACATGGCCGGCCTTTGATGACCCAGTTAGCTGCACTGGGGCGAGAGGGGTGTGTGTGTGTGTGTGTGTGGGGGGGGGGGGTGACAACCCATTGAGAGTGGGATCAGTGATCCAGTACTTTACCACCAGGCCACCACATGTGATTTTAGATGTAATCAAAGGTGGGTGCTGAGCCACCTTTACTTTCATACAGTTCATTTCATTTTCTGTAACTGCTTAATCCTAATTAGGGTCGCGGGGAGGTTGGCACCCATCCCAGCCGACTCTAGGGGAGGGCCGAGTACACCCTGAATGGCTCGCCAGGTCATCGCAGGGCAGAAACACGCTGACAGCTTTGTAGCCTATTCTTGTCGAAAGTCAGCAATGGTTCTTTGACATGAACGTCACACCATAGACAGTGAGAGACAGGGCCATGGCCAGCCTTTGATAACCCAGTTAGCTGCACTGAGGGGACAGTGACAACCTTATGGAGAGTGGGACTCGAACCTCCAACCTTAGGATCAACGATCCAACGCCCTATACCAATAGGCCACCACTGCTACTACTTTCATATAGATTCACTTAAAGTGCAAATATAGACTGAATTATTATAATAATTTGTAATTATCAGTAAATTTTGGACATAAAAGTTAATGGCAAGAGATTACAGCCAAAGTAGAGCCAAGTGTAATACGAGTGTATTCATTAGTTTGATGCTGCATTTTCCCACCTATGGGCGTGCTGGGCTTACAATGAAATGCGGTCAGGTGCATTGCTGGAACATTATCCTGAGGCTTTGGAAAGTGATTGAACACAAATCTGATCCGAAGTGTGAGCATGGTGCAGTATTTCACTTGTCCAGTGTTATCAATATTGCAATACTGTATGTGCCTATGTAAGAGGGTGTACAATTTGTGTATACTTTGCTTTTTACAGACACAGTAACACAAATTTACGAATAAACATGCAAAAGATAAAAAAGACTACACTGTGAAAGATTATTCTTGTATAAATCAAGAAGGTTTCTGTCATAACGATTATGTGCTCTGGGTGCACAGACGAACAGATGCAGCACAGCTTGAAAACAACATTTCTTTAAATTGCTTGTACAGACGCTCCCCGACTTACGTTTTTGTTTAGTTCCAGGCGGCTGAACATAAGTTGAAAATGAAGTTGTTACTGTATGTTCCAGTGACGTATGACGTTCACACTGTACTATACATCCATAATTACCATTACCGTATCTCATAAAACACCCTTAAATCAATTATTATAAACACAACATTGTAAAATAATATCAACATTAATTTCAAATAAATTAAATTCAAGCAAAATAATTTCAAATAGATAAATTTGAATCAAATTCACTCATCAAATATAAAATACATTATCAAATATAACCTTTAACATTCTCTATGATGCGATCTTTCTGCTTGTAAATGGTTCCGATGATCGACGGATGGTCACTTCACATGAAGCTGAGCCGAGTCACTTTACATGAAGCTTAAAACAGCCAATCAACGCCTACAATATGTGAGGCGCTCAACACCGAAAGTAGTTTACTTGCTTGTGCTTGACACAAAGCGTGGGTTATATGAACTTCCGGTCTTTCAAGTGAGCAAGGGCGCCGTTGAATACTTATGTAATACCCAGCCTGCACTGATGTGAATCACCAGCAGAGCTGAGAGTTCTCTTTCTTTTCTGGATCTGGGTTTTCAATCAATTTACAACTCTCTTTGCTTAACTGAGTATGCATGGGAGATTGCGCCTACCTGAGCATATAATTAATTCATCTCTGTGTATGAGACTTGCACCCATGCTAGTGCTTCTGACCCACCATATTTGCTTACGGTTACAAAAGTCCGCAAAACAATGTAAACACAAAGATCACAGAGACGACGTCTTAACACAAGGGTAACACGCTATATATATATATATATATATATATATATATATATATATATATATATGATTTTTTGAGTAGATCCTTCCGTAGGAGAGTGCTCAATACTTTTTGGTAGAGCAAATAACAATAAAAATAAAAGGACAGGACAAAGACTTTCTATTGAAACTCCATTTATTACTACAGATCTGTTTTGAGGGGTGGTGAAACCATCCTCTCTCTTCAGGTGATTACAGAAGAATATATATAAAACGATATACAGTATATATATATATATATATATATATATATATATATATATATATATATATATATATATATATATATATATATATATATAGCAATGGACGCAGCGTCATTACGTCATTACGTCAGCGTACTACATGGGTATGTCGAAACTGAAAATTTGACAATTTTTTTTTTTTTTGAAAAACCCCCCCCATAAAATCGAAAAAAAAAAAAAAAAAAAAACGTAAAACAAATGAATGTAAGTCGAGGAGTGGCTATAACATTTTAGTATGTACAGTACATAAACATAAATAAAAACAAACTAAAACAAGTTTTTTCTATAGTTTATATTGCCATTACAGAGGCAAGTCATGTGAGCGCTGTGCTTTAAGTTGATTTAATATCTATGTAGCTAATGATGTCTATTCAGATTACTGATTCATGGTTTTATAAATCTTAGTACATTTAAACTTTTCAATGTTCAGGCACCGAGGTGGTGGTATGGTCCTCTCGGGTTTGTGGTGGAATAGTGGACTAACCTAGCAAAAGTGTGTGTGTGTGTGTGTGTGTGTGTGTGTGTGTGTGTGTGTGTGTGTGTGTGTGTGTGCGTGTTTGAACATTAGCTCATATTTTGCACACATATTTAAAGTTCTGTATAAAAGCTAAGACACTAAAACAGAAAAATGTTCTTCTTTTTTTAAATATTAAAACCAAGAAACCGAGATATCAGTTGCATGTTATTGTGTGGTGTGTTAAAATAGTATCTATTAAAAATTCAACTTTACTATTAGCCTCTCAAATCCTTGAAAACAACATGGATAGGTCATCCAGGGTGATGAGTAGGATTATGTTTTAGTTATACTCTGCACTTTCACACTGATTGTTTTTATAAAATGGATATAGATATTTTTGGCATGTTGTCAGTTTTCCTTTTAGAACTTTGCATGGAGGAATAGGTCATGTGATGTAAAGTTCATACCATCATACAACTCATGGTAGATATCATGATATGTAGGTTTGCTAATAAAATTTTCTCGAAAAAGTAATGCATCTGAGACACAGTCATGACAACCATGAATAAATTACAGCAATACAGGAATCCCTCACTACTTCGCGCCCCAATTCATGTGGCTTCAGTGCATCGCATTTTTTTTTTTTTTTTAATATTCTTCGAATTAAAAAATAAGGAAATTAAGGAAGAATAGAAGGAAACGTTAAGGAAAACGCCGCAAAAGCAAGGCCAATTATGAAAAGCAAACAAACAAACAAACAATAACTACAAACAACCCAACCCCTATCAAAACTACTTACATTTTTATGTGATATGCGCATCCGAGTGTGTGCGCGCACCTGTGTGTATGTGTATGTATTTATATTTTATTTACATTTTCTGCATAATTTTTGAATGTTTAATTGTTACTATAAGCATTTATAGCGTTGAATAGGTATTTATTGATATTATATACACATACATACTGTATACGTATACGTCAGTCGGGGGGGTTGATCCTACTTCACAGAATTCGGCGGTGCGGGGGGATCTCGGTCCCAATTAACCGCGGAAAGTGAGGGATCCCTGTATTACATTTATTTATATGTATAAAGTGCTTCTTTTTATCCCCTTTTGACTGAATAATAATAATATTTTGAGGAAACTTGTGGCACGGACTCCCAAAGTATCTCAGTGACCAATTTAAGATAACATAAGAGATCTTTATGTCACTGTTGTCGGAACAATGACAATCATTTCAGCTCTTTGTTTAGCACCAATTATAAAAGAAAGTTCACAAAATACAACTAAGCACCTATACTAAGCTATACAGGGAGGCCGCGGTTTACACCGATCCCAACTTACACCGTTTCGTGGTTACAAACGCGCCCCCATAAAAATATAAAAAAATAATATTACATGTCATTACGTCTTTCGCAGTTACGTAAACAAATGCGAACTAGTTTCGGGCGCGCGAGGCGGAAAAATCCGCTGTGTTATGGCCGTGGGCCGAGAAAGACGGCGTCGCTTCCCTTTGCTCGGTCTCGCTCAGTCTCGCTCGGTCTCGGTACTGTAATATTACGCGTCATTACGTCTTACACGGTTACGCAAACAAACGCAAACTAGTTTCGGGCTCGCGAGATGCAGCAAGCGTTGACAACTTTTGAGGCTCAGGAAGGATCCCAACTTGGAAAGGTTCATTAGGGTTTCCAGAGGCATCATGGATTTGATGCAATGCTACAAGGAGATCTTGGATGAGAAGAGGTTGCTCTCTGTCCAGTCGAACCTGGAGCAGTATTTTAAGAAGGTAGAGAGGCCTGCAACAAATGCAGCCGTGAGGGGGGGCACATACCAATGTCTCTCCCTCACGCTGGTCCCAAGCCCGGATAAATGCAGAGGGTTGCGTCAGGAAGGGCATCCGGCGTAAAACAAATGCCAAATGAACTATGCGAATCACAAGAAAGAATGACATACCGGATCGGTCAAGGCCCGGGTTAACAACGACCGCCATCAGTGCCGTCAACCAACAGGGTGCTGATGGAAATTGGACTACTGTTGGTCGAAGACGTCAAAGAAGGAGAGGCGGGAGGCGTGTCCGTTGCCAGTGAGAGAAGAGGCATGGATGTGGTGAAGGAGGACATGAAGGTCGTTGGTGTAAGAGAAGAAGATGCAAAGGATAGCGTGAGATGGAGGCAGATGATTCGCTGTGGCGACCCCTGAAGGGAAAAGCCGAAAGGAAAAGAAGAGAGGCCTGCAACAGATCCTGTACCCTCCTCCTCAGCTGCATCTACTACTCCAGGCTCACCTGCCCCAGCTTCTCCAGCACAATAAGCCTGTCTCTCCCTCCCGCACTGTATTTCATTCTTGTGGTGAGGAATTGTTTTCTCTTTTTTTCATACTTTTTTATGTCATTAACTGTTACATTTTATTATAGCACTGTACGTACAGGACTTTTCAGTATATTTTATGTTATGTTCCGACTTACACTGAAATTCGGGTTACATTGCGTCTTAAAAACGGATCAGCGTCGTAAACCGAGGACTTCCTGTGCATGTGCGTATAGGCGCAGGATGTACAGTGGGTAAGAGGTCGAGCTTTTAATTATAAGGTGCATGGTACTAAAACGTTATGATGTTCAAGACCTGCTCTAAACATGAGTACTGCACTTGAAACATGAAAATTAATATTGCACTTAAACATGAGTATTGCATTATCCAGGAAGATGGTTTGAATGATGGTTATTCAGCCAGTTTGTGTGATGGGGGTGGGGTTACATGTTTGACAGCTTATGGGTAAAAGCTGTTCTTGAGTGTATTAGTTTGGTTTTTTAGTATCCTGTACCTTTTTGCCTTTTTCGGGGGCAGAAAATGGGATGTCCAGGGTGTGTGGGGTCACTGAAAATCCCACTGGCTATCCTCTGAAGTGTGTCAGTGTAAATGTCACTGAAGGGGTAGTGTAGTTCCAATTACCTGCTCGGCTGTCCTCACCACCCGCTGCAGGGCCTTCTTGTCCTCTGCAGTACAGCTACTGAACCACACTGTACAGCAGTAAGTCAGGAGGCTCTCGATGGCGGAGTGGTAAAAGTTCGTTAGTAGGAGCTGGCGTAGACTAATCCTGTAGGCCTGCAGTGGCCCTCAGTCAGCACATGGATTATTTTAACTACACACTTTAGGATTATAAGCAGTAATCAGGGACAGAGCGGTGATCTGTGAGTCCGAGATGTGATTTTACAGGCTTCTGGGATGTTAATGTAGACTTGGTCAGGTGTGAGTTTTTTTTTTTTTTTTTATTAGATCTCCAATGTTACATTTTTTTTATTATTATTATTAAAGTAATTAATTATGTATTTTGGGATTATAATTCACTTTGCAACTTCGCTTGAATGTTTGGCAGACTAGAAAAATCCCAGTTTCTCAGAGATGTCCACTGGGCTTTAGATGATGCCTTTTTGTTTAATAATTCATGGTAAGCAGGATTGGATGTCTAAGAGATGAATGATGAGAGCTACTAGCCAGGAAATGTCAACTGAGGTTGAATACAGAAGTAGTCAGAGTGCTGAATAACAAGGACGAATTGCACTTATTGTGAGGCCTGTTTCATATTTGCCTGCTTCGGCTCATCTTTCGTACAGTACTGTATTGGGAATGTTTAGCTGTTTGACTTCAACCGCGTATTTCACTTTTTTTCCATATGGCATTGCGCATACTGTAGATTTTTGCTTCACAAGTAGAACTATCGGTGCACCTATATTAACTTACAGGAGTCTGAAACTAGCCATGTACAGCTACGCACATGGTAAATGTAAGTCTGTCAATAAAAAGTTCTTTATTTTAGTTGTTTTACTGTGTCTGGCTGTGAGACCCCAAATACTTCTTAAGCCACTCCCTCATGACGACATCATCATCTGTTTCTGCATGTAGTGGACCTGGACATAATACAGCTTTGAACCTTAAAAAGGCAAACACTTTACTTTTTATTACTTTGGCTGAAATTGTTAATTTTGAGACAGAAACATTAGCACATACGTTAGCGCAAACATCAGCAGGTGTACACCGTTGGCGATAACATTTGGCCAATTATGGGCAAAGATGTCCACAAACTAATCCAATTTTGAATTAGAGGGGCATTCATCAAGCGCAAGGTACCTCCCCCAAACACAATGGATTGTTATAACTTGACATTGTTTAATGAAGTATCTCCCTCTAGTGTGCATTGGATGAACATTTTGCCCCATGTCATATAAATATATAATAATATTTATTTATATTCTATGCTGCTTATTCCTAATTAGAGCTGTAGGGTGGCTGAGGCCCATCTCAGCCGACTCTGGGCGAGGGCACGGTTCACTCTGAACAGCTCACCAGGCCATCACAGGGCCGACACACACACACACACACACACACACACACACATACACACACACACAAACACACACACATATGCACACACACACACACACACACACACACACACACACACACACACACACACACACACTCACACTCCACTAGCGGTGATTAGGAACAGCCAATTAACATACTGTACATGGGTTTGAACTATGGGAGGAAATCGGAGTACCCAGACGAAACCCATGCAAGCACGGCGAGAACATGCAAACTCCACACAGAAATGCCTGAGCCTTCTTGCTGTGCTAACTGCTGCGCCACTGTGTCTATATAATAATAATAATAATAATAATAATAATAATAATAATAATAATAATAATAATGATAATAATAATAATAATAATACGAATATATATTTTCTTTCCCTTTCGGCTTTTTCCCTTTTCCAGGGGTTGCCACAATGAATCGACTGATTGGCATGTTTGATTTGGCATAGGTTTTTACATCGGATGCCCTTCCTGACACGACCCTTTAGCAAGGGGCAGAAATACGCTGACGGCTATGCAGCTACTCTTTACAAAAGTCAGCAGTGGTTCTTTTACATGAACCTCTCACCATAAACAGGAAGAGACATGGCCCGCCTTTGATAACCCAGTTAGCTGCACTGGAGGGGGGGGGGGGGGCAGTGACAACCTTGTGGAGACTGGGACTCAAACCCCCAACCCTAGGATCAGTGATCCAGCACCCTATATCACCAGGCCACCACTGCCCTATAATAATATTTAATATATATATATATATATATATATATATATATATATATATATATATATATATATATATATATATATATATATATATATATAAAATCAATATTTTATAATTTTTTTTAGGAGTTCTGAATTTTTCTTTCAATATGATTCCATGCATGGATAACCATTAAAACGTCATGGGTTCTTTCAGGTCAAGGTCCACTCATCCACCAAGCATGATAAAAATGAGTAGTTTATGCAGCCAAGATCTTTTAATAATTCTTTAATAAAATATGTTTGTTCGAAATCGGTTCAGTAGTTTCTGTGTAATCCTGGAGACAAACACACATACCTTTCCTCTCATTCAGTGAAAAAGTAATTCAACTTCTTATTTTTTATATGGAAGGCCTTTAAATATTTAGTACAATTCATTTAATCCCAGCTTCTGTATTTTATAAATTGTCAGTTAATTTCATCACGTTATGGAAATTTGCTATTTATAGTCTGGATATCAGACTGTGAAAACACCCCACATTAACAATTTCTATTCTCTGATATGAAGTTCATTCTTGGTGCACAAATGCCTTTCCTTTCCTTTCCTTTCCTTTCCTGTCCTTTCCTTTCCTCTCCTCTCATCTCTTCTTTCCTTTCCTTTCCTTTCCTTTCCTTTCCTTTCCTCTCCTCTCCTCTCCTCTCATCTCCTCTCACCTCTTCTTTCCTCTCCTTTCCTTTCCTTTCCTTTCCTCTCCTCTCATCTCCTCTTTCCTTTCCTTTCCTTTCCTTTCCTTTCCTTTCCTTTCCTTTCCTCTCCTCTCCTCCTTTCCTTTCCTTTCCTTTCCTTTCCTTTCCTCTCCTCTCATCGCCTCTCATCTCTTCTTTCCTTTCCTTTCCTTTCCTCTCCTCTCCTCTCCTCTCATCTCCTCTCACCTCTTCTTTCCTCTCCTTTCCTTTCCTTTCCTTTCCTCTCCTCTCATCTCCTCTTTCCTTTCCTTTCCTTTCCTTTCCTTTCCTTTCCTCTCCTCTCATCTCCTCTCATCTCTTCCTTCCTTTCCTTTCCTTTTCTTTCCTTTCCTTTCCTTTCCTTTCCTTTCCTTTCCCTTTCCTTTCCTTTCCTTTCCTTTCCTGTCCTTTCCTTTCCTTTCCTTTCCTGTCCTTTCCTCTCCTCTCCTCTCCTTTCCTTTCCTTTCCTCTCCTCTCATCTCCTCTTTCCTTTCCTTTCCTTTCCTTTCCTCTCCTCTCCTCTCCTCTCCTTTCCTTTCCTTTCCTTTCCTTTCCTCTCCTCTCCTCTCCTCTCATCTCCTCTCATCTCTTCTTTCCTTTCCTTTCCTTTCCTTTCTTTTCCTTTCCTGTCCTTTCCTCTCTTCTCCTCTCATTTCCTCTCCTTTCCTTTCCTTTCCTGTCCTTTCCTCTCCTCTCCTCTCCTCTCCTCTCCTCTCCTCTCCTCTCCTCTCTTCTCTCCTCTCCTCTCCTCTCCTTTCCTCTCCTTTCCTTTCCTCTTGTCTTCTCTTCTCTCCTCTCCTCTCCTCTCCTCTCCTCTCCTTTCCTTTCCTTTCCTTTCCTTTCCTTTCCTTTCCACACTGTTTAAATGAAATCCCGGTGTGTGTGAATGAAGTCACAGCAGAGCAACATGATGGTATTGTGGTTAGCACGTCTGCCTCACAGAAAAAGTCAGTCCTGGGTTTGAGCCCCATGCCAAGCAAAGGAGTGTCTGTCTGGAGTTTACGTGTTCTTCCTGCGCTTCTGTGGGTTTCCTCTGTTTGCTCAGGTTTCCTCTCACAGTACAAAGACATGCAATTAGGATGACTGGATATTCTCGATTGATGTAGGGTGTAAATGTAAGCGCAAACGATTATGTCCGTGTTACCCTGCAGTGGTCTGGTGATGTGTTGAGAGTCACCTGGGGTGGATTGTAGCCATCCTGAGACTCTAAAGTCAGAGAGATCCAGAAAATTAGATGAGCTGAGATAAGAAATAGAAACGATGCTAATAATTATGCACTGGCAGTGGAGCCATTTGTACTAATGTGTTGGTGTAATCAAATATAAACCCACTAGACTGCTTCACTGGCAGTGAGCAATGGTATGCTTATTATGAGGCTCATTAGTCTTTGACTATTTGATATACTCTTTGATGCAGAATAGACAGGCACACAACAACATCTGTGATACTTTTATCCTTTACATACCCAACTTTTCATTTTAGATTGTTATGACCCAGTACCAAACAAAATGACAGTGGTGACCTGATTTAGCCTTGCTTAGATATTGTCCCTGAATTGTACATTAGTAAAAAGATTAATAGATTATTGTGATTAGAGGTTTGAGTAAATGATTGTGGCTGGGCTTATTTCTAGGTGGCATTTATCACCCAGAGCTGAAAATAGAAAAAAAAAAGAAGAAAAAAATGGAAAAAAGATTGGTAGTTAGTAACTATGCTATAAAGATGTGTCAAAGCATCACATGAAAAGCAATGGTATTGCATAATACACATGGGAGGATCTGGCACAATCTACAGAAGAATGGAGAAAAGTCGACAGGAACTCGATCGTAATGACAGAGGAATGACGTCTCATTGCATACAAAGCCGCACATGAATGAAGACACTTTACAATAGCAAGATGTGATCATTGCTGTTAAAGATGTCAAAGACGCTGCCACTCAAGAGGTGGACAACTAGCTCATGAACATGCATGTCACTGAGTAGACACTCACCAGCCATTCAAGATTGAAACCAATGGACTGTCACAATGATGATGTCAATGAAGACAAAAGGGCAATTAAGGGTGATACAATGACCCGACCTATGGAGGTACAGGAGACAGCAAAAAGTTTCCCCGACTGGGCAAGTGCGATGATGCAAAGCTCAGAACTTTCCTATTGGACAGCGACCTAACAGTTTGAACAGAAAGTTGGATTACTTGCATAAGACAAAAACAAGAAGCCCCAAGACCGCATCGGAATGCCATAATAATTACTGTAGATGTGACCAGTAAAGAAAGAAATGCTATTAAGTAAACTGTATTTATTATGTATGTTTTAATGTAATATTGCTTGATCAAAGCATAAAATGCAGAATATAAAGGCCAGTAATAAAATAAAATAATACATTTGTAATAAAATCCCATTACAAATAATGTAAAGTGTCTTAATCCATTCCGTCATCTTTTGAACAGAAGTTAACAGTACCCTAACTTGTACCATAGGTCCACAAATTAAGTGAAAAATTATTGAATACAGTACACTAAAAAAAAAAAAAAAAACACAGTACAGTTAAAACATAAGAACAATAAAGATAAGAATTTTTACCTTTGTGGTGGTGAGCAGTTGGCATACATAAATGTTGCAGAGGGAGAGAGGAAGCGGATCCCCTTCCATAACAGCTTCAGGTGAATCAGCCAAAGGTGTTTTTTTTTTCTGTTACTACTCACTTTGGCGTGGATGACTCTTCTTCAGGATGTTCCTTTCTTTTCTTAAACATTTCTAGCATGGCTTGTTTCTGCCTTCTTTTCAAAACCTTATGGAAGTGGCTCATGACCTCATCGTTAAAGATGTTCACAGTGCTGCTAGCTTTAGCTTTATCAGGGTGATACAGCTCAAAAACTTCCGGATGTCTGGAAAGCGTGCATTTCCCCTCCCTCTCGGTCTCATTTTTTCTCATTTTTTCTTGACTTTTCTTGACTTTTCTCGTGCTTTTCTTGTTCTTGTTTTGCGTTCGGGTTCCGAATTTTGTTCTATTTCTGGGACAAAAAAAAAAAATTCAAAATGTTTTGGTCAAATACTGATTTGTTCGATGTCTAAAGCGTCCGAGAACCAAACTTTGGCTAGTAATGTCAGGTACTTTACTCCATGAGCTCACTTTGGGCCCAGTGCAGTCTGACAGCAAGTGAAGAAATGAGATTCATAAGTGCTTCCTCATTCGCTGCTACTAGATTTCCTCTCACTGTCTGTTTAGTATTATCAGTCATTTACAGCCCAGAGCTGAAGCTAATATGATGAGACAATGAAAGAAACAGAAGACACTGCACTTTTTGACTGAGAGGAAAAGGGTTATTTCTTGTTTGAGACACAATTGTATCTGAAACTCTTATACACTGAATATACACACATAAAAAAAAGAAAAAAAAAAATCCAAATCATTCATTTGGCTGGCAAAGGGGCAGTGGTGGTCTAGTGGTATAGGGCGCTGGATTGCTGATCCAAAGGTTGGGGGTTCGAGTCCCACTCTGCACAAGGTTGTCACTGTCCCCCCCAGTGCAGCTAACTGGGTTATCAAAGGCGGGCCATGTCTCTCACTGTCTATGGTGAGAGGTATGTAAAAGAACCATTGCTGACTTTCGTAAAGAGTAGCTGCAAAGTCGTCAGCGTGTTTCTGTCGCTTGCTAAAAAAAAGGGCTGTGACAGGAAGGGCATCCGACGTAAAAACCTCTGCCAAATCAAACGTGCAAATCAGATGATTTGCTGTGGCGACTCCCGAGTAAAAGGGAAAAAGCCGAAAGGAAGACAGACATTCATTCGGCTGGCAGCAGTGCAGTGCATAGAATCATGTAGATATATATCTCATGAGCTTCAGTTAATATTCATACTGAATATCTTGGATCTTAATCATATAGCTCTGGTGCAACAAAACCCCTAAAACAACAACAACAACAACAAAAAAGCAAATAAGTGACTCTAAACATTCTATAAGTGTGGTTCTGCTGGCAGAAACATCTTGTGGTGAAAAAATGTCAAAAGAGTTGGGCCAGAGAATTTCAAACTGACATGAAGGCTGAAAAAAAAAATAAAATAGATAAAAACACAACAACTTTTTTAGTCTTTAGCTGTCCAGTTTTGGGAAGGCTGTGCTCACTGTAGCATCAGATTCCTATTCTTGGCTGACAGGAGTGGAACCAGATGGGGGGGCTCCTGTTGTTGGGCATTCTCATCAAGGTTTGATGTGTTGTGGTTTCTGATATGCTCTTCTTCCCATGGTGGTAGTATAGATTGGTTATCTGAGCTACACTAGCCTTTGTATCAGTTTGAAACAGCCAACAATGCCACAGTCAAAAACATAATAATCTTTTTTTTCTCTGTTATCACCTTTAATTCACATTTTAACTGAAGCTCCAGACTTACATCCTTTTTTTTAGTTTATCTCCCCAATCTTCAATGTATGATGCAATTTTACTCATCTGCTTGTCACTTAACGGTCCAATTACTCTTGAACCTCTGAAAAATAAGGGACTGTATAAAAAAGGCTGTTACAGCTAAAAATCCCCACCTTAATCACATTGTGACATCAAGAAGAGCTGCACAGCCATCTGTGTGCTTCTGCCCTCTGATGGCCTGCTGGACTGTCTATTGTGTACTCTGCTCCTGCCCAGAGTCAGCTAAGATAGGCCTTAGCCCACCCAAGACTCTAATTAGGACTAAGCGGTTGGGAAAATGAATGAATGAATGAATGAATTTAAAAGGTGGTCTCAGCCTGTAATTTGTTTCTCGGCAGAACCCTGTCAGAAGCCAATTCACTGAGCACTGTTAGCACTTAACACTCATTGGTGGATCCTTGGAGCGTGTATATGCTTATGAGATGGTACCTTATGAAACTGTTGAATTTCTTGGATGAAGATTCAAGATTCAAGATTCAAGATCTTAATTGCTATTTGTGCTTTTACACACATAGGAATTCTTGCGCGGTCGTGCAAAGAGACAAGTTGTGGAAAAAACAGGAAGACTCAGAATGGCAAAAAACACATACAGTACTTATATAGAATAAATACCTAAGACCTATGTTTAAAAGGGACCTTACACAGGCCCAGTAAACAATACAACAACAGTAATAATAATAATAATAATAATAATAATTATAAATAAGAATAAATAAATGCAAATAAAATAGATAAAAAATAAATAAAATGATGATAATGATGATGATGATAATAATAATAATAATAATAATAATAATAATAATAATAATAATAATAATAAATAAGAATAAATAAATGCAAATAAAATAGATTAAATATAAATAAAATGATGATGATGATGATGATAACGTCTGTCTTCCTTTCGGCTTTTTCCCTTTTTTACTCGGGAGTCGCCACAGCGAATCATCTGATTTGCATGTTTGATTTGGCAGAGGTTTTTATGTCGGATGCCCTTCCTGTCACAACCCTTTATAGCAAGCGACAGAAACACGCTGACGACTTTGCAGCTACTCTTTACGAAAGTCAGAAATGGTTCGTTTACATTCCACTCACCATAGACAGTGAGAGACATGGCCCGCCTTTGATAACCCAGTTAGCTGCACTGGGGGGACAGTGACAACCTTGTGGAGAGTGGGACTCGAACCCCCAACCTTTGGATCAGCGAACCAACGCCCTATACCACTAGACCACCACTGCCCCACAATAATAATAATAATAATAATAAAATCATGATGATGATAATAATACTAATACTAATACTACTACTACTACTACTACTACTACTACTACTACTACTACTACTAATAATAATAATAATAAATAAGTAAGTCAGTAGATATCTTTAGAAAATCTGTAATAGATCTTAATAGAAATAGAAATAAATCGAAATAGATTTCCGGGGCAGTGGTGGTCTAGTTACCACCATAGACAGTGAGAGACATGGTAGGCCTTTGATAACCCTGTTAGCTGCACTGGGGGGAAAGTGACAACCTTGTGGACAGTGAGACTCAAACCCCCAACCTTAGAATCAGCGATCCAATGCCCTTTACCACCAGGCCACCACTGCCTGTCTCTTCAAAATGAAGAATATATAAATTTAGGTACTGTCTAAAATTGTAGCTCACAAGAAATATCTCGACTTATAGGTGTCTGAGAATGGTTTTATAAGAGTAGTTCTGCTAGTTTAATGTCTGAAACAACTTCAGATCTGAAGGAAATAAATAAATAAATAAATAAATAAGCCTCACCTGTGCATCCTGAATAGGGTTTATAGTGAAAACAGGAAAGATTAACACTGAGTCTCCATTTCAATATCTTTCGCTGGCTGATATGAATTTGTATAATTTGTTGAATTTCTGTTTACTGAGTTAATGTTCTGTGTTCCTGTTCCTGTTTGTTGTTGTTTTGCTCGGCAAAGACTTGTTGACCCACCTGTTCGATTTTATTCGGCGGGACTCTCTGTAGTCGTGTATGAGCCTTTATATTTTTGGTTTCAGTTTTGTTAGGACTTCTATTAAAATTATAATTTTATTGTTGCCTGTTATTATGCAAGTCAGTGATACATAAGAGCCAATCAGCATCCACTGAGGCACAAACATGGGACAACCTTCCAAGTCCTGTGACATGCCAATAGGGCTCCTCTCAGGAGCTCTGATATGAAAATATATAATGAAAATAAGTATAAGAAGATACGTTTTCTGTTTGTAATTTATGGATGCATCTGGTTGTTTATTTTTAATATTCAAATTTTTTTCTGATCGTGTTTTAATTTGGAGTTTAATTTAATTCACTAAAGGCCTATTTCCTCTAAATTTCGATTAATGCTACCACAAAACTTTTAAGTCTTACTAGTTTATTGTCAGATTGATGAGATGGCTGCATTTCTAATCAGCCTCATCAGATCGTATGACCTCACCACATGTCTGCTAAATGTCTGCACTCATATATATTGTGTTTCAACATAATTAGGAGCCTAAGTAGTAGTAGTCGACAAGAATATTTTAATTGGAAAAATGAGATTATATCAAGGTTACAGTGTTGATGCACACACACACACACACACACACACACACACACACACACACACACACACACACACACACACGCACACACACACACACACACACACACACACACACACACACACACAACTTCAGCACAATTTCATGCACCTTTGTACAGCAGTCTGAATCATGTTAATTAAATTTAAGTCATTACATTGTCAGATTTTCAGAGAGGTCGATTTATGGGTCAATCAGAGGGTCTCATCAGCCAGTGACAAATAACCGACAATATCAATATTCCTCTGTCAATGTTGAAAAGTTCAACAGTGAAAGTAAGTCCACCATAGATCCATGAATGGGTCAGTGTGAGCCATCAGAAAGATCTACAAAGAGAGCAGTACAGAAAAATCCCGATTTGAAGGCCACACACGTATAGAAGAAGAAGACATCCAAGCCAGTTCAAAAACTATTCATTTTCATGAAAATGGACTAATATGGCCAAGCAAGATGCAGGCCTCGTTCTCATTCATTTTCTGAATTGCTTGATTTTCATTAGGGTAGCGCCCATCACAGCCGACTCCGGGTGAGAGCAGAGTACACCCTGGATGGCTCGCCAGGCCATCGCAGGGCAGAAACACACTGATGGCTATGCAGCTACTCTTGTCAAAAGTCATCAAGGGTTCTTTTACATGAACGTCTCACCATAGATAGTGAGAGACATGGCCGGCCTTTGATAACACAGTTAGCTGTACTGGGTGGTCTTGTTCTTCGACTGGTAAATATTCATTCTAAAATTTTGGGTGTCTATATATATATATATATATATATATATATATATATATATATATATATATATATATATATATATATGATGATTGGAAGGTTGTGAGTTTGAATCCCACTGAGACCCTCACTGTGCTAAGAGCCCAGGGCAAGGTCTCAACCACAAGTGTGCCTCTGTTCACCCAGCAGTATAAATGGATAAGATACAGCTTTATTGATCTCACAATGGAGAAATTCACTGTTTCAGGCTCTCGAAGTACCATCAGTAGGGGGTGCAAAATAGCTCAGAAAGGTGTAACATCATTGAATCATAATATGAGAACAGAACAATAAAAGATAAAAATAGCAAAAACAAAACTATATATATATATATATATATATATATATATATATATATATATATATATATATATATAGTTACTAATATACAAATATACATTTATCTCGAGGGCAGAGTAGATGGATCAATATGGTTCACAGTCACTGGGGGGTAGATGTGGTTGATTGGTGGATTATTGCATGGGTTTTTTATTGCACAGAACCAGTCACTTCACAGACAGTTACAAAGTGGCGTTGTACAGTCTGACAGCGGTGGGGATGAAAGACCTGTGGTAGCACTCCTTCCTGCACTGAGGATGTCTCAGTCATTCACTGAAGGAACTTCTCCTCCATTCCTCTGGCATCCTCTCACTCTCTAAAACCTTGTTGAATGTTCTGGTCAGAAAATCTAAAGCTACCTCTCCTAGACACTTCCATACCTCCACCGGTATGTCATCAGGACCAACTGCCTTTCCATTCTTCATCCTCTTCAATGGCCTCCTCACTTCACCCTTACTAATCTTTGCTACTTCCTGGTCCTCAACGGTCACCTCTTCTACTCTTTTTCTCTCTCTCATTTTCCTCATTCATCAGCTCGTCAAAGTACTCTTCCCAGCACACTTCTGTCATCAGTCAATACATTTCCCACTCTACCTTAATCACTCTAATTTGCTGCACGTCCTTCCTATCTCTATTTCTCTGCTGTGCCAACCTGTATAAATCATTTTCTCCCTCTTTACTTTGCAACCTAGCATACAAGTCATCATACACTTTCTGTTTGGCCTTTGACACCGCTACCTTCACCTTATGCTGTGTCTCCCTGCACTCCTGTTTACTCTCTTCGGTCCTCTCAATGTCCCACTTTTTCTTAACTAACCTCTTCCTTTGCACACTCTCCTGCATGTCCTCATTCCACCACCAAGTCTCCTTATCCACTCTCCTTCCAGAGGACACACCAAGTATTCTCCTACCTGTCTCCCTGATCACATTATCTGTGGTTATCTAGCCATCTGGAAGCACTTCCAGACCACCCAAAGCCTGTTTCAACTCCTCCGTGAAGACAACCCGACACGCTTCTTTTTTCAGCTTCCACCAATTTGTCTTCTGCTCTGCCTTTGCCTTCTTCACCTTCCTCACAATCAGCGTTATCCTGCACACCACCATCCTATGCTGTTTGGCAACACTCTCACCCACTACTACTTTGCAGTCACTGACTTCCTTCAAATTACATCGCAACGCAAGACTACACAAGATGTAGTCTACCTGTGTGCTCCTACCTCTGCTTTCATAAGTTACCCTATACTTCTGTCTCTTCTGGAAGAAAGTATTTACCTCAGCCATTTCCATCTTTTTTTGCAAAATCTATCAACATCTGACCTGCATTCCTGTCCTGGATACCAAACCTGCCCATCACTTCCTCATCCCTTCTGTTTTCTGCACCGACATGTCCATTGAAGTCTGCCCCAATGACCACCACTCTTTCACCTCTGGGGTACTCTGCATCACTTCATCTAACTCACTCCAGAATCTCTCCTTCCCTTCTAGCTCACATCCTGCCTGTGGGGCATAAACACTAACAACATTGAACATCATACCTTCAATTTCTACCTTGAGACTCATCACTCTGTCTGACACTCTTTTCACTTGAACATTCCTGACAAACTCCTCCTTCAAGATGACTCCTACTCCATTTCTCTTCCCATCCACACCATGAAAAAACAGCTTAAACCCTAAAGTGTATGTATATATATATATATATATATATATATATATATATATATATATATATATATATATATATATATATATATATATAGAGAGAGAGAGAGAGAGAGAGAGAGAGAGAGAGAGAGAGAAGGAGTTTCTTTGTTTTTTGGTAAATGCAGGTCCATTTGGCCAGTGCTCCAAATTGCTGGGAAAGGATATATCATGGTTTAAAGGAACTATGAATAAATAAAGCGCTATATCCAATATCACACAAAGAGAAATCTGGTTATGACAGAATGATTTATATTCTTATGTTTGTGTAAAATGAATCTCAGTTTGCTGAACTAGAACGTATCTCAGTTGACACAGGGTAAAGGCAGGTATACCCTGAATAGCTCGCTAGACCATCGCAGGGCAACACACAATCATTCACAGTTATAGAAAAACATACACTTTTTGAAAACGAATTCAATGCTTTGGTGCTGAAGTTGATGACTTGGCACAAAGACTTGACATGATAATCAGAATTTATATTGTGTATTTTGAGAAAATTAAATGATGTAGTGTTGATCAACTTTAGTGGCCTGAAACATGGCGTAATAATTGATTTGCTTTTTGTGACATGAAGTCAAGTGAGCCAGCCTGCCACATTGTGCTTCATATCAACTAATCAATAATCAAATTCATTGCCAATTATTTGTGTGATTGAATCATCGGCTAGTTGTTGCTAACACCCACAGCATGCACATTTTCCTCAACTTGGCAGAAAGTTGAGAAATCAAAGGCTGCTACTGAGATCTGATTTTTCCCACGAATGTTAAAAATTGTGGAGAATCCTGCAAGTATGTGTTCATATCGTATTGAATTGGTTTTTATGTGTGCTCTACTTTTAAACATGTTGTGTGTAGAGATGTTGGAATAGAAGTATCTTACTTATTGAAAAAGGTCACTGAGGTTGAGATGTTGTGGCTCTGTGTGGGTGGCCCAAAATCGAAGAAAGCAGTGAGTTAGTGGATTGGGGTGAATATCAACAACCTCAGTGAAACTTTTTCAGGAAAATGTTTACAGCTACAGTCTTTTGTTGGTTTCAGCACAAAGGAATTCGAAGTTGAGCTTTGTATTAGCATCAGAAATGACGTGACCTAATTTGATGTCATGCACAGCTTACTTTGAGTTACTCCAAAGGAGCCGTATGAACAGAAATAACTGGGTTACTGATGCGGATTTATATATTTATTTATTTTTTGTAGCTGTGAATATGCAAATTTTATTGCATGTGGTCTTAGAGAGACAGAATCTCCTTCCTTTCCACACACTTTTACCCACTTTGCCAATATAATACACTGCTTTCATAATATTTGCAGTGTATCTAAGCATTGCATGTCTGAATGATTTTCTAATAAAAAGCCATTTACTGATCCGTTTTGAAATCAGAGCTTTTTTTTTTTTTTTTTTTTTTTTTTTTTTAATATTAGAGATTGGTCTCCAGAGGCAGCGAAGGTGTGATTATTGTTTGAGCTGCTACACCGGAGTGACACTATTTTTATAAGAATGAATCAACCAGAACATTTTATCCTGCCAAATAATTCATTTTTATCATTTCCTCTCTTTCATTCTGTCGCACATCTTCACCACAATACTATATTGAGAACTCATTCCTTTTTTGCCAATTGTGGGCGTTGCTGACAAGTAAATTGTCAGGTTTTTCTGTTGCCCTAATATTTATCCCTTGAGTGGGTCATACCGCTGGGTCAGTGGTCAATCTGTGATACATTGTGTTTGGGTGTCACATGGAATGACTGTCTGTGTGCCCTGAGGAACATGTGAACGGTAGCTTTCACAAAAGACAAAAGAGGTGGAAATGAAGTAATAGGACCCTTGGTGTGAGGATGGATGGAGGAAAGCAGGACAGTGTCTTTACTGCTTAAATAACTAAAGTCTATGATGGATGAAGGAAAGGACAGGAAATAGGAAAAGAGAGCAAGGAAAACAACATAAGTGTTGCACTCATATGCTAATAGCAAAAATGAAGAACAGCTTGAGTCATCATGTGGACAGACAGAATTGTTTCATGTGAATATAAAACATATGGCCTGTTATCATTTTGTGTGTATTTTTCCAGCATTTTTAATTGCGCTTCATGTTATGTAGCATTTTGAATCAATTTGGAAACAGCAATGCCTGTGTATCAGGATTTCCATCCGCTCTCTCGATGGCAGTGTTCCGCCTCGAAAATATTTCATCCAAATAGTGTTTTTACGTATGAACTGTTTTTTACAAGCTCAGCTGACCATTTTTATTCCCGTTCCTTCAAGCATCTCTGATTTTGCAAATGGATGCCGCCTTGTAGGTAGTGCCTCCAGATTAGAAGTAAACACTTCATGAAATGATGGTTGCTTTGGGAGATTGTCCAATCCATGTAGTGCATCACTTCCAGTATGTTTTACATTCCCCTTAGAACAGAGTTCATTAGAAGAAAAGGGAAAATAAAGGTGATAATGATGGCTGATGAAATCGGCCAGTACAGTAACCGCTATAGAATTGTATACAGTGATCTCTCTCTACTTCGTGCTTCAGTTACTGCGGCTTCAGTGCATCGCGGGTTTTTCAAAAATATTCACCAAAAATAAAAAAAAATAAAGAAATTAAGGAAAAATAGGGGAAAAGTTAAGGAAAATGCTGCAAAACAAGGCCAATTGTGCAAAAAAAAAAAAAAAACCCAACCAAAAAAAAAATACCAACCCAACAAAACTACTTCCATTTTTATGTGAGGTGCAGATCCGTATGTGTGTATTTACAGCGATCCCTCACTTTCCACAGTTAACTGGGACCGAGATCCCCCCGCAACCTCCGATTTTCATGAAGTAGGATAGACCCCCCCTTGACTAACGTGTACGAGCATGTGTATGTGTATATAATATCAATAAATACATATTCAATGCTGTAAATGCTTATAATATATATGATATTATATACACATACTCATGTATGCATACGTCAGTCAGGGGGGTCGATCCTACTTTGCGGAAATCGGCGCTTGCTGGAGGGTCTCGGTCCCCATTAACCGCGGAAAGTGAGGGATCCCTGTATTTGCACACACTTCAATATCATGACTGTAATGGTCTTTAAATATGGTCGTGATCCTAAAATGGTTGGAGAAAAGTGAAAAGTATGATGTGTGATAGGAGAGTATTGGCACAAATGAAAGGAAAAGTGTACAAGACGGTGTTGAGGCTAGAGATGTTGTATGGTTTATAAACAGTGGCGCTGAGGAAAAGACAGGAGGCACAGCTGGAGGTAGCAGAGATGAAAATGTTGAGGTTCTCTTTGGGAGTAACGAGGATGGATAGGATCAGGAATGAGTATATCAGAGGGACAGCACATGTAAGAGGTTTTGGAGACAAAGTCAAAGAGGCTAGATTGAGATGGTTTGGGCATGTACAAAGAGGGGGTAGTGAATATATTGGTAGTAGGATGCTGAGGTTGGAACTACCAGGCAGAAGGCCTAGAGGAAGACCAAAGAGAAGATTTGTGAATGTGGTGAAGGAGGACATGAAGGTAGTTAGCATAAGAGAAGATGCAGAGGATAGGGTGAGATGGAGGCAGATCATTTGCTGTGACGACCCCTGAAGGGAACAGCCGAAAGGAAAAGAAGAAGATCCCAAAATATAAACATTAAATTGTATGATGTAATCTTCACAATTTATGGGGAAAAGAAAATACTAGAAGTCCATTCATTGAGGAATGATCACATTGAAGGTGTGATTAAAAAGTGACTTATGCAAATTGAAATTTTTGTGAGTTTTTCACAACTTTGCAAGAAAACATTGAATATTTTTATTAAGTGTGTGTATTGTGCAAAACTAATGGGCAACCATTTTTGTGATGGATTTTTTTGAGTAATTTGTGATTTGTTTGTGGAATTTTGTCAAAAAAAACCAAATCTCTCATCAGAAATCAGTCATGTCTTGCTTGCTTTTTGTTCTTAAATGAAAAATGAACAGTTAGCGAACAAAACGACAACTTTGTGATCTTTTTGCGAAACGTGCTGACTGGTGGTTAAGAGTTTGAGGCCATTCCGCGCCAGAGCCTTGTTTTGTGGCATTCGCGGAAATTTCTAAAATGTTTGAAATTTTTTGTAATGTTCATGATCCAGGAGACCAAGATGCAATGCCGTTCCACAAATTAAAGAAAAAAAAGTGAAAATTGGTAGTTTGTTCCATCACTTTTCTATCACATTTCGAGTGTGATCACCTCCTGAGTGGTTGCTTGGATGCAGAGAATATAAGCACATATTTTGATTCTGATAAAATCTGAATTTAACTCGCAATCTGACCCTATCTCATGGTGTATTTCCCATATCTACTTATGATTCTAATCTGCACACAACGAGGGGCACGGGCACACCGAGGTGTGTTTCAGTATTCCAGCCCTTCTGTCGTAGCTCCTAAAGCCTGAAATTGAATCCTAATTCATGCCGCATGCAGCCCTTGAAACGCAATATCATACTCCCTTCTTTCTGTACTCGCTCTCCTCTCACAACAAGACCCTTTGATGTAAAATTGACACTTTAGTGGATAGCACT